>CABEGB010000704.1:0-424696 GCA_901521435.1 Crematogaster levior | reverse complement strand
TGAAAATAATTTTAAAGGATTAATGAGATTTTCACGATTAAAATGACACCAAACATGACATAAATCGGATTACTTTTAAATATGTATGGTTAATCTAGTTAAAAATTGTCTGATTTATATCCCCAGTGAGAAATGACCATAAAATCGATATCAAATTGATATCGATCGATGCAATTTACATCAATTCGACGTTAATTCAATGTCGACTCGATTTCTTCGATAGATTTCTTCTCACTGAACCGTGTTCATTAGTGTGTGATTTTAATCGCAAATATCTTATTAATTCAATGAAATTATTTGAAGCCTATACATATATATATATATATATATCTCTAAAATATGTATATATGTATGTATGTTGTATGTATGTACACAAATTTATAATGCGAAGATACGTCTGCGTTCTTCTAGCTAGCCGAGCGCCGGGCACGTACACGGCTTTTTCCTTGTGTGCGCGCTACATCACGCACACGAGGAAAGAGCCGTGTACGTGTGCGCTTGGCGCTCGGCCAACTAGAAGAGCGCAGACATATCTTCCGTCTCCGTCTCTCCCTCGCGCTACAGCTGACACGCTTGGCGATCGAGATCGAAAATTGCATTTCTTGCAAGGAGACAGTCGAGCTTTCCATCTGGAATTTAGTTGAATATCATATATGTTTTTATACTCTTCCTACTAATATATTTTCTTTTTTTCAACGTGTCTTTAAATAATTTATGCAATACATTAAAATTAAACCTATATTAATATCATTAAAAAAATTATTTTTATATAATATTTTTTAAGGATTAATATAGGTTTAATTTAGTATATTGCATAAATTATTTAAAGACATAAAAAAAAAATAGAAAAAAAGAAAGGTTTCGAACTCGAGATCTCCAGCGTTCTAGCCGCTCGACTTACTACACGACCACGTTATTGCTTTGAAAGTAGGTATATCGAATCGGTAGATTACGTACTGACTTTACTTTTATTTCTTGGAAAATAATGGTACGAGTTATTGTACCATGTATTATATTAGTAGGAAGGGTATCAGTTATGTAACATACTGATACCCCTCCTACTAATATAATACATGGTACAATAACTCGTACCATTATTTTCCTAGAAATAAAAATAAAGTCAGTACGTAATCTACCGATTCGATATACCTACTTTCAAAGTAATAAGCGTGGTCGTGTTAGTAAGTCGAGCGGCTAGAACGCTGGAGATCTCGAGTTCGAAACCTTTCTTTTTTTTTATTTTTTTTTTATGTCTTTAAATAATTTATGCAATATACTAAATTAAACCTATATTAATCCTTAAAAAATATTATATAAATATAATTTTTTTAATGATATTAATATAGGTTTAATTTTAATGTATTGCATAAATTATTTAAAGACACGTTGAAAAAAAGTGAATATATTAGTAGGAAGAGTATAAAAATATGTATAAAAATATATATAATATTCAACTAAAATCCAGGTGGAAAGCTCGACCGTCTCCTTGCAAGAGATATAATTTTCGATCTCGATCGCCAAGCGTGTCAGCGAGAGGGAGAGACGGAGACGGAAGATATGTCTGCGCTCTTCTAGTTGGCCGAGCGCCAAGCGCACACGTACACGGCTCTTTCCTCGTGTGCGTGATGTAGCGCGCACACAAGGAAAAAGCCGTGTACGTGTGCGCCCGGCGCTCGGCTAGCTAGAAGAACGCAGACGTATCTTCGCATTATAAATTTGTGTACATACACATACATACATACATACATATATATATATATATATATATATATATAGGCTTCAAATAATTTCATTGAATTAATAAGATATTTGCGATTAAAATCACACACTAATGAACACGGTTCAGTGAGAAGAAATCTATCGAAGAAATCGAGTCGACATTGAATTAACGTCGAATTGATGTAAATTGCATCGATCGATATCAATTTGATATCGATTTGATGGTCATTTCTCACTGGGGATATAAATCAGATAATTTTTAACTAGATTAACCATACATATTTAATTAAAAGTAATCCGATTTATGTCATGTTTGGTGTCATTTTAATCGTGAAAATCTCATTAATCCTTTAAAATTATTTTCAAATCAATAAAATGCGAAATAAATGTTCTAGGTTTTATTTTATTCCATGTTTACTTTTCATAGATAAGCGAGCTCTTTAAAATCCTCGACGCTGGAGCGTGAGGAAAGCGAGAGCGAGAACGAATAAAGAGCAAGCGAGATGGCCAACATCAAAGAGAGTTCCGAAGTCTCGACGCGAGCCTATCTTAATCTCCAATCTTTCGTATCATATTTTTTTTTACTATAGAAAATAAAACTTTTACATTTCGCAGTTTATCAGTCTAAACATAATTTTAATGGATTAATGAGATTTTTGCGATTAAAATGACACCAAACACAATATAGATCGGGTAATTTTTAATTAGATTATAATCAAGATGTTAATTACTTATCTAATTAAAAATTATCCGATCTATACCGTGTTCGGTGTCATTTTAATCGCAAAAATCTCATTAATCCATTACAATTATTTTCGGACCGATAAAATGCGAAATGTAAAAATTTTATTTTCTGTAGTAAGATGAAAAATGATTCGACAGATTGGAGATTAAGATAGGCTCGCGTCGAGACTTCGGCACTCTCTTTGATGTTGGCCATCTCGCTTGCTTCTTACTCGTTCTTTCTCTCGCTTTCCTCGAGCTCCAGCGTCGAGGATTTTAAAGAGCTCGCTTATCTATGAAAAGTAAACATGGAATAAAATAAAACCTAGAACATTTATTTCGCATTTTATTGATTTGAAAATAATTTTAATGGATTAATGACATTTTTACGATTAAAATGACACCAAACACGACATAAATCGGATTACTTTTAATTAAATATGTATGGTTAATCTAGTTAAAAATTGAAAGTGTTTTTGAACACTTCACTCAAAATAATATAAGATGTCTCAAAATATACAAAAAAGGGAAAAGAGACATCAAAAATATATAACTGATTTTTTCAGTTATTTATAGGAAATTGTATATCACATTTCCTCGTGATAAGATCTGCTAGTTAAAGATTTATGTAATTATTTCAGCTGTGATTGTGATCTTACATTATGTCAATGAAAATGCACACACATATACATTCATATATCAATCTATTAAAGAATTTTCAATTCTCAGATACGTTCTACATTAAAAGATTACAGTTTATTAAATATATTATTCATAAATATATCATAAATATATATAATGTATTTGTATTTTTATTTTACAAACCAAAGTTATGCTTTTTTAAGTCTCCGAAGTATCTTCTTTCAGGTGTACAGACAAGAGGTGGAGTTTTTAGTTGGTAGGCGGCCAGGACGAAGATGAGATCGATTTCTGATGAATTCGATTATGGATTTCTGAGTCTCGGTTGAATCCAACACTCCCTCTTGGTACGGGCCAAGAGGGGTCTTTGGAAGATTTTCCCCACCTCCGAAAAAAAAAAAAAAAATTTTATGTGACATATTTATATTAATTTAAAATAAGCAAAATAATTTATTTTATCTCAATGATTGCTTTACTCATATTGTAATTACAATGTACAAATTGTACTATAAATCAAAGTTAAATTTTTAATATTTCTCTCTCTCTCTTCTCTCTCGCGAAAATAATATTTCATATGTACGCATAAATGTATATAAAATAATGTTACTAATTATAAGAAAATATTTTAATAACATATATAATGTACATATATATGTATATATGCAAAATACGGGACAGACTTATTAATATGTTTTATTATAGTTGCGCGTCTTTTCCATATTAAAATACATATATATGTAAAATAGAATAATTAAAAACATTTTTTCAATAATAATACATATATTGCTATCATAATATGTATTAATGTAATCATCGCGAAGCTATATAATACAGCATATTAGTAAATCTGTAACGTTTCCGTATTTTGGATCCACAATTATAAGTTAGGACAGACATACCATAATCGTGGATCTAGTACGGATATCAACCAATCGATGGGTAAAGAAAAGGTGGATCTAGCACGGATATGAACCAATCGATGGGTAAAGAAAAGGTGGATCTAGCACGGATATGAACCAATCGATGGGTAAAGAAAAGGTGGATCTAGCACGGATATGAACCAATCGATCGGTAAAGAAAAGGTGGATCTAGCACGGACATATAACAACCGAGCAGCAAGAAAAGGTGGATCCAGCCATATAGTTCCGCCGACTGAAAATGTGGATCCATTGGCGCCACTGTACGGCCTAGAAAAAGTGTCTCACGAAAATCGACGGCATGGCCCCTCTCAGGCTTCTCTCTGATAATACAGAGCAATGGCATCTTTTACTCAAACTTGTCATTGGTTGATTTCTCTGCGCTGATTTCTTCGCGCTGCAATAGAAGGCCATCTAGGTAAATACTCAAGGCCGATAGACATGTTTTAGAAATCCACGATCATTGGTCAGTTGATCGGTGCCAATGGAATTCTTCAATAAGAATCGAGTCAATCTCATGTAAACGAGTCAGGTTGGCTCTTGACGTTCTATCTCGCGAGAGGGCACCAACGGCAACGAGAACTCGCATTACATCCTTACGTAAGCTCTTCTACTCTATCTGATCTTAGTTGACCGAAAACACGCGCGTTGGAAATGCACGTCTCGAGCCGGAGACAAGCCTCTCCGGTCGAGCCTCGGAACATGCGATCTCTTGTCGGCGATTAGGATCTATACTCGGGATTTCGATTAGAATCCGACTGTCGAGTTTGCACTGCGCGAGTTGGAAGCTCGCTCAGGCCGTCCGGAGTCACCTCCGGAAGTTTTGCTTCTCTGAACTTTCCGAGATCTTGAAATTTTTCTACGTTGGTCGGAGCTTAGTTTCTCTTTTTTTTTCTTTGTCTTTAAAAATTTACAGTTTTACGCGCAACAAGCGAGCGAGATGAATCCCTACTCGCGTAGCTATGGCACCGGAAATCGAGACTGCGTCGCAATTTCAACCGTGCCGAATTCGGAATTCTATCAGAAACCTCTATTTTTCTCTTTTTCCTTCCACAGTGTGCAAAAATACATAGAGCTCGGAAATCGATCGTTCGATGACAATTTACAAATCTAAGATTAGAGTCCAGTTAGGTACCTTCTAAAAATGTACCTCTGCCATTTTCCGAACCGACCGATTCGAGCAGATTTACGAATCGCGAATCGTTGAATACGAACGGGATGTGGTTAGCGAAGAGATGAAAAGAGATCCCGCACGCGAAATAACAATCGGAGATCCCTCGGTCCCTGGCAGATGGCACCGAAACATGAATTTCCGCGAAATTGACGCAGCTTGCAACGTCGCTGCAGCCACCTTTAACGATGACTATTCCGACGCTCTTGTGGAAATGATGCAACTAATGGAGACTCTAACTATTCAACTGCTAACGCACGTAACGCGTGTGTACCGAGGTGTTTATTCATCGCCAGATGCAATAGTCATTTATTTGATGACAAAGAGCTACAGGAACGGCATCAAAGTTGAATAAAACAGATCTGTCGAGAAACTCGATTTCAATCTTGATGATTTTTTTATTTCGAAAGATGTCCATCTCTGCTCTCTATTAATCTTTGAAAGCGTCAGCTTGGAACTCTGTTCATGATGTATTCTCTAATATAATAATCTTACACTCGTTTTACAATTTAATCGAAATTTCGAGTTTATTGGTCGAAGTAATTATTTGACTCGTTCAATTAAAATTGAAGTTATCGATAAATAATTTCTTCTACGGTAAATCGATAATCGATACAGAATATCGATAAATATTTTTTCTGCTTGAATATAATTTTAGCTGAAAGAAAGACTGTAACGCAATCATTTTTGTTTTGAAATATTCAACAGGCATGATTTTTTTTTTAAGAATTGAAAAAAACATTGAACTTTATATACTTTCCTATGCAAACAAAATACGTATTTAAAAACCACCGAGTCTTTCTCATCCAAGATAACCCGACGCTTCCGTCGACATGTTTTCGTCGTCGTAAAAATTCCTCAATTGCTGCGCATGTTTCAGAATCGTCAGTCCCTCCCGCGATCGTAATTTTCGCATCATGAGTTTTCCTCACGGCACACAAATAAGAAAAACGCAGCACAAATTACGCCTAGATAATCGTCGCGAAAAAAGAGAATCGTTGATATTCTCTAGTCATATATCAAGTTGTGACGGAACTGGCACGTAGTAACAGGGAACGATTTCGCGAGCGATAAACGCAAACGCGAGGAGGAAAACGATCGGTCCTAGCGTCGCTCTCGCGTTGCACCTCGGCGTTTCTTCAAGATTTTCCGAGAAACAACGGTGGATTAGCATTGACACGCAAATCCTGAATTGAGTTTTCAGAATCGGTGCCTTGCGCGACGCAAGTTTGGCCCGGGCAATTGTTCGCCCGAGAGAATGAGTTATTCTTTTCGCGATTATTATGTCCCTCATCTCTCGTTCAAAGCCGCTCGCGTCGGCTACGTTGCGAAAGATAGCCACGTCGCCCAGCAGCGTCACCTCCTTATACGGGGTGCCGAGAAACAACGTATACAAGTTGCAGAAGGGTTGCGTGGAAAATTAGAAAATATGAAAGATATTTGACTTCCCTCTCTCTCTCTCATTTTAGCTATCATAAAAACTAAATACTAAACTTCCAAAAATTTCACGTAAATTGTAACAATATGCTAGTGTCAAATATTTAATGTCAAAGATTTAAAAAGCGCAAAAAAAAAGATATTCGATTAAACTTTTGTAGAAGAAAAAACCAATCGCAAATTACGAAACTTTCCAGCTTCTCGTGTATTGTCCTCGAATGACCTATAAACTTCCATAATACTTCCGTTCTTTTTGTAATCCACTACTTTTTGTATCAAGTATAATTGCATGAAGGAAAATAAAATATTTACGCGTTGGAATAAAACTGCGACTGACAACGTCTCTCTAATTGGGTTGTATCTTCATCTTTAATTTATTTTTAACGATGAAATAACTTTTTCTCGATCTCTAATCGATACGGCTCTCTGTTAAAAAAAACGCACGATCGTAAATGTGGAAGATAATATTTCTACGGCAAACGGGAAACGTCGCATCGCTAACGGGAAACGCTATTGCTTCTCGGCGGCGACGCATAAAACACGTCCGTCACAACGCGTTCGCGAGGAACACGAGTTTCTGATACAATCGTCTCCTGCTGCTAAAACGAAACAACGCAAGTTGAGTTTTACGCATTCTGGTACTTAGATGTGTAGATGTTACGCTCGTCGCGCGGCGCAATTTGCATGCGACGCATAACGTGGAAGCGTTCACGTTTAACGCGGCTAACTTCATTTTGCGCTTCATACGCGATCGCCCTGAACTTGGTGCAGGGAATCTGAAATCCGTTTTAGCTTCGGGCCAACGGGAGATTCGAGGGATCTACCGTCTCACGTATATCGAATCGTGCACACGCAGTTACATATAAGGAAACAAAGAACTCTCCATCGAAATCGCAAGATTCCATATGAGCGCACGAATAATCACGAATTGTTTCCTCATTGACCGTCTGTTCTACATATACGGCTATCGGACAGTGATTCAATAAAAATAATAGTTTTACTGACGCATGTTCCTCGGGAATGAGGCATCGCAAACTACGCAATTAAAGTTTCGAATCGTACAGATTGCAGATTGCGCTTGTCAGATCTGTCAGTTTACTGCCTGTGTCACGCGCTTTACATCCATAAGAAATCGTGCTGTCTCTTTTTCTCTGATTTGTGAAGATTCTTTTAATCCTTTTTTCCACAAACGCGCTTTTTGTATTATTACACAACGAATGTAATTCGATAGAGAGAACATCGCCACGAATTCCGGGATTTGCAGAATTACGATTCGCCGAAAATAAATAAACTTAACACGGCCACGTAGTTGAATGCAATTTGAAATTTTTCTATATCGGTCGCAGGTATAATATTGATTATTTATGATCCATGCTATCCCCTTTAAGGTGGTTCATCCTTGTCCCCGTCCGCGAGCCGTACCGCCCCGCGTTGCCACCACTACCACCAGTCGGCGCTCGTCCCTGTCTATGCCCGCGTTCCCTCTCCTTCTGCCGCGCGCGTCCTTCCCTTCGCCATCTCCTTTCTTTCATCCCTCCCTCTCGCTCACGCGCGTTTGTTCGCTCGCTCGCTCGCTCGCTCACACGCCCATGCGCGCAGATGCACGCCCGTCACACATACACACATTTGTACAGACGCTCTCTCTCTCCTTTTCGTTCGCTTTCCTTCCTTCTCTCTCGCTCTGCCTTTCGTATTATCCCCCTACTGGCTCTCTATTCCTGCGTGTAACGACTCAATGGCGCTGCCACACCCTTGCGCCATCCAGTAATCAGTGCTATTGTTTTATAGTTCCTCTTCTGCTATTGCTTCTCGATACTAGGAAAGGCGACCCATCGATCCCCGAGTCGGGTTCGGGAACGCCGCGGTCGCGTCGCTTCGACTCGCCTTGCCCTGCCTCGCCGCGCCTCGTCTCACGCCGCACCAAAGCGAGAGCCGTGAGCTGGCCGAGCCGAGCGAAGCGGTACGAGGTTCTTTACGGGCCGACCAGAGCCCGTATTCGCTCGCCACGCATTTCGAGATAAACGTGGCCGTTGGCCTGAGACTCCAGATGCGTTTTAACACCCGCATTTAAGCGCCACACGAGCCGGTTGCGCGGATGCGTTTTAGAAATGTTTTGTTTCCGGCGCCTAAAAAAACGTAAAAGACACGTTTAGAGGGATACGGTATAGATTCCATGGTAAAACGATCGTGCGATCGAAGCGAGATTATGGATGCGTTCACGGCCAGCTGTGTCAAATTCCCGTCGCAGCAGCCTTCGACAAGGCACGCTCGGCCGCGTGTAAACGTGTCCGACATGAACATATAGGGACTTAATATTCTCCTCAGAGCGGCGCGACGTAGCGCGCGTCCTGGAAAGCGACTGTTTACAGGGCGCGGTTCTCGGGATTTTACTTCTCGGAAATGGAGTTTCGACGGTCGTCTAATTGTAAGACGTCGTTGATTATTGAAAAATAATCTAGGATTATGAATGAAGGTCGCGATTTAGAACGACGAGTTCCAAGGGCGATTCGAGGACGCAGGAATCGCCGGACGGTAATGATCGAGAATCGCTCGCAAACATGTCCCCATGTGTTGCCTTTGCGAATTATCGCGCACGATGTAATTGATAGCGGACTTTCGTCATCATCGTCGTCATTACACGTTGCGAGTAAAAATACGCTCACCCGCGCAGCGGTAGTTTTTAATCATCCAAGATCGGACGGCACAATGTCGGCTCTGACGCTCTCTTACCGACTTCTGCCGCAATCGTTACCGCATTATACTTCTAAGAAAGTTCTGTAATTCTTTGAGCGACGAGGTCCAACAGGACCCTGCGCAGGACGCGAGCAGAACCAAACGTTTCGTAATAAGACCTGGGAAACGTCGACCGTTTTATTCGTCGCTGGAACGACGTGCGGTGCCTTCTCGTTTCTTTTTATGATTTATTTGAGCGAAATAAAGCTAAATTTCCTGTCGACAGAGTTATCCGCGTATTGCAATAACCGTAATAGCTTTAATTTAGGTTGTGTTTCGATATTTAGTACTGAAAATAGTATACGAGATGTACACTCATAGTTTTTTAGCACTGGCAATGAATATTGGAACGCAGTCTTAATTATATATACAAAGTAAATTCATCTGTTGCTAATGTTGCTTGTTTCAATCGATTGTAAACGGAAATACAATATTTATACGAGAGTATTGTTACTCCATGTCAACTGTATATCATGTGTAATAATACATGTTACAATTGTAACTTGCGTAAATAATAGAAAAACGAGGCTCAGTTTGTTTCAGGCAAAGTGTAAAATATATACGATTGCACGCGACGTCAATAACTGCATTGAAAAATAACGTTAAGAACGATCGAAGATGTGCGAGGATATCCTGTTTTTCCTTCTAGGTGCGTCATTTTTCAAGAATGTTCCCCAGTTTCGAAGTGTCCGAAACCTTTTTTTCGCGGAAGCGTCGTTACGGTTACGTTGCAGGAATAATTCCCCGTGCGTGACATTGAAGCATTCGCGCCGGGCGGCGCGCCGGCATTAAAGTACGCGGCTGCCGCGTTTAATCGATAACCGGCGAGTTCAAAATTCCCTTTCCAAATATCTATATAGGGAGTGTAACGGAGGCGCGTGTGTTTACGCGAAGCTCTCTCACCGTCGAGCCGATCCCTCCCGTCGCTGTCGCGAGCCAACGTCTCTCGCGTGCAAACGAACGCGACGTCATGCCGTACACTTTCCTCATCGCGCGGATATCGCGAGTTCCGCGTGCGAGAAATGCGCGTGAAGGCAAACGAATCAATCTCCTACGCGCAGATTCCTTCGGGGAAATCGGATCTTCTTGCTCATGACGATTTTTTCCCCCGCGAATAAGGAGAGACGATCGCCTACCGCTGCGCTCGAGATCGACCGATCGTCTTCGCTCGCTCGCAATGCGTGTTTATCCGCGCTCTATCGCGTGAAACTTCGGGACGTGGTCGGGGCGTTTGACCTACTAACTCGTTTAACTTATGTTTAACTTATTCATCGTCCGATCGCCGACGGTTCTGTACGCAGACGGGAGTCGTAAAAAGGTTGTGGAACCTCGCGAGTACGCCAATGTAACGACGTCGCGGTCGTTACGTATTAATAGCGATTCGTCGGAGTCTTAAACTATAATCTCAGTAGGTTCAAACTCCGAAATGGACTTTCGCTCAGCACAACGGAGTCGCGACGCTAGAGGTCTCTCGTTTTATATATATGTAAAAAAAAAAGAGTATTCTTTAAAATTATATTGTATTCAATTTCCAGTGACTTTCAGCATTTTTGCTGCAAACGAAATGACGATTTGTTGCGTAAAAATGATTCACGCAACACGCAGAAGCGGAAACGTCTCTCACGCTTGTCTGCGATTTGCGAAGAAAATTATGGTAAATTCGAAACAAAGCGATCGACGCGACGATGATGATGACAGCAGCAGAGTATCGAGATGCGAGAAATGCGTTGGATAAATAAAAACCGTGCGGTCGACGCACGTATACGTATTCCGAATGCACCAAACGCTTTCCTGAAATCTCAAGAGATCGGGCGGAAAGCTTCACGTAGCCTGTGCTACGAGCTCGGAGGATCTCTCTCTCTTCTTGTCTCTCTCTTTCTCTCGCTTCACACGTTTGTCCTCCCTGCCCTTCCCCCTCCACCCTCGCCATTGCCACTCGTCCGCCCGTCTTTCTTTGTCGCGCGCACGCTCGTTCTTGCTCTGTCTCTTTTCATCTCCTCCAGCACGGCGAAACGGGATTCTTTCCTTCTCCGATCCGCCGTTCTCCGTACACCGTGAGTGTTGGTAGGATCGCCTGGCTGGCGTCCGTGAGGGTCTAGCTGCGGTGTTGCCACGTCGTGCGCACGGACGACCGATGCGCTGTGTTGCCACGAACTCGGCTCGGCGCGGCGCGTCGCGTCGCGCCATCCCGCTTCCGCGCGCGCGCTCGCTCGATCTCGCTCAGACTTTCTTCCCTCCGCGGCGGCCCGGATCAACCGTACACCTCCCTCCCCTACCCGTCCCGGCGGCAGGCATCCCCACCGCCGAAGCGTTCGCCTCCGCCTGCCCGCGAGGCAGCCAGCCTGCTTGCTTGCCTGCTTGCTTGGCTCTCGACGTCAATGCCGTACGCGGCGACTCTGTGTGCCCGCACCGGTCGAACACGAAAATTCATGAGCTACGCCTATTGACGTACTCTCTCCGTCTCTCTCCCCCGAATCTCCATTAGATTCCATTTGATTTACGTCGGAATATTGTGTTGCATAATTCTCGTCGAAATTCAAGTGCGTCCAGTCTTCAAAGCGAATACCTCATATGAATGTTGAAATAATGTACGGTACACTTATCAATTAGCTATCTAATTGACTGAAGATTTAAACTGTTGTTGAGAAGTTTTGTATGCCTTAGAGAACTTTGAAGTTTTAACATCGACTGTATTCTACATATAAATGTAGGACAAATCGTAAAGTAGAAGTTCCGTGTAAAACTTCACTGTCGTTTTAATTTTGTCACAAGCAAACGCAGCCGAGTTTGTCGCATCTATGAAAGAGAAACAGCAGAGATGGAACAGAGTTTCGCTTGCAACGAACATGTTCGCTTTCTCGGCGTATTATTCGCTCGGATCGTCTGTTTCGCGATTGTCTGAACGTGTCTGGCGACCGATAAAATTCGCGATATACCAACCAATGATTCTCCTTTTGAGCGCAAAATGCGTCGCTATGTCATACAACCGTCGCATGAAAATTGAATAAAACAGACGACTCAGTCTCTCTCTTTCTCTCTTGCGTGTACGCGACGTGAAAATCAAGATTCAAATCTCTAGACGTGAGAGCAGCAGTCCCTTTATACGTTTTGTTACGTGCGAAGAGAACGAGCGCGTTCGGCGGACCGAAAATAACAGAAAATGGAAGCTCGAGTGAAAGTACAAGTCAAAGGACGCGCCAATGGAATTTTGACAAATACCGTGCTCCTACTTTCGCAAAGAGTCCGAGATCATCAAATCGAGAACCATGAACTTTGTACCTCTATCCCCATATCGATTCCTCGATCGTACACACATCCCGTAACAAGTTTAAGTCAAACGGCAGCATCTCATCGTTCTTCGGTTTGGCGCGCCGACCTTTCAATCTATCTGCTTTAAGTCGGGAATCTTTCAGGATGTAGCAGAGCGCTTTGCTCGTAGCCGCCGCTGCCGTCACCGAAGCAAAACAGCGTGCAATACCGAATAATTACGACCTATGCGTCACGCGTACGTGCGTTTGTAGTACGATTCGATCTTGCTACAAGACCAAGTCATCGACGAGATCGATTCCGGGATGAAAATTTGCCTATAATCTCGATTCGGGTGCAAGTTCTGCCTCGGCGAAAATCAGTCACAGGGACGAGGGTGGCCCCTGCAGCGCCAGTGGCGAGAGCCGACCCTGAGCTAGCGCAGTCCTCTCCCCGCTCTGCCGCTGCCCCCTCCGGCCGCGCGCGACGCTGCTACGTTGTTCGTTCGTCGTTCGTTCGTTTGTTCGCTCGCTCGCTCGCTCGTTCGCTCGTTCGGTTCGTTCGCTCGGTCGCTCGGTCGGTCGTTCTCGGGACTCCTCTCCTGTCTCCCCCACACCCACCGCGCTCGCCCCTCGCGCCCGCTCCGCGCGGCGGCCCGTTACCCTCACCCCGCGGCCGCTGCCCGCCCCGAACGCCCTCCGCTTTCCCCGCGCCCGCCGCCTCACCCGTGATTCCGCCTTGCTTGCCTGCCAGCCTGCCCGTCCGTCCTTACGTCCGTCCGTCCGCCGTTTGGATCTATGGTTGTGTGCGGTGGATTTCGTGACGTTAACCTGGCGGCCCTGAAAACGCCGTGTGGACCGGCCGCGCCGATTTTCGTGCCGCAGCAGCGAGACACCGTGTCGTCGGGTCGCGAGTACGCGAGAACGCGAGTGTTTTTTAATCGCGGTGACCCGTTGTTGCTGTCGCCGCTGCCGCCGCCACCGCCGTCGCAGCCGTAGCCGTAGCCGCAGCCGCAGCCGTCGTCGCCGTCGTCGTGGTGGTTGCTGCTGCTCGCTAACACTGCTGCTGCTGGCGAACGGCCCTCCGCCGGGAAATACGTTTATACCGAGGGAATAAGCTCGCCGCGGGTAAGCTTCTCGGGAAGATTTCATGTGTGTGTGGGTAGGCAACGACCAGGGATATTCGTTGTCGTCGTTAACCTCGTCATTATCATCGTCGTCATCGTCGTGGCTATCGCCGCCGTCCTCGCCGCCGCCGGTAACGTCCTCTCGCGAACGTGCCACGCTGCGACAAGTGCGGGAGGGCATCTCGTCGCGTCTCGTAACAGCTTCTTCATGGCGAAATTAAGTTGGACAATTTGAGAAAGAAGAGCGGACTCCGAAACGTTCGTCCCGACTTTGTGCTCCTTTTGTCAAATCTATCTCATCTTCGTTTCTCTTTGTCCTTGCAATTTCTCTCTCTCTCACTTGCACGCGCACTCGACCATTGGCTTTTCTTTCTTCCTCTCGCGCGCACTCTATCTTTCTCAGCCATATCTGTTTTCTATCTCCTCCGGTTCTCATTCTCTCTCTTTTGGGCAATCACGCGAGTGTGCGTAATCTCTTATTTTCTTTCTCACGCATATCCACGCACCTACACACTATAGCAACGTGAACACACGAATACGTTCTCTGTCTCTCTCTCCCCTTCCTCCTCCCTCCCTCTCTTCTCCACTTTCTATGTATCCTGCTTATTCTCCGCTCAGAATAAAACGGAATAAAGATTACGAGAAAAGAAAAAAAAAGAGGAGCGATCTAACGTTACGACGACGACGATGATGATGACAACGTGAAACGTTGCCTCCGGCCGCACCTGCGTCCGAAAGTACAAAACTGCCAAAAGCATATACAGTGCCGCCCGTGCAAGTGTGTACAGTGAAATAACGCCGTTTTCCCAAACGTCGTCGCGGACTTTGAAGAACGCCGCGACGCTATGCGCCGCTTCGCGTCGCGTCGCGTCGCGCCGCGCTGCAGTATGTGACCGCGTTTGCCTCGACCGCACGTTCGTGTGCACGTTGGCGTGTTCATATTCTAATCCTTATCGTACGTGCTCCTTCGTGCTTTCTTTGCTCGCCTGTTTGTTCTCGCGACCGTCTATTCATTCGTTTCTTCGCTCGCTCGTCCTCATTCTCGCTCTCGACGTCTCTCGTCGATCTCGAATCCGCTGCATCGAGAAATACAGACGTTGTGTTTATTACAACGCGCTGGTGCGCGCAAAGGTGTCGCGATTACCGACCGAGTGCACGCTATCACGCCCGTGTCCCGTTCCTCCGATGCGATGCATCGTCGAGCAAGCTGGTGCCGGTGCCCCTTCACCCCCGTGTTCGGCCCCGCGTTCTTGTCTCGAACCTCGTGAGTGTGTTGCCCGCCACCCGCCCGCCCGTGTCTACTTGCCCCGTCGACGGAATCATCATCATCATCACCACCGTCATCATCCTCATCGTCGTCCCGTCGCCGCTCTCTGTGTTCTCAGTGATGTACTACGTGTGACCGACGCGGTGGCCCGATCTTACGGTCCCCCGTCGCATTTTTGTGCCCTGGGGGAGTCTCGGGGTCCAGCAGTGGCGAGGCGCTCGCGCCCCCGAAGTAACGCCGCGGTTGTTTCGAGAGCCCCGAAAATAACGGACCTATTAATAGGAGATATCTCGGCGTGGCGGCCGCTCCGCGTGTGAACTTGAAGATAGCGAGGAGAGGAGGCCGGAGGCGAGCAAGCAAGCGGCCGACCGACCGACCGACCGACCGACCGACGTTCGCTACGTACGTATATCATGCGTTTTATGGAGCTTCCAATGCACGGATCCAGCGGAGAGGCGAGGCGAAGCGAGGCGAGGACCGAACCAACGGAAAGTCGACCTCGCTCGGGTCTCTCTGACTGAAAGAGCGGTACTGTGTCCTCCGCGATAGGGAAGAATATCCGTTTTAGAGAGGAAGAAACGGTTCCCTTTTCGAGGAAACGCGATAGCGAGGCTACTAACTATCGCTATCTGACTCGCTTCTCCGCTGGATTTCGTGGAAATCTGGAACCAAGGCGCGGAAATCGGAGCGCCGGAAGCGACGCTCCTCCGTCGCTGAAGCGACGGCACGCCGGAGCGACGTTGGAGATTCTTGTATTCATCCCGGAAAAATTAATGCTGTAGACGATGAAACTGTGCGAAAAACGTTAATACGTGCTAAAATCGATTCACAAGAGTGGAAAAGTCGAATTTTACACATGTAAAACAACTACAGGCGTTACATGCTCGCGGTAACACGAAGCTGCACGCGCGTCTTACATTTCTAATTTACTCGAAATTTATTTGGTGATCATTTTCGCACAACACCGTCTTTCAATCGTTTTTTTCAAGCCGGTGACAAGTAAAATGTGTGCAAAATTCCCGGAATGATGACAATGAATCTTAATTTTACATGATTGCACCGAGTTTGCGTCAACTGAAGTCTGTCACACGTTCTCTTTCACTTCTTTACTTATAAATTCCTCATGCTTGTTTCATATTTGATTGATTAGCCGTGCTGCAATTTTGACTTTCATGTGTGATTTGTGACCTGACGTATTAAGGAACTCGAATTGTCGGTGCAATCCTGTAATAGCTCAATCATGGTTCTATGCGAAAAGTGCATTTAGTAATATTTGTGAAACAACGCGAGTGGTACATGAAAGTGATAATCAAAGAAACGTTATAATTCCTTAAAGTTACTCGTTGAAAAATCAACTCAATAGATCAAGTTTTGTTTCGATTTTTTATAGTGATTTTTTATCACTAGCGTGAATTTTCTTCACCAAATCTTCAACCGAATGAAAATCTCGATCGTTTCTGCAAGTCTCAAATCTTCCAAAACATCAACTGTGAACGACTAAAATGGAAATCCACGATTTTTTAATTATTTCTCTTTTTTTCCGATTTGCAGATCATTTTTAATTTGAACTTCAGTTTTATTTGAAAACGCGCTGTAATAGAGTTGTGACGATTTTCTGTTGGTCCATCGCGAGTTGCAGCTCGGTCGCTCGTTCGGCTGCTGATCTTTCATAACTCGCACGGACAGGCCGCCGATTGCTTATGATTTTCTTGCACGCTGTTACTAATTTAAATGCTGGCGTTGCCAAGCCACATATACGAGTCGTACGGCTCGCGCTTTTGCGACATTGATTCAATTGTTCCTTGCGAATCGTTCATTATGCAGTTTACAGAGTTATCAATCATTCGTTTATTTCGGCCTGTGGTTCATTACTCGGTAAATCGAAAGTGAAAGTGGCGCGAGTCAGAAACAATCGCGCACAGGACAAACCGATACGATACAAACAAATTATCAATGACTTTGATTTCTGTTTCTGGCACGCTTTTGCTCTTGCCCTGAAAAAGATTTGTTTTTTTGGTGTAATTTATCGCGATAGGGCACAGGCCTATATCTTTTGTCTATTTATACATTCGTTTTCTCCCCCACCCCCTTCCCCTCTCAAACGCGGACACGATAAAATAACCAAAGAGAATAAGAATTTTTGCGAATTATTAATGTTTTCGTGTTCTTTTTAGATCCGTTTAGTTGTAACTTCTTTTGCGCTTGAAATAAAGCTAATGAATAAATGTGCGTTATTCGAGGGAAATGGAAAAACGGGATAAAAGTGCAAGAAAATGGAGAAAGTGCGGTTAGAAACAGAGACCTTGTCATTTAATTTTAACGTGGCTTTATCTCAATGAGAATTCAATTTAATCGTCGAGATACCTAATTATTGTTGTTTTGTCGCAAATTAAAAAAAAAGGCAACGGTTCTTTACATCGGCACGTACGTTGAATCTCGCGATTGCAATCGCGTCGTAAATTCGCATTTGGAAGGGGGGAGAGAAGGCGGACGATGGTTTTGCCGATATTATTTCGCGCGCGGCAAATTCCGACATTATAACGAGCGATGTTACAGTCACAGTGTTTCATCTTATCGTTGCACGAAGAGGTCGATACTGCCGTCGTCGAATCGTCGCCGACGGCAATCGACAGGTAAATCTTCCTCTTCATTCTCGCAGGTGTTACGTTTAAAAATTTTATTTAAAAGCGTATTTTCTCCCAAATTATTTGCTCGATAAATATACCATATATATATATTCGCCGTAGATTTTTGCTTAATAAAAATTCTGTCGGAAGCCATTGCCCGCGAGATTTTAATATCCGATATTGAATTTTTCACCAACCAAGATTCGTAACGTAGTTGAGAGAAATCTATTTTAGATAATCTAGGAATTATAATATATTCGTTAAAAGAAGCTTTTCATAATAAGAAAAACAGTAATGTTTCACAAGCATAAAAACAAATTGTATTTAGGACTATTTGTTATAAGAGAATACTTTTTATTTACGTAACGCTTTTACTGCAACTTCAGCAAAATGCTGCAATCAAATTGTAAACGGTTATAACCATCTAGGGTTTCCTAAATCCTACAATTTTCGTGTAAACAATTTCTTTCTCCATCCAAATTTCGACGATGTTAGTTTCTTCTGGTTTAAATGCCTCGTCTCTGTATGTGCTAATAGGTGTCTCGACATTGAAGCAATCGACATTCTCTACTCAGTCTGGCCTTTAGCGGCCGCTAGGCCGAGAGAAAGTTTGCAACATTTGATACACCCTGTATACGTTGGCCAGCTCGAAACGACCTTACGAGATGGCCGCCGCAGCGCGCGATACATTCTTGGCCTCCGTAGTTCTCGTGCTCTATTAGGAAAGCTCTAGTTTCACGATATCCCTGAATAATAATGAGTAACCGAGTACCTTGCGGTATCCAGATTTCTGAATATGTAACATTACGTATGTAGGCTTGTAACTTATATGACAAAAGTTGCTACAGATCAATTATATAATGTTGAAACGGGAGATTATTCTTTTAATTATAACTCATCTATTAGTAAAGGAAATCTTAGTTTCTAATAAAGCTTAATAAATGTGACTAGCTACATTTACCATTTTTGTCTAATTTATGATCTCTAATACTTAATTTTTCTCAAGCTCTATTTTTTTTAATTTAGCTATTAACACAATTTAATTAACATCTTTCATACGTTACGTCATGTTAATCCCATGTTTAAATCCTTTTTTTTACATGGGAAATAATGTTGAACGTTATTATAGAATATATAACAGCTCTCATCTCTCTAGAGCCGATTTTTCATGGATCTTTGCTATATGCGAATATATATTCATTTAGATATCGCGAGCTACAAAAGTACAAGCTCGCTATCTGACGAAAGATAAACAGAAAAGAATTCGTAATCGCCCCCAATACCCGAGAATACCCTAAGCTATTTAATTTCTCAAGCACACGCCCACTGTTATGTAAGTTAGTGCGACGAATGAGTACCTTATCGGTTATCTGCTACGTACTTCGATCGAGAAAAACAACACGCGACTGTCGATCTTATGTGGAAACATCACACGCTTATTGGGCCAACTCAATCGAAAACTTTTCCAGTTATGCCACAAGAAGTTGTGTGTATATCGCGGGCGAATTATTAGATTTTTTTTTACTATACCCCGCTTCGAATACGGTGAACACCAAAGTTCCAATACTGATTTTTCTTTTGTATTTACAGCCTCATTTATTTTGCTTGCGTTATTTTAACGATTTGCACGCGATATCGCATAATAAGATCATACGGGGGAATTTTTTGTAATTTGTGGAATTATATGTTTCAAGTACATGATCACAGTTCTAAATGTCACATTTCTTGATCTCCAAAGATTCATTCGGACAAACGCGATTTGCGATCTCGAAGCTTGAAGTTATAAATTTATAAATGAATTCTCGTATGAAACATTGTCGACATTCCGCGAAATTCGTTAATTATATGCATGGACGTCAGAGGATATTTCGCAAGGTTTCACATGCTCGCCTCATTACGGAGAGTTGCCACGTTAGCAAACTATCAGTTTTATCATACGTATAAATTTCGTGTATCCCTCCCTCCCCTCTCTCTATCTTGCTCGCTCGCTCGCTCGCTCGCATCAGGACTAGCCTTTCGATAGGAGGACAATTATGTAATTCGTGTTCTCATGTAATGACATGCCTCTGTCTGTCTGCGCTCGCCTTCTTTTGTCTTGAAAGGACAAACAAATTTCCCTAGCCTTCATTCGCACGCGTTTCCGGTCAAAGAAACCGTTATAATTTCGGTGACTTTAATTTCTGATGTTTGCAGATAAGACGAAATGAATCTTGCGTCATTCGCTGCAGTTCCGCTGTTTTTTAGTTCTTTTCGGTTTATCGAACTAACTAAACTCGCTGAAATTACATCAATTTCGAATTCAGACTCTGTAGAATACCATCGCTCTCTCGCTTCTATCTTTCTCTCTCTCTCGCTCTCCCCTATTTTTTGAATAATAAAAGAAAATCCATTTTCATGAAAGTGAATACCACTAATACAGTGTGGAAAGCACTGAAATGAAAGTACTACAACCGCAGGATTTTAACTTTTCAATAGAATTATTTCTACAATAGCTTTCTTCTTGAAAGCTTTTGTTTACCAGTTACAACATATAAGCGAAATATGAAATAAATGAAGATATATATAGGGGAGTAAAAACAGTTGTCATATTTTTTTCGGTGCAGATCAATTGACAAAGTTTGCATCGGAGAAATGTTATTTTGAAAACAAAAACTGACAATACACATCTCTTAGGAAATTACAAATATTCTAAATTTTCTGTTGGCACTGGATGTGTACCAGGAAAGTCTCGGAAAGGGTTAGAGCAACGCGTGTCACGAAAACTGAGCGCGACCAGCCAACGACGTTACTTCCCGCGTTGCCAGATCTACCTGTGCCTGTATCTTCGTTTGCTGTTTGAGAGAGAAAGAGAGAGGGTTGGGAGGAAAGGGAAGAGAGAGAAAGAACTTGGCAACATCGCAACGCCCGAAAGCATTACGGCATTTCGCTGAAACGAATGATTTTTTGCGGTATACGATCATATTTGCAATTCAACGATAAGAGAAGGTTAGCTATTTAGTTAACACATTAATGATCTACGATAATATTTTATATATAATACATGAATTATATATAAATTTTGTTTATACATAATTATTTTTATCGACGCACATTGGAACATTCTATTATCACATACATTTTACATACTTTTAAGTTAAAATTAATATTAATATTATTATTTAGATTAAACTATCTTTATGTATCAAAAATATGTAATTTTACAGTTTACCCGTGACAATAGATTTTTTTCTAAGATTCACAAATCACGTGAATTCCATTGGTTCATTGTGTAACGTTGTGCAACGTACTGGATTTGGAAGTGTAATTTGGTATTTTACCGAAGAGAAAGGACACATACACACACACACACACACACACACACACACACACACAGCTCTGAGATAGTAAATCCGCATTTGCGTATTTCGTATCGATCTTGTCGAATTTGCTACTTTGCGACATTACTTTATTCCGAAGCCATTAGCGAGTTCTTGTTCGGTGAAAAATTTATATCAAAGATATGACGTTCTCATTTATCAAACGTTGTCGTGCGTGACTCAGATAGTATAAACTTCAAAAAATCCACGCGCGGATAAGAACGTTACTCAGGTTTTGGCAAAATGATCGAAACTGTCGCAATTAACGATGGCGCCGACTACGAATAATAAATCTTTCGTAAGTATCGCGAGAAAACAGATGAATCATCAAATCGTTCTACAGTTTTTTTTCTGTCTACTATTTCTTTCTTGCTTCTTATTTTTCTTTACTAAACGAAAATTCAACGTTGTTTTGATGTACACCAAGCTTCGTTTTTCTTCACGATCAAAGTCGAATCGAAATCATCACGTGTACTCATTCACATTCTTACTTCGCGAATCTTTCATCGTCCGATTGTTGAAATCCATGAAGTATCGATTAGTCGGTTGTTCTTGCAGGTTTCCGTTCAAAATGGAATGTTAGGCGAAGAGGCACGGTGGAGGGGGGAAGAGGGGGGAGAAGTCTTGTCTAAAAAGACAGGTGTTCTTTGAAAAGTACTCTTTTCTCACCGCTCGGTATACGGGAAAACTAACGAGGCATCTGCAAATGCAGAAAACTCGACGGATTATCGCTCGGCTCCGCGTCGGGTTTTCTTCAAACACGGCCGACTAGTTTGGCCCCGTTCCATGCACAAGCACGCTCGCACACACCCACATACACATACACACACACCTACACTCACACATACGTATGAAACAGCGCACGCACGAACAAACACTTGCGGTACCGTCTATAGCGCTGCTGTACGCAGTCATCGATCTGGCGGTATACGTGTAAAGTCTGTCGCGACGTGGGAGCCAGGTGGAAATCGGTGAACTCCCGATTTTTTTTAAATTAATAAATAAAGTAAAAGGGACATTTACACAGTCAAATATTATCACGGTTAACATTTGTTTTACAGAAATTATTTATTTTCTTACTTTTTGATGTTTCTTCCGATAGTTAAACGTTACACTACTAAAATCATAAACGACGTCCGCATTTGGGAATATTAATTCCCAAACAAGATGTTGTTCACGTCAAATTGTTCGCGATAGGTCTTTGTAAAGAGAATCTCTCACGTTTATATCTCGTCTTCTGCACGAGATGCAGAGTTCTACCTCCGATTGTAGACACTAATTTCTCATTCGTGACTTTTCCAGAATCCGGGCTGCGCAAAATTGTTTGTTAACGAGTTGGAGCGGCGTGATGTAAGCGCCGGTATTGCTTGGAATCGCAACGTCCTTCATTACGAGTCCCATTTTGTTTATCGCGAATTGAATTCTTTTGTGTCACTCGCAGACGCGCACCGGCATTTCTTTTCAGCGAGTCTATTCTGCTGCTTCTTACAATTAACCCTTTCATTCGTGTAGCATGGCTATATTGTGCGCTGGAAATGCTGGTACTAACAAAAAATGAATTAACACGAAGTAATGATCTTTTTAAGATTTTGCGTTCTTCTTTCTATCCTCGCTGAATAATCCCACTCTTGTTCGTCGTGCGTTTCAACAAGTTTGGAAAAGATAAAGAGCGGAAGGTCATGTAATATTAGCGCTGACGCTGCTGACGAGTAATGACGAGTTCATTAACTTGAGCTCTATTACAACCCATATTACTCATGCAAGATTAACCTTCTAATGCGACCTCGAAGTAACGAACCGTACATTTGTCCGTCACGTTACTTAGGCTATTACCGACGTTTCTACATTAACTGATTTCGTTGAAACGATCGGTCACTCCGTTACGTTCTCGAGAAAATAATCGAGAATTCCAGCGCGCAGTCGAGCGGCGTGAGGCATGTTTTGTAAATATCCTCTCTCTCTCTCGCCGATGATCTTATTTCGCGGATCTTATAAACCGGGAGACTGGTTCGGAAAATGTACCGGAAGTAAGCCCGTTCGAAAATAACACGCGGCCTATCGGAGTGAAGGCTATAGTTCGTTGACTTATTCAGAGCCGCCACGACGACGTCGCGTCGTCTGAAATCGATATCGCGTCCGATATTTCTCGCTCTCGCCGGATACAGGCACGATAACGAATGCTAACGTTATTCGCAATGTGCGACACGACTGGGTTTTGTAAAAAATTGAACTTCGAGACGATTCTTAGAAAAATTGAAAAGAGGAAGGGAGAGACGAAGCACACTTCTCATCTATTCGATCTTCTCACATTTAATTTCCATAATATGATGATGCAATAGAAATGTTTTTCTTCTACGTTTTTTTTGTTATGAATTGTAGTAAAGATTGTTTATGTAGAATATATATTCGGTAAACGTATTTTGTAATTAATATTTCGCTCAAAGGCGCGACGTCCGAACAGTCGCTCTTGCGCAACGTAAACGATTAGATAGATGAAAAATTAGATTCTATTTAGTTTACGTCTCGTGGCATTAGACGTTGCAACTGTGCAAACTTATTCGTATGCGCGCGACATTGATCGGCTCAGGGACGCGCGCGAGTGTGTTAATGGTCTTATTTTTCCTTAATGAGTGTTAACGTGCCGTTAGGCCGCGATACGTCGCGCGATCGGGGTATTTATATATCATTACGTCTTCTTCAATGATTGTATGAAACGATGGGACACTTGAGACTCGGCGACACGTTGACAAAAACAGACATTGCGACTGATTAAGTAATACATGTTAAATACTACGATCGTGACTTAAATAGAGGGCACATCTTTTAACAAATCTTATATTTACAAAATTTTCATTTTAACGTCGAAATTCTGTGAGAAAACATCAGTTTCTTTTTAATCGTTTTTTTTCTCAAATCCCGTGTACATCTTATTCATTCTTCCACGATTAATTCTGGATTTAATATTGTCGATAGTACTGAGTGTCGCCAGGCTGAAAGAGTCCTCCGTAACCTCAGCGTGTCGCAAGCGTGAAATGGTCATGTTGCGAATTAACGTCGCCGGTGGTCGCGGCGACACCCTGGGCCTCACATCTTTATCGCGACGCGCCTCGAGGCGATCGCCTTTTTCACACGTCGAAGAGTGTGACACGACCTCGCGCGTTCTCTCGGATTCGGTTCGGCTCGGTTCGATTCGACTGCTTTCGGCTCGGTTCGACTTTGAGTCACGACGGCCACGACGACGGGAGAGCTATCGACCGTTCTGGGTTTCGCGAGATAATAATAACCCCGGTTGAAATATATTTGGCGACGAGGGGGACGTGTACTTTCTAAAAATCGCCGTTCGCGCGCTACGACGTGAACCAAGCAGCGAAAAACACTCGCGCGAGTACAAAGTTGGCCGAGCGAACGGTTTTTCCCCTCCCTGTTACGCAGCGCTCGTTAAAATACCAGCTTGTTCATCAAAATCTACGAACGGATGTGGATTCGGAATGTTGCGGAATGCGTCGAAGAGTCGATGTATTTTTGCTAATTTTCGATGAATTACCGATAAATCTCTCGAAACACATCCCGCTTATATATCCTTTGAGACAAGCACGTGAAGAACGTGTGCGCGAGTGATAATTTCATATGCCAGTATAGACATTTAAAGAATTAGAAGACACACGCGGACGACACATAAAATTATAAATATCCTGTCTGAGATTCTGTCGCGACTTATATAAATCGTCTAAAGTCGGCTAAACTTGACAATGCCTGTTGAGAATTAAAGTGGAAAAAGAAGATGAGAATCTCGCGCTGGGCGGGGCGTTGCACCAGCGGTTCCCGCCGCTTCTTGGGAGCGGCGGCAATGAAGACAGAAGAACATGGTTTATTTTGACTCGGCGCATCAGCCAGTGCCGGCCGTGGCCGTACCGAACGTTCTGTCGTCCGTATGCAATCGCTTGGCGAGGGCGAGGCTCTTACGCATACAGGGTGGTCCGTTCTAACGTCGGTACAAGCGGCGATGTTGTTGATTCTCTTGGAAAAAGGGAGACTCATAACGTGGAGTAGAGTTTCCTGTCCACTGGGAAAGATTGATTTTTGGAAATCGGATAGTTGATGTCTCTCCAATTGTTGAATAAACCTGATATCCGTTTTCGCGGCCGTTTGGCAAAGGTTTAATAATAGAACCGATATAGGAGTCTCTATGTGGTTCTACGAATGTCAGATTATAACCGGTTAAAATTTAATGTCAGTCGACTGTCGGAGCAAGAGGGAAGGGTAGGGACGCCGGTAGAGTCGCGAGGTAGAATATCGCTGTCATTTCCGAGACGTAACAAGATTCGGAAGCTCGCGGAATGAATAATTGCTGGTCGTGTGTCGGAGTCGTCGCGCGAGGTCACCAACCAACCAACCGACCGACCGACCGACCGACCGACCAACCGACGAACCGACTCTGATTTACGACATTCGAATCACACACCGACACAGCCAAGCGTGCAGTAAGAGTAAAATACGCAAGCGGAACGGCCCTTTCGGTTTTTATAACCTCCAGCAGGTGGAGCGTTTTAATCGATAACGGCGAGAGGTATCTTGCACGGTGGCAAAAATCGCCCGTTCCGGGTTTAAAGTAGCGCAAGAGCGCGTCCCGCTTTTTTCACATCGTCTCCTACCGTCTCCGCCGCACCGCGTTCCTGCTCTCTGGTAACATGCGAGAACGGTACCTTTAATTTTTCCTACCGTCGCTTTCCCCGCGAGATTTACCGTCGTCACCTACCGTGAGCTCGTGCTTTGAGAAAGTCGATACGGCTAAGCGCGATCGTCGTCTTCGTCGTCGTCTTCGTCGTCTTCTTCGTCGTCTTCGTTGTCGTCGTCATTTTCAACCGAAGCGTAAACCATGACGCCTATATACGCGATGCACGGTTATAACGATCCGAAAATATCCTTTGACATGGCGTTTCTGAACTTTCTCTCCGCAGCCGCAGTGTTTTATACGACGCAACGCTCCTAAATATATCTCTGAACGGGGAGCGATCTATGTAAATCGGCAATGGCTAAGTGGCATTTACGCGGGTATTCCTCTAAATCGAGAAACAATTCATCGAATTCCCATTGCTTGAAACTGATCTGAAAGCTAGCCTGCGCTCGCAGAATGCAACATTGCGCAACAATCCGCAACTCGCTATATTTTAGTCGGTTTCCATAGCTCGAACACTTGAAAACTTTTTCTATAACTATTTTAATTCAATTAATAATAACGAGGTTAACGTATAATCTATTACAATAACAGCAGTAATGATAATGATATAAAATAAGCTGTAACAGTTACAACGTTGTAAAATTTTTTTAATGATCTAACACTGAAAATTTGAACTCTTATCGTTCTTTTTTTATTTTTTTTCCTCGTGTCGTCATTCGTCTGTTTCGTTCAGAGTCTCGCTCATTCACGATGAATACTTGGTATAGGAAATCGTGCCTGTAATCTAACGCGAATTAAAGAGGGAAAATTCACGATGAGCGAGCATGCATGAGAGAAGCCCGACGACGGATTTCATTTTGTTATATCAAGTTCGCCCGGACACAGAATCGCCTCTACTTTCGCCGTTGCGTTGTCCGCGCGCGCGCTACAATCGATACCGGCCGGAAAAAGAGTAGCCGAGCGAAAGTGTACATACGCGCGTGTAGCAAAGAGATGCGAGAGGAACGTGCGAGATATCTCGCTGCCGAGGGAGGAGGGAGGTGGGGAAGCGGGCGAGCGCGGCTCTCGCTTACGAAATCCGCCAACGCGCTAGCGCTCCGCTTCGCCGAAAAGTCAAGGCTCCTGTCAAGGATGCACGGCGGAATGTACGGTCGGTGTTGGAATCGAGATATGTTCGCCGTTGTGTAAACTGTCGATTTCCGCGAATTCGACAATAGTTGAAATAGTTGAATAGAGTCGCGCTCTTTTAAGTTTTTTTTATTTTCAACTCTCTTGAATTCTTTAATCAATCTGAGTATAAATATCCAGGCCACACAATGCATTCATTCGAAAGACGAGAACGGGGTTATAAGCGTAGGCAGGAACGCTTCGATACTTCCTCAAGTCGATCGATACCTTGTTTATACCGAGTATTTTTAACATTGATACTTGGCTTATTTTATCGTGACCCCCCCCCCCCTCCCGAGGTACATATCACGAAAAGAAACTTTGAAACTTTGGTTCTCGCCTACATGCGCGTGATACAGACGTGCTCTCCTCGCATTTCGGAGCAGATTCCCGAATCGTAAGATTCTCACAATGGGGGGTAAAATGGACCTAACCCTGTCAGGCGAGTCGAGGGTAACACGCGGTAACCGTTTTTACCTTCGACATGATCGTCATTGTCATCGTACGAAATGCGAGCTCTTTCTCGGCACTGCCGTCAAGTGGAACTCGCATGCGTGTTGTGGCGAGTTGTTTGTGCAGAGCGCACAGGGAGGAGAACCGCGTTGCGGAGTACTCCTCGTCGGGTTCTCAGACTCGGGGAACGGTCGGCGAGGGGTTGGCAGAGCGGGAGGGAAGAGTGCGGTCGCGCGGTTGGAGTGGGGTGAAAGAGATGCGAGACGCTGCGCACAGGCGGTGAATGGGTGAAGCTAGATGCGAGGGTGGGAGTGGGTACGGCGGCTGCGAGAGTCAGGGCGGGGGAGGGGAAGAGACAGAAGGGTGGATCAGAGGGGGAGACGGTGGATCGGAAGAGATATCTCGACTCTATGATGTAAGGGGACAAGGGGTGTGCTTATACGCGTGTTTACGTTAGCCGGCCAATAAGATGTCCTCCAGTCCGGCTGCGTCACTGCGAAAGAGTCTTTGCGCTCGGCTGTGTGCGCTCAGCACACATACGCACACTCACATGCATCAACCTAGCGCACCACTTATGTGTGAAACGCGTATTATTGAAGTACACTTCGTCTTCTCGATACCTCGTCTTCGATACCGAGTATTCTTAGCGATCGTACCTTACCTTCGGTCGCAGTAAGATAAATGGTCAGTGGAAACACACACTAATTTATTTTAGCTATTTATATCGTGTCTTTGATATTATCTATATATCGGTACTTGGGAGATAGTACCGAATAGAGAAAGTGCACAGATGCATTTCCATGTGTTAAATATAAACACAGCATGCTAAGTTATTTTCTTGCTAATGTAAGAATTTTTAATTGATTCTCTAATGAACAAGACATCCCTAAATATCACACACAAATTGTCAATGAAAAAGTAACATTGGCACCTGTTTTATTCACGGTAGCCCTTTAAATAGAAATATTACCGCATACGCGATGTTCCCGCGAAAGTGTTGCGCGACAGCCCGACAATTCTTGCATCATATTGTTATTTGCTTAAATTATTTGACGCGACAAGTATCGAAAGACCGATCACGTCTCGCATTCGCAACGACGAAGGTGGGGAAATTGATCGCGTAAGGTACCATAAAGGAAACATCTTCAAGGTGGACGACCATTAATGTGTACTGTGAACGATGACTCAGCTTCTACCGCGCGAAAGTCGTAATGACACGGAGCGTGTGATTAGATCTTGAGAAAACTTTCGATCGTGCGTATATACGCTCGCGATTAACAATTAACGCTATCGAGAGATCGTCCGTTCCTCAATATCGTACGCACATCTCCTCGCATTCACGTGTTGCTCACGTGATGAGATTTCTCGACTAATTTTAGTCACAAATTTCGTCATCAGTAAAAACATTTCTGCAAATTGTTTTTTTAAATTGAAATATTACATAAAATATCGTTATAACACTTGAATGAATAAAATAAGAGCGAATGTGTGATATTAGCAATTGATATTTCAAGTTAAATTATTGCATTTTGATAATTTAATTTGCTTTGAACTTTCTTTTTACCGTTGTAACTTTCAAGGCAAGAATCTATCTCCGGGCGACTATTTCAAAATAGTTTCGAGTCGATTGTAGTCACCAGTGTTGTTTTGCGTCGCATAACGAAAGGATCGATCGCGAGGGAGCTAGGCTGTCCTGCACAGCTGATATTTGTCATTTTTGCTATTGTCGCATATTCAACCCGGCGAGTCGACCCAGGTCCCTTCGACCCCCCAGCACCAGCAGCACAATTCGCAAACGCGTGTCAGATGCTTTCTCCCGCAGCATTTCCCACTGTGCGAGGAGGAACGATCGATCGCCCCCATTGCGTGCTTGGTACTCGTATCTCGACCGTAATTGCCGTATCTCCGTCGGCTGCTGCGGATTTCCTGCGAAATACATTACGTTTCTTTACGTCGGGATGAACGGTGCGCGCTGATCGTCCGAGGTTTGAAAATTTTGTTTATCATGAAGGTAATTCGCACTTCCACGCGAGAAATTCTAAAGGATAATGGTTACTCTTAACGATGTCTTCATTATGAGAGTTTATCACGGAAACTTTTCATTTTTCAAATTTCTTATTGGAAACATCGAATATGATTACAGAATATATATTGAAGAGACACAAGATACACAAAATTCTTAGGAACTATAACAAAACTGCCGAATCTTGTATGTTTGAATAATATTACATTATATTTCGATGTTGTCATCATTTCTATCAACTTATTCTATACTTTACATTATGTATCTTTATGTATGCATTATAGCTGTTTGAATAAACTGCGCTTAATGGTCAATAATCGGCTATTATCGAAACTTATTCTAAATTTGATGCAGTCGTTTCTTTCTACCACTTGGCATTTTCAGTCTCCTATCAACTTCACAGATAATGAGTGTGTAACGATGTACCAAATCGATCGGAAAACAATGTTTTACAATGTCTTTGTTTTTTTTTTCACTATATACCAGTTCACGTATCGCTCATTTGCGTGTTAATTCAGTATCATTTATAGTTAGCATATATGGAAATGCACGGACGTAATTGCCGTCGATTACGCGGAAAATAGAAAGACCGAAACATAAAATATTCTGTGAAGTTACAAGTGTTCCGTTATCGCGTGACCACCTATCGTGCTTACCGCCGAGTCTGTAACGTAATTAGTTTCTTAAAAAAAAAACGAATCGTCAATAGATGTCTTTCTAATCACTTCTCGTGAATGATTCAATGCAAAGTTAATCTTAAGTTCACCCCTCACAACGTCATGGCGTCCAGACGCATTTTTATTTTCAAGCAATTTATTTTCATTTTTTCTTATTCTACAACTAATTCTAATCTGCGACTGTTTCTGCTGATGAGATTTCAGAAAAAGGACTTTTCCGATTATGAAATCGGAATAATTTCATGGATATTTCTAGGATAAAAATTTAAATTGAATACACTGAAACTATACCGATTTCAATTATTCCGTTTAAAAATAATAATTAATCCGATGTTAATTATTATTGACTGACATCGTTGAAACGTGTCTTAACGAGAGATACATTTTGTGTTTTACAGGAGGGGTACCGTTCTGGTTGCTATTAGAAGAGGAGGATTCTTTGGGCATCGGGGTCGACACTCGACGTCTCGGATGGGAACGACGGCGAGAAGAAACAAACGAGAAGGCGGTGGCACGCGAAGGGTATCGGACAAGTCGCGTCTGGCCGTGTAAAAGAGGGAGGAAGGTGAAGGGGTTGAGAACCATTCGTTGTGATCTTGCTGGACGAGATCGAGAGAGCGTTTTCCTCTTCTCAGGCTTCTTTCCGACCCTTCCGCAAATGTTTTTCGGGGTTTTCCAATCTCTCTCTTTCCTCTCGTTTATTTATGAAATATAAAATAACTTTGTAAAGAACAAAATAGTATCGCAATACAAAATATCGTACGGCATCATAAAGTGAAGAACATTTGAAAGAGATTTATCCTTACACGTAATCAGAACGAAATTAAATTGCTGTTATCGCGTGTGAAACACACGATGGTAATCTTATTTAACATTTCTGCGATTGACGCAAAGTCTTATATTCATAATTTTCGATTAATTTATTAATCAAACATAAGATTTTACCAGAGTAGTATTTTCTTAATGTTGTGTCAAATTATCGCATTCAACCGCAGACTCACTCGTTTCCTTGAAAAGTTAAATAACCAATGATTATTTCGTTCATTAATTATGATTGCAAATCACTTTAATCGTAATTGTTAATACGCGATTGTTCAGTGAAGTCTAGTCATTAATCCGGCTGCTGCACTTTGCCTAATTTTGTCGGAAGGGCGGCAAGACGCGACCGTCAACGACGGCGATGAAAACGGAGGTGACGACGGTAGCACGATTCCCGCCGTGGGAACGATAACGAGGTCCGCGCGGCGGCAACGGGGAACGATATTAATAACGGTGATGACGAGTCGCAGGTGGAATACGGAGCGCGCGGGTCAATGAGGAAATTCTCGGGCGCACGAGGTGCACCTATCTTCTGAGCGCCAGCGAGGGAGCGAGGTGGGGCGAGCGTTAGGGTGGGAGAGACGGAGGTGGAGAGAAAGAGACAGAGAGCGAGCGCACACATGAGTAGGGAGGGTTGGACGGAGCGGGACGGGGCATACCGAGCGGAAACAAACGACGGACAACAAAACACTGAGGCACGCGGGTCGGAGAAATATGCGGATCTTTGTGCGAACAGCTGAACCGGAAGTCGAGCACTGCGCCTTCAGCCTAATCGTTCGCCGTCGATAGGGTCAGTCGGTTAAAACGGCTGCTCGACGACGGCGTGTCTCTCGTGCGTAAACAATGTTCAGGCCGACCGAAACGAAAGATCGGAAATGCGCGATACAACGATAAAAATGCTTGTCGGTTTGGAGCCTGATGATGTTGCGACTTAATTTTTTTACAGCGATTTAATTTCGATAGTGTTACAATCCTGCAACATCTGTTTGAGAAAATGTGGGAAATTGACACAGTTTTACCGACACATATGTTCCAATTTTTTGAATCGATCAAATTGATATAAATGTTTAAATCTAGGCTGAAAACTCGTCACGTTTCGCGTTAGAGAGCGAGGATCATCATATCATTTCTTGACACGTAAATATTGGCATTAATACCTTGGTATTAATAACGCGGATCGTCTTCAATTCGCGGCGGAACACGTGTCGCGCGTGTGTCTTCTATATACATACGTATAATACAGTCGCGTATGTTGGTCGGTGCAACGCTCTTCGATTAAACAACGCGTGTCGCGGTTACGTCGTCCGTTTCACTCGTAAAACGAAGCCGACGATAAACGGTGGTGTGATTCGAAATACTCGGATTGCGTAACCGAGGTGTACTAACCTAGGAAACCTTTCGTAATTAGAGTTGTTTGGCATCTGTGGCCAGCATCCAAATTTCCGTTCTCAACTTGCAAACTTATTTAGGTAAAAATAAACGTGACATAATAACATATACAATAACGAACGGTACACGACAAACTCGGACGAAATACAAGAACGATGTCTGATGTTATAAATACACATCACGTACAAGTACGCAAACAAGCTTGTAAGTGAATGTCTCAAAATGCACGCACAGAGCCGTTTCAAAACGTGAAAAGATCTTTCCGCTTTTCGAATCGGTCGCGCCTGAAATTTGCGCGTCGCGCACGTTCGCGAGTAGCACAGTTCCACCCCTGCGTTAGCCGCACTTTTCCGCGGGCGCGTGCGCGTACGTGGCCGCGTCGAGTCGCGTGCGTTCTTCCCGCGCGTCGAGTAGCGACGTTGATCGTCGTCTGCGTTCTCCGCGCGGCGATTAACTCCGAGTTTCCCATGACCCCGTCCTTCCTGCAGAGATCGCAGCGGAAGCGGCGACACGAAGAAGAGGCGGCGAAGGAAGAGAAGGAAGAGACGTGAGTTTCGGCGATTCTACGGGCAGTGTCTACGCGTGTGTGCGGTGCCGCGTGACAGTGCACGTGGACGCGTGTGAGACAGTGCGCGGTGCAGTGCGACAGGCAGAAAGAGGAAGAAGAAGAAGAAGAAGAGGAAGAAGACGACGTAGCGAGGAAACGCACGTTCAGCGTGCGCGAGGAACGAGAGGGGGAGAGGAGCGCGCAAGTGCGACGGAGGTGAAGAAAAGAGATAGGAAGCGAGACGACTTTTCTCCGCGAGCGAGCGCGCGCGCGCGCACGCTCGGCGACGTCAAATATGCTGCGGAGTGACGTCGCGGCGTCGCGGATTTCACGGATCGATCGGCCGATCGAATTTTCTAAATAGGATACGCGCCGCCCCGCGTGTGTGTGTGTACCATATGTGTAGGGGCGCGCGTGTGTGCGTCGTAACTTCTGCACGGAAGAAGAATCGTCGTCGACGTCGTCCCCGCCCGGCCAGGCCGGGCCGGTGAATCGCCGCGCCGGTGGATCGACCGCCGCCTGCCGCGGGAAAACTTCAGATCCGGTTTGCTTTCCACGGCTGACGTCATTACCGGTGAGTCATTTTTCGTCTTGCAGTTTTCTTTTCTTTTTCTTTCTTCTTTTCTCGCCAAGTTGTGCACCGTTGTTGGTAGCTGGCGTGACCGAAACGCGGTTAATCCATAAATCGTTCGAAAACAGTTCCGCGAGTTTTACGTTCTTTCGTTGAGTCGAGCCAAACACGGGAGGAGGAGGAGGAGGCGGCGGCGACCGGAGGAAACTACCGAAATTCCACGGTCGCGCGGAGAGAAAGAGATAAAGCAGAGGGCGTGGAATCGCGTTTGTAATCCTTGACAAAATCCTTTCGCCAAAGCGCTCCATTTCTTATTCTCGCATTGTTATGCAAGATCGATGGGCATAAACTTCACCGCTTGAGGTTCAGGTTTAGTTGAACTTTGGAATTTCGGTGATTTCCAAGTTTAAGCTGAATCCACCTAAAGTACCACCGGTCGTGAAAAGTAACGTCGTGGATTTGGGACGGAGAAAAGTTATTCGTTAAGACGGCAAAAATTTGCCTCACCGTATACAGTACGCCCACGTAAGAGGAAGATTATTTTCAATTCACGCACAGCGTCGCGGCTACCTATCCGTGGCACCAATTCGCATCTTAATTGAGCTTCAATAAGAAATGAAGACGTAACGATATAGTGATCGTTCGCGTCCTCGTCTTCGGACCTCGGCAAACACAAACGTGGGACGCGAAATTAACCGTTGATCGTTACACCGCGGTGGATGCGTTTCTTCGAGGAGACCATCGCGGCCTGTCGTGGCACTAATTACCGCAACGCCGTCGGGGGCGTATAGCGTGCGTGCGTGGAATACACGCGTGACGTGTACACGTCAGCGAGAAAGTCTGCAATTTAGCCGTAGCTCGCGGGCGCGCTCGCGCGCGTTTTAGCGTATGAAAAGTATGTGCCGAAGGATGAACGTAGAATTCGCGAGACACTTCGTTAATAACGTCATTCTTCTAGCGGCATTTCGTTCACTTGCGTTAACGATACTTGTTTATTAAAGTACGCGGTGCCAGGTTAATGAAACATACTTTCCAGAACACCCAACGCTAATCCGTCACTGTGATTATCGCGGCGATATTTCTCAATGATTCGGGGCACTACTGACGAGCGTCGCTGATGGAGTACGAAACATTGAATTACACAGATTAAATCCATCCAATCGTCTAATAGTATATGTTAGGTTTCCCTAAAAAATTCAAGACGGACGTCTCTTCTCGCGAGGACATTTCTTGCGAGCATATGGCCCGCCCGTTAATTTTGAAGGTCTGGCGCATACATGTGTTGACTCGGACGTGTATGTTTGATCCTCTGCAGGTAACGGCCTGTCGGTCGGCCTGTGTGTGCGTGAACGTTGCCGCTGTACGTTGATGTGCGTGAACTCCGCTGCTAGCCACTCCGTCAAGCGAGTCCGTCGTTCTTCTTTTCCAAGCGTGAGGAAAGATGGCTGCCCGTGCATGCCCGTTCGCGCGTCTTTCTCTCTCTCTCTCTCTTTGTGCAGTTAGACGAGACGCAGACGCTGAATGGCAAGACGGTTTTAGAGAAAGTTGGAGCGAGGGAAGGTTGTATAATGAAGGGCACATGTCCGCCGCCGGACGGTAATTTTTAGAATAGAAAAACGCTCGACGATTTTTAGAGGCTCGAGTAGCGCTTAACTGAAGGTCAATAGAACGATGCTTATGGATTTTATATACAGTCGAAGTCTGAGAAAGATATGAACGTTTCGTGATTACGTTCGCGTTTCATATCTTAATTAATGTGAAAGATTAATGCATCCTGTGTGTAACGTTAATGATAATTTTATTCAATTTAATTTAACTCTAATCACAAATAAACTGGTTAGATACTTTAGATTTTGTAGAAAAATTTTCTAGTTTACATAGAAAAGTTTTATGAAATCAATCCACGGTGATTGAAACTTTTTTTGAAAACGACTGGTCTGCATCCAATTTTAGGTTTGAATTCGACGTTCTTCTCGTTTAACGACAACGAAGTTTTGTCATAATATTGAGCGATCGGTTACGATGACGAAGTCGCATGGAATACGCGACAGCTTGCTACAGTTTTGCCATGGCAATGGAACTCTTTCCTTCCAAACTCTTTCCGTAGCTTTCTCTCCAACGAGGCTCTCTACACCGGATTTATAGATCTTGCGTCCAGCATCGATATGCGCGCCAGTGTCGCCCTTAATTAATTAATTTTTTCTCCATTTCCGCGTGTTTGTCACGGCCGCGGGAATGTCCTGAACCCTCGCGCGTGTATCTTTACCCCGCTTTCATGGATGTATTATATAGGACTCCGATATCGATCCCCCGCGTTCCAGTACAAAACGGCCGACGCGACGACCGGAGAGACGCGAAGAGTGGGAAGCGACGAGCTAGAAAGGGACGATACCGGAGGGGAAAGCATAGTAACAGACGAAGGGACTCGAGGAGGGGGAGGATTGGAGGGAGAGAAGCGCGCGGAGAAAAAGAGAAAGCGAAAAGGGGGAATATATGGAACGAAAATGGAAAAGATCCTCTTGTCGACGCATTCGTCATACTAAAAATTCTCTATTCTTCCGACACGAATTACGTTCTGTCCGAACAATCGTCCACAGGATGGACCGCGAGCGCGGAACGTAAAAAACTTATATGAACAGCGGCCGTTTTACCATTTTAATTTTAAACGTGAATTGAAAGTCAGGCTCCATAATTTTGTTTCGATCAATATACAATATGCACCATGTCACTCCGTGATGGTCAGACATATGGGAGGCGTGACGCGTGCGTTGATTCAAAGACAAAGAGTCGCGAGTCGGCTAATGATGTGCGACAGAAATACGCATGTCGTCGACTTCGTTCTGGGTCGGGAGGTTCGCCGAAGCAGTTCCGCTTTAATAGCCGGCCGCTCTGCGCTACGCCACCGTCGTCCGAACGTCATTTTTAGTTTAGCGCATGAAGCAGGTGCACATACACGTCTGGTTCGTAAGATCTCCCCTTTACTGCGCGCGCGAACAGGTATTCTGATAGCTGGTGACGTAATGCACCCCGCATCACTTGGAAAGAGAGAAAAAAAAGGAGGGGGAGACAGAGAGAAACAGAGATTACTTGTCACGGACATCCGGCTCATTTACTGTTAATGAGATTTCGAATTCAGAGACTTATTTTTTCTCGAACTTTTATTTAATGCCCTCTTCTTTGCTTCGATTAATACTATTTTTATTAATTATTTCGCAACTTATTAACTTCTTCTCATTCTTGTTAATTATTTCTTATTAATTACTACTATTCTTATTAATTATTTTGCAATTAACATTCGGAAATAATTTCCTTTCTGAGGTTCCGTTTTTGAAATTTTGAATAGAATCTTTCTGTCCACGAAAGACGAAATTCTGGTATATTGAAAATATTCCGAGATGTGAGAAATAAGAGTGGCAACTATACGTTTCTGTTATGCGGAAATTGGTAATATCTTTTTCATTTCAATCGTAATGCTTTTCGATAGAGTTCGGTGCATTTAATGAATAATGAATTATAAATAAAATTCTTGGCGTGTGAAATTGCACACCGAAGGCGCATTGTAAATTTAGCTCGATGATAAAGCGATTAAATACATTTTCAACCGATTGAACACATTTCCTGTAATTTCAGCTGTACAGTGATGGGCTTTAGCTTTGTTCCTACGTTGTTCGCTTGCGTTTGCATCGATTGCTCGCTCCCGTCCATGCGAAACTCGTGTCACTCGTGAATTTGATTTGTTCTCGATTCGTTCTCGCGAGCGATTCTCCCGCTGGTCGCTCGCACATCGATTACTATTAATGCCGTTATAATACGACGGCGAGCGCCGACGTCTATTGCACATTGCGCGTCGCGGACTTTTCCTTTCTTTGCGGAATTGCGGCGGGCTCGCGTGACGACGGCTTGCTGTCTGGTGTAAAACGAGCAGACAGCACATCACCAACGTTCTATAACGTTGCGCCAAAGTCCACGACTCTACTGCTTTCTATAGAACGGTGCTAGATTCTCTATTCTCGTACTCTCATTAATCTTAATTGCATGTCGATTAAACCTGTTTTGGATTTGAAAAGAACACTGCTGTAAGATTAAAGGCGGACTTCTTTTTAATTCAAAAAGTGCATCAATGTGGAAATACTGCTCGATATCATTTTAATAAATCAATAATCGAAATGACAGTGTGTGTGTGTGTGTATATATATATATATATATATATATATATATATGAGACATCTGTATACACTTTTTTCATAAATTACCTGATTATTATTTAATATTTTAAGTAATTGATAGGAAATAAATAGATTGTTGTTGACCTGAAAAATTGTTGTATTGATATCGAATTAGTTTTCTTACATCTTGGGAATTCTCTATTCAATCGCGTACTTTTTAATATTTTGAAAATGAACTGAATGGTATTTTAGATTGGACCTTGTTTCGTCAGTAGCATGAACCGATAAAACGTTATATATAATATGTCGCTATAGTATATCTACAATATATCTATGTGTGTGAGTACTGATACAAAATATACTTGAAAGTAAGCGAAACTGTATATTTTAAGTTCTTTCAAATACGATCAAAATTGGTAACGTTAAAAATTTATGGGATCAAATACTTTCAGCTTATCTATTTTCTTTTTTGCAAACTGAGCCATTAAAATGTCATGATATTTTCTTTTTGTGTTATTTTACTTTATTTGTTAAATTCCAACAATTTCAGGTAGAATTTTTCTGTTAACTTTGGTTTACATTTGATAAAATATGAGTTGTAAATCTAGAATATTGAACGTGTTCCATATTTATTTCTCAAGCGATGAACACTCTAAATGTAATGAAAAACTTTAAAGATATATACGTATGTACAAAATAAACACATATTACTGTTACAAATATGTATATAGATTTTTTCTTCTTTAAAATATTCAGTTCTGTCCTTATCTGCTTCTTCAAGCACATCTATAAATTCATGTTAAGTATTTCTGTTTATATTAAATACTCATAAAAATATATATTAGTGTATTATCGATCAATCCTGTTGGTGGGACAAGGTTTCAGTTATCTTAAATATTAAAAATTTGCCAGCTTAAATTTAGTTGACGACAGAAAAGCTACTAGAGTTTGAAAAGTACTGCCTTACGGAATATTTTCCGATATATATACTTTGACAGAACACGCAACCGCCTATAAATTTATGCATTGCGCGGAACCTGTACACATTCGTGTTTTATTCCGCCGTATCCGTATGCAACACTTATTCGTTCACCATCCTCCCGGCCATCCACCATGAATATATGTATTATCGTATGTCTTTAAGTTCATTTATGCCAGCCATGTGAAAAGTAAAGAATTTCTGTAAATGTGCAATTTATGGTATATACATATACAGGTGTCTGCAAAAGCGATCCAAGCTAATCTTTTTGAGAATTTTAAGAACCCGGGAGAATCACCGAAGTATAAGTTATTAGTTAAATTTACATAAATTTTGTTAAACTTTTAATTACACAGTGACGTAATTTACAATGATTATAATTTCACGTTTTGTTTCGGAAACGAAATGTGCTCCATTTTCTTTTAATATATCTTTTTAATATATCTTTGCATCTCCTAAATTATCTTCGATTCTTCGCATTGTAAAGAGTTAATAGACGCGTATTTCGTACCGTTACAAAGACTCGAGGTGAATCGACAAGAAATTCGATCTACTTCCCGTTTTCAATGTAACTGTAATTGCATACTGCGCGATGCGCATTTCTCGCGTTCGTGTTGCTTTTAATTTCTACCTGCGATTGATATACCTCGCCACTGCGAAAGGAAAGGCACGATAAACAGACCGCATACGTTTCCGCACTGTCATGACTGGCCGCTATTGATGCATTCAATCTATTCAATGCTAAGTGGACATATGAAAAACTACATCGATGATAATTGAGCGATATCGGTGACGTGTATATCGCCATAATTGATCTGCTATTAATGGTCACAGTGGTCATAATGGCCTACTGATAGGCGTTAAAAGGAAACTCCGTTGCGATTAAGCTGATTCAAATATCATCTTTGAAATATGCAACACCTGTACGAAATTTCTCCAACGTCTTTTTCATTGCGTTATGCTTTTGCTTCTTTTCGAACGACGATCGCAATGTCGACATATCAGAAAAATATGATGTTATATCATATTTATTGACCTTGTAAATTTGTTATAAAATTTTACGTAATTTCCATAAATTTCTACGTGATTGTTTTTTAAACATTTTTATTTTACTTTCAAATTTTGCAAATATTTTTTCCTTACTCGTCACATTTTGATCGTCGAAGAATCTTGCAATTCAAGATGGGAGTGTTATCTTACAGGATGATCTATATATCTGTTTCAGTTCACAATGCGCTAGGGGTGATGGAGACAGTGGGCAAGCAAGTTCAGGTAGTGAGTGGACTGGGGGTGGGGGGTCCGGTGGGCCCTGTGGGCCCAGTGGGGGGAGATCTGCATCACCATCATCATCCACATCCGCACGCCCATCCTCCGCACCCGCACTCCCACCCCCATGGTCACCCCCATGGATCTCATGGCCACTCGCTCGCGACGTCGAACCCCGGCAGAGGTCAGCCTCAACCACCAACCTCGCATAACCAGCACGTACCTGCGAGATCCACTCCCGTACAGCTGCATAGGTAAGTCTCACTTTTCTTTCCTTATGTACATAAACCGGAGCTGTCGGAGTCGTTGATCTCCGACGGCTTTTAAGCCGTGTTGAAGGTGAAATATTTCACTAATGCAGCAGACATGACAAAAGATCATCCGACAAAGATTATCTGACAAATATTTTCAAAGCCATTAAAGAAGTAGACCGAAGGATTCGCGTGTTTCTATTTTTTCGGTAATATGATTACTGATAAACATTTAAAATCGCATTTTTTCTTTTAGCACCATGATTTTATATCAAAGAGTTTTCTTTATTTATATTGTTTTCTTCTCTCTCCTGTAATTTTTTTTTAAAAGAGGGTTTCTTAGAGAAATACATCAAGAACGTTGTAGAGAGAACTGTCCAAGTTCTGAAAGCAGAGTACTAACTCTCGTTCACGACACGTCATACGCGGCGTAGAGAAAACACGAATCGAAAGCCGATACGATAGGGCAGTGCGTGTATTTTAAGAAAGAAAGTCCACGGGCAATCTCACAAAGTCCGACATCACAGCGATGGCTAGGAACGTGCGTATAGAATGAAGGAGGAAAATGGAAGAGGGGCGCGTGAAGGAGTCTGTATCGAGCAGGTAGCGGTCAGGTATCCGAGCGAGATGGTCTGATCTTTGAGTTCTGAGTCTTTGAGAACAGAAAAGTGCATGCTTTTCAAAGGGCCAACCCGGAGCCAAGACAGACCCGAGTACCTGCTGTGAAAACTGGCTTCGTACCTCCGCGTGGAATGCCCGATCGTGCGGGGTTTACCATATGTAGAGGCTAGAGATTTAGATTTATCATGAAATTATTTGCATCTTTATACATTGCATTCGTGATTTCTCGAGTAACGTAGAGACACGAAACTAAAGACGTTCCGCCGGCTTCTCTCTGGTTGCGGAAGTGTAGACTCTATTAAGATAAGTAGCGAGGACATAAAAGTCGACGTTACGTGGCCGTCGCACTAGTTATCTCAAAACCAGGCGTTATCGCGATCTCACTCGCGCCTTTCGTACTCTAGAATTATCAACTTTATTATTATCTAGAAAAATATCGATAAATTCTTAAGATACACTGAAAAATATCCAAAGATCAATTTATGAACAAATTTTCTTTAACTGACGGATCAATGTTATGAAATGAAGAGAAAACCACAGTGTACGTGTGTGTTAATTATGATCGTGAATTAAAGCTAAAAATAAAAATCTTTGTAAAATAATAAAAAACAAATCTGTAAAAAGATCTGCTGAGTTATAATTAAACTTGGAATATAGTTTGTTGCATCTTAATTTTAAGTCACAAAATTATGATGTCATAAAAATAATAATAAAGACGTTTCGGTAAATTTATTTTATTTGAATAAAATCGACTGTTATGCCAGTTATTCCAAAATGCGTCTTAATTAACTTAATTGCGTATCTTTTGTAGGTAGGATTTTATATATAATATATAAAAGATTTCAAAAGATTGTTGAAGATTTGACTACGTAAAGCAATAACGATTGCTTTAATGTTTGGAAGTGGCTTTAATGTTTGGAAGTCTTAGCCAATTAGAACGATGTGGAATTACTTGAAATCTTTAATTAAAATTGCTTTCTACGGAAAATTTCAGACTTGAGACATTTTATTTAATTGTAATGAACAGAAAATTATGAATCTTATCAGATGTAATTTGGAAGAAATCCAGAAATTGTGTGTGTGTGTGTGTGTGTGTGTGTGTGTGTGTCCGGAGTTATTGTAATATTATTCTGTAATCAAGAAATATTATTATAGCGATTAAGCTTCTACTTATATAATATAAACTTTAGCTTTAACTTAAGCTTATTATATGAGCTTACGATTTAGTCGAAGCTTCTATATTTCGAGAGGAATATCTATAAATTTAGCATATTGATGAGATACAATTGAAATCGAAAAATGTTTCTTAGAGCAATCGAATTGACATGAAATATTTTTGTCTGTCCAACATCAAGATTTTTAAATGAAATTACAGTTCTGCAAAATTCTGTGAAAACAGTACTTTTTAACAATGCAACGTCTAGTATACGAATGATAACAGAAATACGCGATACTTTTGTCCTCGTTGCTCATTACGTTTGTGGGATGTTTATGAATAAAGATATGAGATCATTATGACCTTTCTACACAGTGTCTTGCACCGTACAAAGACACACGATGGCGAATGGCTTTGAGAACAAGAGAACGTTGCGACGTGATGCGACTAGAGTCCTTTTTTTCCTTCGAATGCACAGCACACGTTTCTACGTATACGTGTCCCGGTATCACTGTGTATATTGGCATTTGCAGTTTGACGCGGTGATGCCTGATCATGTCTCTGAATAAAAAAACGTTGATTGGGGACGGCAAGACGTTCGCTCACATCAGTCTGTTTGATGATGAATAACGCATTTACATTTCTTGTAAATAAGTTTTTATGGCGGCTGCGGAAGCAGTCTTTCGTGCGGAATAATCAATATTGTTTCGTCAATGTGCCTAAAACGATAGATTTATTCGATGACTCACCCAACCACACAGTGATACACATGACATACACGCACACACGCAATTCTAAATATATTATTTATATATTTAAGAATGAAAATATTTGCATAAACAAATATATACTTTTAAAGAGAAATCTTGTCGGCATTGCTTAGTAGTCAGATTGAAAACGCGCGATTGTTCGTCAGAGAATGCGACGTTTACTTTCAATCGGTAGGATTGTGGCTGAATTTCATCAGCATGCACTTTTTGCTTACGCTTATCGACGTATTTACCTAGACAGCACTACATTCGAGTGTATTTTATCGTGTTTATAACTGCAGACAGACTACTGGGAAAGGTGAGATATTTTTGTTTGAGACAACGCAATCTGCGCGGAAGTTCTAGCTCTGGTTATATAAGTGTCGCGCGGCTTAGAATATACTTTATGTACGAACCGCGAGTCTCTTGGCTCCATTTGCATCGTATTTTAAGCCTATTACATAGCGAAGAATGCACGACGCCGGGGAATTCACGAGTGTACAATATGAGATTGCAAAGTTTGAAGGGACAAGGACTGCAAAATTAAATGTAGCGGTTTATTTATTTTTCAAGGATTTGTTTTGAAGAAACCTACTTTCACTGTTATTGTAACGCGTGCGCAAATACGATATTATCGACTTCAACTGAAACCGAGTTTGTAAACCAAACCAGAAATTAAAGGATTCGTACTTGCTTACTTAATTACTGCAGCAAAACTTCTTATTTATCGAAAAAATATTTATTATGTGAAGGAGCGATGATTTTTTGATCATGCATACTCTATTTTTACGACTCTTCGAACTTCTTCCTTTTTTTTTATTTCGGAATTAAGCTTACGATATGTTTCAAGATAAAAAAATTTATTTAATATTTCATTTAATATCTTACGTATCTGAATGACTCATATCAATTAGGAATAATGATTAGATAAAAACTCTGAGCAGTACACACTTCTCAAGAAAATATTCATTACATAAAGATGTATTACATGATTAACTTCTTTCTTTATATTTCTCGGTATACAGGATATTCGATCGTCATCGTGTCGATTGTTGACGACAGATTTACCCATCGGTTTGGGCCTCAATTTTTCCTTAAATAATTGAAAATTTTCAGTCAACATTTATATTAAATAACTATGCGGATTCTTCGAAGTAATTCTTATTCTTCAGTACTTTCGATAAAAAGTCTTCTAACTTGAAAAAAAAAGATTATGTCGACATTTAACACGTACGCACACACACACCACGCAAAATGGTATCATGATATGTTCTGCATCAGTTGACAAAAATTTTAACATGTACATCGTCATGAGCTAAATTTAGCTTAATTTTTCCCATCTAGTCTACAAACTCGCGGTGTCATTGTGAATTTGATGCAGCTGCCTCAAAAGTACAAAGTCTTCGAAACTACGACACATCTGTTAGTCATCACGCAGATGCATGCGTGCTCCGCCTACGTTTACCTGCGTCCTCCTCCATGATCGGTCTCTTAAAATTTGTGACATGTATAAAAGAAGCACGAAATCTCAAATCGAATTCATTTTTTTCCAAGCATAAAAAATCGAAAAGAATTCGTAGAAGACTTATCATTTTACACGCGAGCGAGATTTAGCGCGTTTACAAATATGTGCGATTGTGAAGGTCTGTTTTCATAACATTAATTAAATCCCAACATTAATTAAGTCTCCACAGGAAATGATTTTTTTTTTAACACGGTTTCGCTGGTTTTCTTTTTCTATCTTCGATTCGATTACATATTCGAGAGAGGCGTGATTCACGACGGCCTGCTAGAAACGACCTTGAAATTTCGCGAGACTCGAGAGGCACATCGTGATGTGTAATCAGCGACGAATTAAGATTGATCCTGCGAAGTTGACCTTCTTCCAACATTTAGTTGAAAGGTTTTTTATATGCATAGATAATTGAATCTCTCTCTCTCTCTTGGTTTTATTTTTATTCTAATTTTTCAATAAATAACTTGGTTTGTCTGAGCATAGATATTTGTTGAAGCCAACCGTGTTTAATTTAATAATAAACGTAGAAAAATCGATCCAGTAGAAACTCTTATATATTTTTATATGTTACGAAAAGAAATGAAGGTGAAAATACTAGAGATGTTTTCTTTTACAAATGGAGTAAAACTATGTCTAGTTAACAGATAGGGACGATGACTCGACATTTCCTTTTTCTTACGGAATGTTTGGGAACAAAACACCTTATTTAGTTAATGCTGAGCTTTTTTATAATTTAAGATCAATTGTCTTTGTTCTTTTGTCTTCAGCGAAGGACAGGCAACATTTTTTGCGTCCAAACTCTGAGACAAGCGGCCGACGCGCGCACGGCACTACTGCTACCTGTCGATTCTAACCTCAAACGTTACCATATACCAAATTTAATCTCTAACCCTTGAAGAACTACGCAGTCGTTTCACGTTATCGGAACGATATCTGTGCTTGTGCTTATGTGCTGGTATCATCGGTGCCTTGAAACGTAGTGAGGGCGTAATGTGTGTGAAATGCGGGAAATATACCCGACGTGTAGAGAACCTTTTGAAAACCAAGAGAATGTTAATTTCTATAATTATCATCGTTTGCATCAATTTCACTTGCACGGTGATCCCAGGAACTTCAATAACCTAGGTTTCAGGGGTGTCCCGAACAACCTAGGTTATCCAACACGTTATCCGATAGGTTTCAACAGTGGTTATCCATATCCATATCCATTCATGTAAGTCTACGCGAACATCTTTAACTTTTTTCTCAACAGAATGTGTTTGTCTGAAAGTAATTGGTAATTCTAAAATCTAACGATTCGTCCCCTATCACGGGTTTAAGCCGCGCACGCGATAACACGCACAATCTTTTTTTTATTTATCGTCGAAGAGGTCATTTTGGGGTAATGTACTTTCTAACTGAGTTCTATCTCCACATGTTCATAATATTTACAAGCCCATCCCACAGCCGCGAAACTGTTCGATGTACGACTCGCGTTTATCGGCCATTCCCTCGCCTCTTCCTCTTGCATTCTCTTTTAATTCCTTTCACGGTTTCCTTTTTAACTTTTCCTCTCTTTGTAGTCCTTTTGCTTCTCGCCTATAGATACTGTCTTTTTTTCCCACATTTTCATCGAAATGTTTCCATCTTCACTCTTTCCTCCAACTTCGGATCTCGGTTGCTCAAAATGCGATCTGATCTAAAACGTGGGACAACACGCGCCCTTCTCTTCATGGTCGAACGCTTAACGGTCAAGTTTCGGACTTGGCGTGGGAGTGAGAGCTCCCGCCACGCGGGAAAACGGTGAGGTTAGGTTTGTCAACACATGTACATACTTGGCTAACCCGTCGGCGGGCTGCGGGCAAGGAGGAGGAAGCGAGAGACGGCGAACGCGCCGCCGTTGTACATAGATTATGAATCAGACCGTCTGGCGAAGGAAAACAACGTGGATGGGTAGTGAAGGGGCACCAGAACGGGGAGCCGGTACGAGTCGAAGACGAGGATAAAAGACACTGATAACGCGACGCGCCTCTGCTACGCAAACGTGTGTATGCACGCTGAGGGGAGTGTTTGTGATATTCGATACGTTTGTGCGTGTGGCACGTGTACGCAGCGTAATCCAATTCTTACGCATATATCGGCTGGAAGTTACTGCTCCTGTTCCTAAAAGTCAGTAAATTCGTAAGTCTAATAGTAGCGGTAGTAAAATTAATGAGAGAAAAAGAGTTTGTTCTCTTGAGATATCGGACGAAGCTACTTTTCTCTAAAATTGGCAACCTTCGTTTGGTTAGATTCTGATGAAATTTTTATCAGATTACAGGAGATGACGACATGTAACTAAAATTAATTGGACGGTATCTATAAAATATCTATACGCTCGATTTATATGTGGGTAAAGAAACGATTAAACTTCTTCTGTCTAATGAAACCGTTTCGATGCCCTTCGGCTATTGTGTCGTTTTTTTTTCTCGCGAAATCGTAACAGAATAATTTCGAGCGCGAGCACAATAGAAGACACTTGCAGCCTTTTTTTTTTTATAATCGCGGTATTTCACGTTACGGAATAATGTTGATACTTAAAACTCGATCTCTCTTACGAATAGTTTGCCCTTAAATTACACAGCGTACATTTATGACGTCCGCATACGCGCCGCTATACGATGTCTCGTAAATAAATGGTGAACGTGTCCTGGGAAAAAGAAGTGCATCTCGTAAAATATGCACGTGCGAAATATGTATGTTTAAATGTGACACCGGCATACAAGTTGAAGACCAATTCTCCACGGTCTTTTTTTAACGAAAGGCAAAGCGAGGACAAAATCGAAGAACAGCCTGACGTGTTTAAAAAATACAATCGCGAAGGTATTTAAACTTTACAAAATGTTGACTTGCGTTAACTCTTGAGTATTAATCACGAGTTTCACGAGACGATAATGAATTAAGTTAGGAACGATGATAAATTAAAAGAAGCTGATAAAGTTGCACTCATACATACGTGCGTTGCAAAATTTACAGGAACAGATGATAAGAATGTTTTCTTTAGCAAACTTGAAACTCGACTTCTCTCTCTCTCTCGTAAGACAAAGTTAAGACAAAATTCAATTACAGAATTATTTTGTGGATCGAAGATTAAAAGTGAACCTTACTTTGACGGAAATACAAGTTGAAACTTTGTTATCACAAAAGGAATTTAATATAGAACTTTGAAAAGTCATTATCAATTTCATTTTACATTATGAATTTTTACCAAGGTAATATCGACTTTAACGAATCCAGAAATATATAACGTGATAGCTGACACTGACACGTTTCGCGATACACCGTGTTTGAAATATTTCGAAGAATATGAAATATTTCGAAGAAATATTTCAAACTGCTTAGATGTTGACTTCGCGGTCTTAAAAAACAGGTTCTTGCAAACGATGCTGTACAGTAATTAGATAATCGTCTCGTTTACGTTCCGCGAAACGAGACTCGCAAATTCGTAGACGGTCGTCAAGCACGAGGGAAGTCGAAAAAATATTTACTATTGTCGCTGTTGATTGCGATCGCGAATGATAAATATTTATATATACCGGGAGGAAAGGAAGGCGAAGAGGTAGAAGGCGTTAGTGAAGGCGGGAAAAGAAGGCAGGGTTGATGGAAGAAGCTCAAGGACGCGACAGTTTTTCGCTTTCTTTTTTTTATTTTTTTTTCCTGTTTTTCTTTTTTTCTCGTTCCTGGACGCAAATCTCCGCACTGGGGAGTGGAAATTTTGTGAGACCCTTCATGAAAGGTTGTGTTTACGTGTTTTTCATGGCAGTCCTGTTTGCGCGTAATGTCGATCCCGAAGAATGTGAGACGTGAGCGATGTAGGCGACGGAGATCTCCCGGTGACAGAGATTTCTATTTCCAGTGCATTTTTTAACAGATCCGTGTATTCATTCTCGCCGCGAGAATGCAAAGGGGCTAGAAATATCGCGGTTGCCAAGATGATCTCGGCAACGATGCCACCCTCTCCTTCAACGTTAATTCGATCGCGCAACGAATAGAACCGCGTAAAATAGGTCGAATCGTTTCTCGTAGAATTTGCGACGTAATCCGGTCGTACGTATCCAGGACGTCGGGTCATGCTATTAAGAAATAAGGGAAGAAATCGACGAAATCGATCAGTCATGTCCCTAAAACTTCAGCATTGCTATTAACGTTCGCTGTTATTGAAAAAAGGCCGTTTCGAAATTTGAGTAGGAACGGTATTGGCGGAAACCGTAGTGTACTCTTTGGTGTACCATAAGAGTATTTAACGTGTGTCATTCGTGTGATAACACGAATATACGTTTGGTCTTCCACTCCTCTCTTTCTCTCTCTCTCGCTCGCGCGTGTTTCATATGAGCTATGTGCTATGTGCTATATAGCTTGTATATGAGCTATCGATCCTACGCTTCTCTCCCTCTTTTGTGCTTCTCTACCCCCCTTCCCCCACATATACAGTGAAAGAGCAAAATACACACGCATCGTGATATGCGATTAACGAGTTGTTCTCTCTTTCTTCTTCCAACACTAATGTTCCCTATTTTTGTGCTTATCAAGATTTGCACAAATTTGTTCGTCTACGTCAATTTTCTGCGCATCATCGAATGTGCCTGGAATTTATTTATCGCGTTGATATTCACGAGGTATTTTTGAATTATAATATAGATAAGATTAATAACTTAAAAATTATTGCATATAGTCAGTGTCCTCGCCGAGTTATTGTTCAATATAGAAACATTTGTTTGATGCTTTGAATTTTCTTAAAAACACTCACCCCCGGATAAAAGGAAAATCATTTGTGTATACTTTATGCAGATGTAATAGGAATGAGAAAATATGCAGGAATTTTTATATTCAACGTACTTCATTATAGTATGTTTATGACATCATTTATTTTCTAATAAATGTTCATAAAATAATAGTTTAATGATTTTTGACGTCGATCGAGAAGTTATGTTTGAAACGTTACACGCCGGCGGTTTCTAAATCTAAAGTCACGTTTCAGGAACGGTGACAATTATATAAATTATAAATCCATTTGTTTGAAATTTCTCATATTGTCGATGCATTAAATGCAAGTGACATATCTGTTTGGCAGAAAAGCCAAATCTTTTTCAATGCAATTTTGCTACATTCATTTATTCAACTCGTTACACGTCTGTCACGAATTAAAAGCGTCAGAATGTTTTCGATAATCCTGAAAATCTTCTACACTGCAGATACGGTGGAACAATAATGTCGCGTACACATCATCGGCGCGTTTCATCAATTGAATAGACGTAAAGCGTCAAGCGTAAGCGAGAACATTCATTTTATTCGTACTAGAGATACGTAGCGCAGTCGGAGATACCCGAAACTTAATGATTCGTCGTAAAGTGAAACGTCCGCAGCGTCGGCATCGTCCTCCTCGTCGTCAACGGCATATGTACGTGCCGTGCACGTTGTATTCGTCGCATACGTGCATCTATGTGCGTGCGACGACTGGCACTCGACACACGATGATGTGTGTGTGCGCGCGCACACACACACACGCGCATACATGTGCACCGGTCTTCTTCGTGCTGACCTATGCATGCGTATAACGCCGTATCGCGCGCGCATCATCCGTCAGAGGGAGAAAGAATAGATGACAACGGCATAGTGGGAGAGTAGAAGCAACGGAGTGAGGGGGGATGGGAAGAAGAGGATTCGCTAGAGGTGGGAGGGGTCAGTGACCGTTACGTCATCGAGAGCCCATAGTCGAGGAGAGCCATCGGTCGTTCGAGCGAATACCGATTTCAATCGAGGGACCTCGACGCCGAGAATTGGACGGGGCAACGTTTCCACGAAGAGTCGACGGGGCCAACCCGGAGGCGCGAAAATTATTAGAAGACCACGCGTGCCGGCATAGTTGCCAACCTGCAGCGCCTAAACGAGATAATTTTCTAGGATAACGTTCGAGAGAAAAGGGGGAAAGGTGCAAAATTGAAGCGAGGGAGAAGAGTTAGAATACATAAAGAATTTTAAACCGCACTAACGAGGAAAGTGTAAAGAGATTTTTAATTTTATTAGAGACTCCTTTACCGTTACGTCTAATTACATTTTCCTCACGCACAGGCGCGTGCGACGATGAATATGTATGTTGTACTTTCTCTTTAAAAGTGACATAAGTAACGACTTCTTGTTCATCGAGAGCCTCAAATGAAGATGTCAATACTAGAAATAGATCACCTATATTTTATTAACCGAGATAGTCCGAAATATATAAGCATAAATAAATATAAATATAAAAATGGCGACAATTATTAAATATTAATACAATAGTTTGAAATCTTAATGCTCGTTAAGGGAAAGAGGAAGGATCTTTTAGCTGTGACGTTTACTTTCACTTCGCACCTCCTGCATTTTGAAAAGAGGCGAAAAACTCGTCCGTGCATCACGTTATCGATCGTAGGCGATGGATACGCTCGTGCATCTCTTTGTTCGACGTGAAGTAGGTAGAGTTTCCAGCGTGGTAAGAGCGTTTCGGATGTACGACTAGTCCGCTCTATTTCACGTCCGTTTACAACGCCTAAGAGGCCGAACCTCCTTTCCTTCATACGGTGTGTAATTCTACTCCTTCCAGGAGGCTGAGAAATAAATTCGAATGCGGAAGCACCTTTATTATTGACGATAACATCATCGCGAACCATTCTGGTTTTGAAATTGCACGATGTTGCGTAACATCGATAGTTTAATCTCGAACGAGGTTTAAATCACTTGTTTGTTTATACATTACAATTACATTTTATATCGAATTTATTTGTAGAATCTCGATTTACGGATATTTTTTTAACGATTCAGTTATGCTTATTAAATTTCTTTTACATTGACTCTCATTTTCCGAAATTATTTGAATGTCCGGTAATACTGTACGAAGAATTGAAATTCCGTCTGTTTAACATACATGTCTTTTACACGACGTGTGCACTAGAAACTCTTTCTCGTCGAGTATCGTGCGCGGTAAAAATATAGATCTGAAGTGCAAGACTGCGCGAAGAATATTTTACATCGCAAAGTACGCATTTATAAGTCGCGATACTTGGTCGTTCCGTTTTTGCAGCGTACTTCGCTTCGCTTTGATCGTAAAGGCGTTGCTAAATGCAACTCGCCGGTACGAGTGTGTTCGCGACAAGAAGCGTGCCTATTGTTCGCTTTGCTTCGTGTGTTCGCTCGGGGTCCGACTGCATTTGAAAAGAGTAGGCTTTTTTTTCGTCTCCATCATTCTCTCGTACGTCGCCGTTAGCTTATCTCTGAAACTGCCAGCGATCGCTCGCTCGCTCGTTCGCAAAGTCAATCAATGCATGCACGTTTCTTGCAATATGGATTCTCTTCGCGATACGAATCTCTTTGGAGAACGGAAAGTGTGTGCGTGTTGCCTGAGAAGCCGTATGAGGACCTCATCTACGGTTTTGCCTGAGTTGAGGAGAAAAAAGGGATAGAAAAAAAGAATAAGCGGCAATCGCGGTTGAACAACGAACTCTCGTCCGTCACCGATTAACCTTCTACCGTAATCCGTTAGCAAGTAGCGTGGGCGGGAGAGTCTCCCCGGTCTCAGCTTCGGTGTTTAATGGGGTCCGCCGCGAGTCGGCAACGTCGCGACGGCAACGCCGCATTCTTGAGAGCCAAGCAGCAGGCGCATTCACCCTTCTCAGGCGGGTGCAGCGCGCCTGCGCGGTCACTCGACGTCGCGTCGGCACCGACACGCGGATCTGCGAGCGTCCCCGCGCGTTCCCCTCCCTCCATCGGCCTGAGAACTCGTAGCGCGCTCTGCGCATGCGCAGCGGGTTCTGCCACGTGTGGCGCACCGCCGCCGAAATGTCGCCGCCGTCGAATACGCTGCGCGCGCGGAACGCCAATGGCAACTATTCCGGCGCGAATCGTATTTTCGACGCGTCACGCGATTGGTCGGCCGCGTTCGGCCGCACGGGTATCCATAATTTCTTCGGCCCTCGCCTTCTCTCACGGTCCTTCTTTTTTCCATTCGGCTACTTCCTCCTCGCTTTCTTTACTCCAGCCTCGGCCGTCCTTTCTTTTTGTCGGCTTATTTCACGCGCCGCGCAGAGTCCTTCCCTTTTCACCTAGATCCAATTTTGAACGGCTCTGTGCTGCGGACCTGTACGTAAAAGCCGAAACACGCTCTCGCGAGACAGCTTTATGCGTTTTGGCTATGGGAGGAGTAAGCTGGCAGAGTCCGGATCGCGGCTACAATGGTAATGTGCGATGTACCTGCATTAATTTGGCAGCCTTAATCTTAATTGGTTCTAGCGAAATGTAATCGCATTTACACGATTCCACTTGGATTTCTCGCGCTTCATTTGTGTAGAATTATTATAGAAAAAAAGGCTAATAGAAAACGGTATGCCGTGAAAAAACATCCATCCAATGAAAAAGAAAATCCAAAACGTATGGTTGTATCCATACTTGATTTCGCGTCTCCTAGCAAACTTGGAAATTTCAAAACACAAATTAGCAAATTGGGAAAATCTAATATCGGGAAATCCATATCTTTACGGATCGGAATAAACCAAGCCCTCCGCCACGGAAACCACCCTGCCGTATCGGCCGTGGATGTCGATAATTTCACGCGGTAATTGTCGCGGGTCGGGGGCGACGACTCGCTTTTGCCAGGTAAACGCGATCGATGGGGACCTTCGGGATTGATATACCGCACGAGAGAAAGAGAAATGTCAGGAGCGGGGTCGGTTGCTACTTAGACGTGAACGTCATTTATTTGCAGCCGCGAGACCGATAAGGGATCCGTTCGCGTTCGAGAAATTGTAACTCTGTATTAGGCATTTAATGCGGAACGTATGCGATGGATTTGAATTCCTCATCTTTTTCTGCTTAGCAAAACTCGATAAAAACGCCATTACATGGATAGCGCTGTGTTATTTAAGGCAAGAGATAGCAAGAAACTTTCCGTGAGACTTTCCTCGATTTGCGCCATAAATCTTAGCCGGAATAACCTGTTTGGATTTAATAATGTGAACGTCGGCCTTAGCATTTACCCCCACCGATAGCTCGGTCCCTTTAAATCCTACGTCATTTTAACGACACGAACGTTATTAAACCTAATTTTCGCCGATATTCGGTCGTTTGTTGGAAGTCCCCCACTTAACAAAGTAGACAATGCTCTTTTTCTAACGTCAAAACTCTCCGAGCGTTCGGTATCGATCGCATTTAATACCTGACGCTCGATTCCGTCGGGATTACTAATTAGTTCAATTAAATTAATCACCCATTGGCGCGGCGAGGCGAACTGAAGCGGAGAAATTGCAATTTTTGCAATCACATTTTTTATTCTGACAATGAGTTAACTGGATCTGTCGATTCGCTCGTTAATTGCAGTCGATTTTTCTTTAACGAAGACTCGACTGTTAGTCTCATCTTTTTTTTTTGTAAAATGCTTTCTAATGTCTCGAGAGAGATACGTAATTTAATTCGAAATATAAGTATTAATGATGTCAAAATATAAAATGTGATATATAAAAGTACTTCCGAATACGCATTCGAATACTTTTTGAATTCATCTATCGTGTTCTTCTTCTATCTTTATCACATTGTAATTGTATATTCTCAGAATTCTGTGTGTTTTCTCAATGATCCTTGATTCGCAACATGTATTCGTCGCGGATTCGATGTCGTTATTGACTAGTTCGATGAGATACGCGATATCTCTTCCGAGATATCCTGTACTTGGAGAATACCGTTATCCGTGAGCATCAAACGAGTTAATGAGTCGACGAGAATCAAGTTACAATCGTTGTCAGTCGAATTAAACTAAAGCGTATTTTATTGTCGTGATTCTCTATCTTTTCTCTCTCCCCCATTTTTTCCTCCTTATCCATCGTCGTGAACTATCTGTAATGTTAAGGCCGTTTAAGAGATACGACTCTAGTTCGCGACTATTAGAATATTCGTAACGAAACAATACGAGAAGACGCAAAAAATACGCAAGGTTATTTTAAAACGTTGGTTATTATTAAACTCACGAATCGTTTCAATTGATCTTTTTTTTTAATGAGAATAATTATCAAGTAAACAATAGAAAACGTTGAGTAATTTCTCAATTTTTTTATGTTGAAAATTTCAAACGGAAATGTGATATAAGCGGAACCACGTTAAATTAACTTTGAATTGCTGGAGTATCGCTGTCAAGTTTTACTTATTCACTTTACAGTCATTTTGCAGGTTTCGAGCAACTCCTTAATCTAACGGGTTCGAGCAGGTTTTGTTATCGCTTGTATATTTTTTACGTTCACGTCAATAACATCTCGGTCGGTAAAAGCAAAGGTACAATTGAATCTATACAAATGCAAAATTGTATAGGGCGCTCTTTGGCACTTTGTACAAGTTATTCAATATTGTTAAAGTTATTCAATATTGTTAAAGTTATTGACCGAGGGAAGAGAGAGAGCGAGCAAAGAGAGAAAGGAAAAACACGACGCAGAAAAATTAATCGGCGAAATGTTCGGTCAGATACGAGAAAGTCTTTGTTTCGACGGTTCGGATTACAGAACGGTGGCCTTCGGAAAAGGAATTAGAAACTTTGATGGAAACGTGATTGGATAGAAGAAAAAAAGACCGATGGGCATCGATCGGCCGTATAAAGTTGTTTAGGGCACTGTCAATCGCCGTTGCTTGACAGTTTTCTTTTCCTTCTAAGCTGATCAAATTGGATGAACCGTATGTATGACGTGTGCCAGTGACATGTGAACCGATAAACAAACCGCTACGACGCTTCTGCTGTAACAAGCTCGATGACTAATACACATGATCGATATATATATAATTGTATATACTGATATGTGTATGCATGTATACAAAATTTCTATTTTTATAAATGTTACATTTTTAGTATTAGAGATTATCGAGAAATGTTTTCGCAAAACGTAACGTTACAGAATTTATCTCGATCATATACGTTATGTAAAGTAAGTTACAATTAAATCAGGTGACCTAAGTGATTAATAATATCGAGAAGATGCTGTATGCAATTAGATTTTTTTTTACAAACGGCGACGTTATTATAGTATCTTTAATATAAGAGAACTTACAACATGACTTTTAGACATGACGATATTATCATATGCGTAACTATCTTTTAATTGCCGACTACAGAATATCATATCAGCTCGTCATCTGTTTGTGGAAGATTTAAGTTCGCAAACGCTCTCACTAAGCATTTTATATGTACTTCATATTTTCTCACGTTATTGCCGAGTATATAATTAAACAATAAGAAGTCGAATAATCACATAACGGTTAAGTTTACATTTATTGCACTTGTAAATTCAATGAGCCGTTACTTCTATTGCATCTGACAATTTAGTGACAAAGATAATTTTGCTGCGTCTAATTTTGCATCTCGTACAATTTTTGTGTGTATGTTCTACAAATTCCTTCCCTTCTAATAAAAAAGTTGAAAAGTCTAATAAAATTTTATAATCATTGCAGACCGACGCAAAACTATGCCAACATCAAGAGCAGTAGCCCAGTATCTCCGAGGACGATAGGAACGGGAGCGACGTACGTGCAAGGTGGTGCGGCCGCGTCATCCGCAGCAGCGGCGGCCGCGGCAGCCGCTGCGACTGCGGGCGGCCCCGCCGTCGCTGCCGGTGGAGTTACCGCGACGAGTAGCAGCGGTCTGCTTGGCGTGTCGAATGTTCTATCTTCTGCAACGGGTGGCGGCGGCGGCGTGAACAACAGCGGCACGAACAACAGCGGTGTCAGCAATATCGGCGGCGGCGGCGGCGGCGGTGGCGGGGGCGGCGGCAGCGGCGGTGGTGGTGGCGGCGGTGGCAGCAACAGCAACAGTAACAGCAACAGCGGCGGCGGCGGCGGCGGCGGCGGTGGTAGCAACAACAGTAACAGTGGCGGCGGTGGCAGCGGCGGTGGTGGCAGTGGTAGCGGTAGTGGTGCCGCGGGTGCTACTTCTTATGTCACCGTGCCGATGCTCCGCTACATTCATTCCTATCCGCCGACCTCGTCACCAGCGGTAGCAGCGGTCGTCACCACCGCACCGTCGCTGGCTGCACCCGTGCCTGTGCCCGTACCTGTGCCCGTACCTGCACCCGTTTCCGCACCACCTCTCAGTCAACCTACTGTCATCGCCAGCCAAACGCCGCCGCCGCCACTCACCGGGACTGCCTACGCGAGAGACGCGTACCGTGCCGGCACTACGAACGTAGGTATTTCCATGACGCGAACCACATATACATAGGTGCGCGCGCGCGCGCGCGATGCAACTCCTCGTCAACTTTTCCTCGGAGTCTATCAACGGTCGGGGTCCCCGATATGACGCCGTGATGCATCGAGCGGTCACGGTCATGCAAATATGCCCGAGAGTAAGAAGGATGCTTTTTTCTGAGGGATGTTATCAGCAGAGATCGTGATACAGAAAAAATAGTTGATGTATTATATTCAAAAAGATTAAGAGATTGCTTCTTTCAATGTTCAGTGTTATCTCGATAGATACTTCAATATTCAATAGCTAGGTCACTTTCAATTCTTTTTGGACAATAGCTAGGTCACTTTCAATTCTTTTTGAGAAGACTTTATTTTTGGATATATTAGGGAGGGGAGATATACAATGTATGTACAATTATATTTTTAGTCTTTCCTTTTGCGATTGGTTTTTGTTATAATTTAAGACTGCTGCTGACCCGAATAATCTTTTCTGTTCTGCAAATAGAATCCAAATAGAACAATTAAATTTTCCTTTAATTATTTAAAAAGACAAAAATTTCAAGACAATTTGTCAGATATCGTAACTACCATGAAAATTTTATGACATTCAGCTAATTGTTAGTATTTAAATCAATTTAACATAGGAGTCACGAGGTAGAAATCAATATTAATTCGTAATATGAAACACTAAACTAATTGGGACACGCATCGCGCAACGCAATCGCACGCATGCCATATCGGTCGACCCCGTCCTTGACTTTCACCGATTATCGGCCCTCTTCCTTTTTTCCCTTTCTTTTACAATATGGTCTGACGGTCGACAGTTTTAAATACAGCATGTCACTGTTAATAGAGAATTGCTCAACCAAAGTTATTTCTACGATAAAATTGAGCGCACACACACACGTACACATATATCGAAATTAGATTTGAACATGATTATCAGAATAAAATTAGGATTAAAATAATGTAAAGTAAAATATCCAGTAACATATTTCAAGTGAATCATAATTTGATTATGATATATTTTATTTATAAAGTAGTCAAACTTTTATTACTTATGAGACATTTCTCCCAAGATTTTTAGAAATTTATTCAAGAATATTTTTCAGAATGACAATATAATGTCTTTCAATTTCTATCTTATATTTAATTTTTATGGATTTTACATCAAGTTAAATTCATAACGCTGTTCTAGCGAACATTATCATATTTAGCTTGTAGCATGATGCGAGTGGGCGGGAGAAAGTTACAGTCGCCTACTCAGACTACATATATATATACGCATATTATACATACACATGTATACAAGGACACAACCGCATCTTATATTACTTGTTTCTTATGTATATTTTGAGTTTTATATTTAACCGCAATTTATAGAATAGTTTCTTCAGAATCATTATGGTACGGTCGAGATTACGAAGTTTATAGTACAAACTTGTCGACGCGAACTGCTCGGAACGAACTATGACGAGCGAATGAACCAGCATTGTAACACAAAACTCCTGGCAGAAATAAAGGGGGGGGGGAAGTTCGAACAGATGATTGCGGTAGACAGAACGTAGGGGACAGAGTAACGTGGTATATCGGTACCGCGTGCTTTCTTGAACCGGGTCATCGATTTTTCTAAAATAGTTTCCCCGGTGAGAAGGTTAGAGGGGCGCGGGAGATAAATTGAACCTCTGGCAAAGAATAAGCGAAACGACGATAAAAGGGGATGGAGGAAGAAAGGGAAGACATAGAGTAGACTTTTCACCGTGATATTCGCTTTTCAGGTGAACGAGAGGCTCGCCATCAACGTGAGCAACAGTCCTCTGTCCCAAGTTGGTGGAGTTGGAGTAGTGCCCGCGGCGGAATATAGCAGCATGGGGGCTGGCGGCAGAGGTGATCGGCAAAGGATATCCCTCTTGCCTGTCGGCTCCTCGGTGACGTCTATACCATCACCTTCTGCCGCCGTCGCATCTGATTACCAGCAACATGCGGCGGCGGCGAGGAACCCGCCACGAGTAGGCCTCATGCCCGTCCAGCCTGATCAGTATTGCAGTCGCACCCCCGTCGACATGTCCAGTCTGCAGCAGGATGCACCACCTTTCAAGAAGATCCGTCTGGGACCGCATCAGCAGGTCCAGCAGCTGCAATCGCAGCCTCAACGCTGCCTGTCGCCCGCGGACCCATGCGGGGGCAAGCAGGAGCAACAGCAACAACATGTCGTACAGTTGCAACAGCCACTTAGGATAGACACCAGGGTGGGTACGACAGACAGACAGTTCGCTCGATAATCGAGAGATTAGTCTGTATAATCGAAAAATCGCTTATCTTTAATAGTTACGATATATTTTGACGATATATCGCTATAACAATAAGTTAATTTTTATTATTGGCAATACAAAATTACATTTTAGATTTGATTTGCTGTTTAGTTAAGACTATTTCATGTTTGCGTAATATCGTTTATAGTGTCGAAAATCAAAATATTGGGAATAAGAGTATTAATTTTCGTGATTAAATAAATAAAACAGATCGCAGTTAATCACATTTATAGTTATTGAGTAGGGGATGTAAATTGAGATTAATTTACGGTCTCAGAGAACAATTGTGTATATAAATATAAATAAATTAATATGTAACTAAATATAGAATAATTTATAATGCAAATCAATACTTTAGATTAACTGGATATTAACTAAACAAATAATATATAAACATAGATTGAATATAAAAGTAATGAAAATTGGATACAATATGATATGACGAATTTTTGCTAGGAGCAGCCTGCCGTAGGAGCGTATACGCCGCAAACGGAAGCTATTTCGCCTACGCTTCCAGAGCCGAATACGCAGGAGGATGCACAATATAGAAGTACCAAGGATGATCTCTTGCAGCAAATTGGCAAAGTCGACAGAGAGATTGCTAAGAGGGAGAATCAATTGAACATGTTGCGGAAGAGATTAAAAGAATTGGAAGAAACAGCGAATAAGCCTCTGGAAGTAAAGGACACCGAGGAACAGTCACAGCAACCAAAGCATCAATCGATGGCGCAAAAGGTCTACGCTGAGAATAGGGTAAATTATGTTATAATTAAATATTTTTACATATTGAGCGCCAAAACTCGAATTAAACTTGAGGTACCGCATGTCTTGCGCTCGATGTGTATATAATTTGTTAAAATATGAATGGTTAAATTGAATTTTAATTCGACATATTTTTATTTACAGAGAAAGGCAGAAGAAGCTCATAGACTTTTAGAAAGACTGGGCCCCAAAGTAGAACTACCTTTGTATAATCAACCGTCGGATACAAGCGTATACCAAGAGAACCGTACACGACATCAAACGTGTATGCGAGCCAGACTCATAGCTAGGCTTCGAAGAGAACACGCCGAGCGCGCGTCCCTTCATCGACAGCAGTCGCAAACATACGCCATTTTGGTTCAAGAGTGGCATCGTAAGGTGGAACGGTTGGAGGCAACGCAGAAGAGGAAATCGAAAGAGACAAAGAATCGCGAATTCTTCGAGAAGGTGTTTCCCGAGTTGCGAAAGCAACGGGAAGACAAGGAGCGTTTTAACAGAGTTGGTGCTCGCATCAAGAGTGAAGCTGATCTTGAAGAAATAATGGACGGTTTACAAGAACAAGAGGTATAGTCCATTATTGTAGTGTGCGTTTGCAACAGTCAGCAAATGAGCAAATATTTCGAAAGAACCAAATATAAGTATGGTTAGATTAGGTTAGGTCAAAGACAGAAGATGGTAAAGGGAGAAGTAAAAGAAAGGCACGTTACTAAATTAATATTTATTAGAAAATACTTTGCGATAACTACAAGCTGAAATAAAACAAGAAACTTTAAACATATTATAAATTAATAAATGAGAGAGTTAAGAGACACTTATTTAATTTTATTGAATTTGAGACATTAAGTTATAAATTAAAATAAAAATTGTTTTGGAGTGCAAATTTTTGATCTGTTGTCACTATTGGATAAAGCTATTTGTTTACTTAAATATTCAAGAAACTATAAGATTTCAGTACAATATAGAATAAAATCTAGAATTTAGAGAATATATCTATAGAAAATTGATTAATAACTACTGATTAATAAACTAATTTTGAGTTAATTTTATTTTTTTTTTTTGTAATTTATTCTTATTTCAGCTTTCACACATTGATTAATTATTGTGAGCAAAATAGTATACGTAGTAAAACAGAGCTAAACTTGCATGTTAAAGACAAACCTTTATTAGATTCGTTGACATCTATATCGAAATGTATGCGAGTTTCTAATTATATTCTAGATTAAGCAAAAATTAGTTATCGTAGTATTTTTTTTCATATTTTTATGGATTTGTTGTCTCATCTCTTTCTTTGGTTTTTCAAGAGCAATTCTGTGAAAGCGCTATTTTCACATCAAAGGACATCTAAAGAGAGTTTGTTGATTATAAGTAAAGGATGGTAACTGACAGTTTCTTCCTATCTTTAGACATTTGTTTTCTGTCTTGGTCTTTTCGTGTATGCTGACCAGGGAAAGGATGGCAAACTGGATAAATGGATGGAGATGATTGGAAGTTACCATCGGACTAATAGACGCGCGGGATAATAAAGTTTTAATTAATTGATTCAGATTTATGATGTTCAGAAGAAAAGTTCTTTTTTAAATAAAATATCAATTTGCGATATGATATTTCATTAAATCTAGCTTTTAAAAAAATTTTCTGATTGATATTTTATGAATGATTAATGTTGTATCTTATTTAATAGTTTTTAAAAGCATTGTGTTCTTTATAAAGGTGTTCTTTATTTCTGTTTTTTTTCTTCTTTTTTCTTTTTGATTGATTTTTGTTACAAAAATTCTTATAATGACACTTCATGGAAGACTTCTAATTTATACTGATTCCCCAGGAAGAAACATTGCAAGATTTTAAAAATTCCATTAAAACTCGTCAGGTTAGTAACGTGCGCTTGCTCGCTTCACCTTTACCTCATATCATACATTAGTTATGGATCGTATACTACGCATTGGTTACAAAAAAAAAATATATATTGATGTATTATAAAAATTATCTGACTTAATTAAAAAGAAAATGGAGCGTAGGGAAGTATATTGATAGAACGTTAATTTACTTTTAGTGTTAATAATATAGAAATAATTAGTATATTGAAAATGATATTATTTTTGATAGATGGAGGATAAAAAGATGCGTTCATATGCAGTCATACCGCCTCTGTTGTTGGATGCGAAGCAACGAAGGATCGCGTTTCAAAATCGAAATGGATTGCTCCAACCAGAAGAATTAGAAGCTCTTCACAGTGAACGTAAATTGATCAATGTGTGGAGTTCGGTAGAGCACGAGTTGTTCAAGGAGAAATACCTTCAGCACCCTAAGAACTATGGAGTGATAGCTCAATCATTAGAACATAAGTCCGTTCCAGATTGTGTACATCACTACTACCTCACTAAGAAAGCAGAAAATTATAAACAGCTTCTACGAAAATCGCGCCAACGGACGCGTAGCTCTCGGAATAATCCGAATAATAAAGTAAGTGTGATATTAATCATCCGTAAATAAATAAAACACATCATTATTTTTTGCAATTTTTATGTATATAGTAAATATCATATCAATATATTAAAGAAAAATTATTAAAGTAAATGTTTTTGCGCGCATGCATATAACTGAAGTATTACCGTATTTATTATTTATACAATTTTATGGCATTAAACATAAAAATTAAAAAATACTTATTAAATTTTCGATATTATGTAATATGAGGTATAAATGTTCCTTGTAATTGTTTCAGGTAAATAATGCCAGCTCGACCATCGGACCTATAGATATTTTAACGACAGGCGTAACAACAAGGTTACAACGTGAGCAGCAACAGAAAACTCAGGAAAATCCTCAGAATAGTTCGGGAGCGGCTACGTCTACCACAACGAGTACGACGGTCACATCGAGTGTATCGTCAACAACTGTTGTGACCACGACAGTAACGATGACGACGACTCCTTTGAGCTCGATAACGTCGGGTGTTAGCGTAACGACGGATTCCATAACGGCATCAACGACAACGACATCTGTCTTGAACACCAGCGTGACGTCGAGCGTCTCGACGACGTCGATGACACCCAGCGCGAAGGATTCCAGGGAGGCGAGTAAGGAGAATAAGGAGAACAAAGTCGATTCGAAGGAATCTCATCTCATAAAGGTAGAGGCGAAAGAGGAACCGCAATCAGAGACGTCGGGGAAGGACGTTAAAGTAATGTACGTGTGACTTCTAATCTATATTTTAATTAAACTTTACACAACATCTAATTTTACATAATTTTAAGTATGTATTCAAAGATTATATATATGGTTAATTGTGCAATTATTAGATTTCGGAATTATCGAGATGGCATGTAGAATGTATCAGCGTGACAGAATGTAATTTTAATGTGTACGAATACGTCGGCTAAACATCGTCACGGGTATATTCTTTTTATTTTTTTTATTTTCTCAGATGTTCGCAGCACGATATTAATCACTTTCCACACGCGAATAAGAAATAAAAAAATTTACGCGGCTCATTTTGTGCGAAACGCGCATACCAATTGGTCCCGATTCTGATCTATATAAAAGCGTGTACGCGGACTGATTGAATGAACCGTATCCATCGGCCGGAAGATATTCATTCTGCAAACATATCCCACTCCAACGAACCAATCTCAATATTGTCCACGGTGGGAGAGGCGACCCGCGAATACCCATTTAACGATTACAATACGCCGTTCGGCAGCGCACGGATATTACAAAAACGTGCGCAAAAAGAAGTTTAATCTGCTTTTTTTTTCGACGGCTATACTAATAGAGATAAGTTTTACTTATCGATGGTGATGACGCGATAGGAAGAGCGAGTCGTTGAAGGGCGGAAAGTGGCTTCAGGGATGATGTTATGCCAGGATGGGGCGAAGTGAGGTAGATGTGGCGGTAGTGGTTGAGAAGGGTGGGGAGGGAGATCAATTATTAGCAGATTGTAATGCTAATCAATGGTTACCGGTTAGTGGATTATGTTTACGTAGGCTCTCATCACCGTAATTGACTCGATCGTTGGAAATGTGATTCTCTCCAATGAGAATGACGAGTGTCGAATTCCCTGCTGCTTCTTAAGGCATATATGTACACAATCAGCAAAATTTTATCGAGAAAAATATTTTTTTATCACGACGAAACGTTTTATTTTTTGAAAAGTGGAAATACGATTGAAATGTTCAATGGATTGTCGTTTGACACGAGCGTGCGTAAAGTTTACATTTATATTTCATTTATATTTGGGGTTTGTATTTGTTTAAGCAAATTCAATTTATATGCGTCGATACTGTTACAGAATGGAAGGGAAAGGCGCGCTATCAGCGTCTGCTTCTTCATTGAACAACGCAACAAATGTTTCGACCATCCAGTCAGATTTCAAGGAGTCCAGTAAAAAGAAGCCGAGTTGCAGAGATACGAGTAGTGGTGTTAATGTGGCAGCTAGTGGTAGAATAAAAGACAAGAAAAAGGAGAATCATACTCCTATGGAGACCAGTGACGAGGAGACACCGTCGATCGACGTCATCGGTAAGTTTAGAACTGATTGATATTTTATATTTTTGTTTGACATTAATTGGATTTGTTCCGAGCTGAAGTTTCAATTCAAACATCTCTATATGTGTTATCTATATAATTACAAAAACTCACGTATCTTAAATATAAACGCATTAAGAATTAGACTGTTAACGTTAAAATATTGAAGTTATTCGATCGACTTTATTTATCTAAATTATTCCGTGTATCTTCAAAGGTTAATTTAATATATCTGAAGTAACATATTAATTATTCATTCCATTATTGATATAATTACGGAAAAGCATTTATTTCATTATGTCGCTTTTCGTAATGGAAGCGGTAGAATATTTAATAATATATTTTCTCGTGGTTTATTTCTGTAAATTAAAGAATAATATCCGACATATTGGTTTATCGCATTAGTGTTATTAGACTGTACACTTAAATTCAGAGAAACGAGACATATATACATTATTGAAAGATAGAACTTGTTTATAGAACATTAAAATTTTTTTAATATAAGATGAATGAAATATAGAGTAACATTTAACTTACATTTAATTTTGGATTTAACGTTGAAATACAGTTTATATACGAACAGAAAAATTTTACAGAAAAATTAGCATTCCTATTTATTTGTCACTATAGCTCTCCTTAATAATTAAACCGTTATATGTATTGAAGATTTGTTAGTCATATGTCACTGTGTAACTACATCGTAAACTTCTATTGTTTTTTTTTTTGTACAATTTATTGGTACACGAAATATTTACTAAAACATTAATGTACCATAACATTAAGATATGTAATGATAAAGAATACACACATAAAGGGAGAAACGCGATTAAGTACTATCTATATAACTATTATAAATTAGTAGTTATATAAATCCCCTTTAGTACGTAGGACATTTTCTAATGATTTATACATTTCTGAGGTAATTCAAGAACATACTTTAATTTTGAATTCTAAACATAATATTCAGCATATTACATTCTACAATAGTTTGATTTGATTTCCGATCTATTTTATTTGCAATTAAATATTCGACACATGCGCAAATATCGATAGGTACTTTGTGTTTCATCTATGAAGCAGTTCTTCTCTTGTTCTTGAGCGGAGAATCCTTGCTTTCCATGGGTGTTGGGAACAGATAAGGGAAGAATCTGGAAGCATTAGAACAATTAAGAGAAATATTGCTTCTTCTCGTCGCTTGAAGAGTTTGTGGTATTAACTCAATACATACCTACCGAAAAAGAGAGGAAGAGAGTCGTGTTCTTTCACGGAGCATCCTGGGTGGACGACGCGTCTGCGTCACGACTCGACGCATTCGCTCCATCCGTGGCGCCTTGCCTCTCCTCTTCATTCGCGTGGCAGAGTTTCCGATGCTTGTGCACGAAGTAATAACTGGGAAACTTGCAGCCGCAGATCTTGCAAGGATAGTACTGCACATTCAGGTCTAGCAATCTGACTTCCCGTCTGCTTCCGCGTGTAGCATCTTGTTGCAGTCCGTGATTAACGCTATCCCTGTCGCCCCCGCTGTCGTCGCCGCCAGTTGTCTCGTTGATCCTCGTCGGCAATAAATGCCGCTTGGCATGTTTCCTGTAGCAATACTGTGACTTGAAGGTGTGTTTGCAGTAGTCGCAGGTGTAGCAGCTGCCGTTGTTGCTGTTGTTGCTGCCATCGTTGCTGGAGTCGTTGTTGGGGCTGCGCGCGTGACCACTTCCCCGCGTCGCCGGTCCGCCGTTCTCGTCGTTCTCGCTCGACGGATCCTCACCCTCCGTCAGCTGGCAGTTCCTCGGCGAGCGTATCGGCACAGCGTGTGGTGGTGCGTGCGACGTCGCCGATGAATAATTCTCGTTCAAAACACGGTGGAAGCGCACCGGCCCGTCACAACACGCGATGTCGTACACCACGGAAAAGATGGTGCTCGTAGTGGAAGTCTCCTTTGCGCTCGAGATTCGGGTTCGGCGACGAGACGAGCGTGCTCGGTCATGTTCCGATGTCATTCCCCCGTTATCGTTGCTGTCGTTGTTGCCGCGGTAGCGATTCGATGCTCTGCTGTCGGCGGATGTTGTGACACATGATTTACGTGGCTGATCGTCATTAGATGATCTAGCGGAACGATCCTCGACCTCTTCTCGTTGAGCCTCGCGTTCCGTCGATCTATCACGGTTGTGATGCATGGGTGAATGCGTTCGCGACATGGAGGATGGAGCCGGTGAGATTGAGCGCGACGGCGATGGTGCCCTCGTCGCAGAACTCGCCGTGCTGCTCGTCACGGCGAATGCGGTGAACGCAGCCGCGGCTGCTGCTACGAACGGCAAGGTGGATACGGTAGACACGATCTCCGGTGTCCTCGATCTGCTGGAGTTCAATCTCGGGCGTTTGTGGTGCGCCGCGGTCGGCGACGACTGCGGTGACTTTGACGCTTCGCCAACACTGCAAACATTTATATAATTTTCTATTAATCTTGAAATCTGTAAATAATTCTAATTCTCTTTCAAGATTCTTTAAAAGGAATTATTATTGTTATCATTATCTCAATATACTTATTATGTATCTTAATGTTATATAGATGTTATTTAGAAATTCATGAGATTTGATGCAATGTGAATCACTTGTACCCAATGTGTGCTTCCAAAGAATAACTTATTTAAGTTTACAATTTTCACTTGGTAAGAATGCATTGTAATTTTTCTTTGATTTTAAAAGAGAGTTATAGCTAAAAAACCGGGTAAAGGTAAAAAAATCTGCTATTTTAAAAATAATTCAAATTTAAATTATCTTTACCGAACGAATAATAAGAATTTCTAATGTAATACGCTTGGTTAAATAAAAAAGAATTCCTGTAAACAGTCATAGCATAAACTTTAAAAGATTAATAAATTTTTTTGGCTCAATCTCATTATTGCTAAAGATCTTTTGTAAGATCTCTAATAGAGAAGATCTGTGAAAGAAATATAATTCTTCTGATTTATACTTTAACATTGAGATAAGGATCCGAAAAGATCTTTTCGCATATTGCGAACCTATAATGCACGCGCTGCTCCTGCTTCTCTCTCGGCGCGACAACGTTGATTCCGGGTGGCACGGTCGGTTGCATCAAGGGTTGCATCGACGGTGGCAGATGCGACATAGCGGTTGGTGCCGGTGCGGTCGATGGATACGCGAGCGGGGTCGTCGGGGGCCAACAGAGTGGTGGACCTACGACTAGTCTGCTCGGTATAGGTCGTAAGATGCTGCCGGCGGTTCTCGGCGGCGACCCGGTCGTCGTCGACGTGGACGTCGGCATCGGCGGGGTCGGTAAAGACGGTGCTCGCAGCCTTAACAGTGCGGCTCTGCATTGCTCCAATGCACCCGGCATGTGCAACAAATGTGTCGCCAGCAACACGCTGTAAACGTTGTCCAGCGTCACCTCCAACCGTCCGGTATACATATAGTTGAGTAGTGGCGCGAACGCTTCCCCACCTAGATCAGATCGGGGCCAGGATATGTTAAATGATACACACTTGTGAGTTGATACATGCTCTTCCTCGTTTTCGCGCTTGGCTTGCGAAATAAAATGAAAGCCTAGCGACTCACGCGTTTTCTAGTTGAAGGATTTGGTGGAAGGGAAACAATTGGTATTCTTAACGTAGTGTCCGTAAGTATGGTTTTCTACTCCAGACGAATTACTTAGGAATTATATTGGAAGATATTCCGTTTGTAATTAGGATTTGGTTCACAAGTGGCGAATTAAGAATTAAGCACGCTATATAGAGTGCTTTCAGAGTGATTGTGATATTTATTGATATGTGTTGGATTTATTGATAAGTGTTGGACGAATTGAATTTTATTTTATTTAGAGAACGTTTGCGAGCAGGAAACTTGTTTACAAGCGTTATAAAAATGGACACTTATGTCACTTGTGAACCAGGCGACTCAATTATCGAATTGGATTGGATTGAATTGGGTAACTATTGAAAAATCCCATGAGGGATTGGAAATAACAATAGCACATTTCTGTGCGACCGCTGAAAGTTTGTAATATTGTTTGTTGTTTTTAATTATTCCTGCCTCGCTGTTGGCATTGTTATTGTAATTGTCCCAAAATAGTTCTAAAAACATGATATTCTGTTGTGTCACAACAAAAAGCCGAAAATCGAGCAAGAGCCGAAGATGAGCAGGAAATATTAATGTCAACAGATAATTCTCTAGGCACTCTTCAATTTTATGTATTTTGACAAGGATGTGATTGATTTTTAAATACTCTAGCGACTATATCAGTTTACCCCAAATACATTTCTTCTCGCATATAAGTTTTATAAATCGAGAGAGGACAGTATCACGTAACTAATTTGTGATCTATATTTACCGATGGACGAGACCGACACGGAAGTGACCGGTCGCGACTGTTCGTTGGTCGCCGTGACGGCGACGGTCGCGCAGGCAGGGTCGAAGGACGAATTTGTCGATGATGTCGTCGCTGTCGTCGTTGCGCTCGCAAGCAGGGCCTTCAGGTATCCACTGTGAGCCGCGAGCACACCCTTGTGCGCGACAAACTGGTGCTCGCCTTCGTTACCGACTCGCACCACCGTGTCGGGTGGCGAGAACGTATCCTGAAGACAAGGGTAGCTGGTGCCGGTGGCACCACCGAACCATGCTCTGTATAAACCATACATCGTCGCTCAATCCTTTGTGGGTTCCAACCCACTTATTCACCGATGTAGATCCTTGGATGAAAAATCCTTCCAACTCGAATTTCTTACGGACGTGTTTAAATCAGCGCGTCTTAACGTCGTTCGTGACGTGGGAGGGATCGCAAACGGATAGGAGCTTTGTGATTAGGATGCTGATAAGCACTGATCAGTCCGATTGATGTCAACGTCATCGTTATTTTCTCGCAAAATTTACAAGACAGAGTCTCTTCACATGTTCCATCACGATCTCTTTTGGACACTCGGCAACTCCTCAAGCTTCATTAACTCGGGTCCATTAACTCGAATCTCTTGAAAATCGTGTCGCGATGATCCGAAAGTCACCGGCCGATCTCTTTCACGTGAGATCAATGCGTATACAAGTGGCTCGAGATACCACGATCTTGAATTCGATGCGGTACCGTTCTCGCGAACGCTCTCGACGCGGGCCGATCCCGCGGCTGTTCGTGATTTGAACGCCGGAACGCCGGCAGGCATCACCATCGTCGCACTGTTTATCAGCTGCGCGTAGGCGCGCTTGGCTTTTTCGAGCCGAGCTTCTACCACCTACACCGTGCCGCGTAGGGTTGGCTCAACCCCCTTCAGAGCGACCGAGAACCGCCCCCAACGAGCGCAGATTGGCGGCGTACGTCGTAATCGTGGCTGAGTCGCACCTGCGCCCGGAGAATCAGTCTCCTCTACCGCGATACTACAGGATGTGCTCCTGATCGCGCCCTCGTTTTCGCGCACGATACACGAGAGATGCAAAGAATTCACAGACTTCGGAAGGTCCTATCGCGTCTCGTTAGAAAGGACGGCGGTAATTAATCTTTCGCAATTAAGCGTCGTTTTTCCCGCGATTAATTCTCTATCAGAGAACAAAGCTAAGAATCAGATAATGATTTGTGCAGGTAAATTGCGGATTCTCCTTCCCTTTTGTGCACGTTTGAAAATGTTTGCATCAAAAACATAAACGAGACTTGATATCTACAAAGACATAACGGTACGATGTAAAACACCCGTTATCACGAACGCGATATATAGATAACACGTAGCGATACGAACGCGTGTATCGTCCCAATTCAGGGTGCAACCATGCCATTATGTCACGCTACGTTATAATTGATGAGGCTCGAGATAATAACATGTTGAAAATCATGTGAGAATCTTGGAACTTGGATACCATTTCTCGTCAATGTTGCGCGAACGAATATTAATTGATTGAATGTTAATGGATATTAATAAGAATATTAGGATATTAATAATTGGATAAATATTAATTGGTTGCGTATGAAGATTGTATTGGAAGAAGAGCTTGCGCTGAGAGAAACACCACATTCGAGATATTACATTGCCCATATAATCGACAGTTAAATCTCTCAATTTCCGATCGACGAAGAGTGCTTAGCGATTTTTGAATTAAATCGACGTTTTTTGAAATACGAATTTAAAAACTAGAAGGTCTCTTAAGGAAAATAGTATAGGAGGAAAATAATGTTTCTAAAACTATAATTTATCGAACAATAATCGACTTCATAATCAACATATATATTATACATAATATAATAAGGAAACGGAGTGTTCTCGAGTGCGACGAGTATTGTAATTGTAAGGATAAACGCCTGTTTGTCGGTGTTAAATGCGATATGGTGCAAACGCGAGTGATAGGAAAAGAGGAATAAGGAGAAAAGGAGAAAGGAAACGTCTTTCGAGAGCCGACTGGATAATGAGAGGAGAAGAGCGCTCTCGCCTTCTGGAAAGCGATCTTTCGCCGCGAGATGCGTCTTTTGCCGGTCTCTTCCTTTTTCTCTCTTCTTTTTTCCATTCTCTCTCTCTCTTTCTCTTTCGTTTTGAGACCCTCTTGCCCGCGCCTGGCCTGGCCTCTGATGTTTTTCATCAAATTAACTCTCGCAGCATGAGAGTACGCGCTTCTCTTCACTCCGCGGCACCGTGTTTGCATAATATCGTTTATAATTCAGCTCGCGCTGAATTCCACTTTATTCCGGAGCCATGATCGTTCGCTCCGGCCCTCTTCTTCGTTCTTTCCTGTACACTCTACCCGGGGAAGACCCCCTGCTCCACCTCTCACGCGCGCACTGAGTGCTCCGGTACCGCGAGACCACCTTTGCTACACGTTCTCTCTCCCTATCCCTCTTGTCAGCGGCTTCGATTTTCATTTACGAGGAAGCCGAATGATATTTGTTTCATTTATTTTTATTTATAAACTGATTGACAGTTGAATGAACTGCGATTATTACTGCTGGTTAGAATGATCGTACTTTTTTCGCATGAATAAGGTGGGAAAAGTCTTAGACTAAAAGTCCCGCTGGTTTTTTATTGCAAGTAAGTAAAAAAGTGTTACATGTAGAAAATGTGGTGGAATATCCATATATTTTTTGTCAAGAAAATCACTTGTCCAAGCAGCCGATAATACGATGACATAGAGAAATCTTTTCTCTCATCTTATTTCGCTCATCTTCGATAACTGTCAATCAATTCGATCGCCGATTTTTCGCGATACGCTCACGTTCATAAACAAGTTCGATCGTCATCGGTGAGAATCCAGGGGTCCAGAATGGAGACTTGGCGATTACGCGCATTTCCCAAGAGGCCGTCGTCCCAAACCAGAGCTAACAGAGGCAACACCCCTCCGCGCTTTCCGTCCGTCTGGTTGTCGTGTCGACCCTCTGCCGCAACATCGTCGCGATCAGCGAATATCGTCGAGATTGTCGTTACAATAGCAATCAAACAATGTGGAATACAATAGACAAGTATCTCGAGAGAAGAAAAAGTTCCCCGAACATATCACGTGAACGCGTTTTTCTCGTAAATTGTCTACTCGCGTGAAGCTCATAACAAAACGTGACAATAATAGTAATTAATGTAATGACAGTAATAATAATGGTAATAATAATACAAAATATAAATAGTATAAATAGTGAATTTAAATAAGTTATGAAACAAGTCTCCAAAATAATGATATTATTATATATTCGCTTTGAGATTATTTCGAAAAGATACATTTTCATTTAATTGGCTCGTTCGCCATTATCAACGATCACTTTAATCGGGAAAATGGGAATTCGCGCGTATAGGGCCCCGGGACTCTCCGCACTGGAAATAATCGAGAGCGACGGAAGAGTACACATCGGCATGGGGTGAGGATCCTCACTCCCGGGATCGTCTCTCGAGGAGACGAAAGAACGCTCGCGGTTTAATGCTTCCAACGTCGAGACAAGCTAAGCAAACACTTTTCGCGATATTACCAGGCCCTGTGCGCGGACTTACCGCATGTTCTCCGCCGCGTTTCTGCAGGAGCTCTCTCGAACCCACTCCCGTTCTTGTATCTCCGGTTTCCTCATCTTCCCCCTGGCTTTTCTTTGTGTTCTCTTCTATAAAGAAATAAATCACTGTCTCGATTTATTTATTTATTTGCTGCTTTGCGCGTTATCGACTTTCCGAGGGTAATTTTCTAATAAACGACATAATTAACCGTTCTCTCTTCCTTTCTCTCTCTCGCTCTCTGTGATAATATAAATTAACTTTTTTAAGTCATGATGATATTCTTTTATGTTACATTTATGTGCGTATTTAAGTAATAGAAAGATAGTCTGTTGCGAACGAGATCGGGAGAATGAAATTATTAATGATATTTATTGTGTCATCATGTGACCATATTTTTTTCAGGATTTTTTTCAGAATTTGATTGAAATGTGTTCTTTGCTCGAAAATTAAATACATTTTCTGGGAAATATGCATTAAAATGCTTTAGTTGAAACGTCAAATTTATTTACTTCGCTAAATAAACTTATTTTCAACTAAATAATTTTTTGATAGATTTTTCCAACGTTATATACAAAAACCTCCTATTTTAGTAAGAAATTTTAGTAATGAAAATATCTCAAGAAATTTGTTTGCAAATAAAGATATCATTTTTTGGGAACATTTTTTTAAAGAAAAATTATGATTAGTAATAATTTTCAAACATTAATTTATAAAATTAATACATATATTTTCTTACTAAATTGTTTAATTATTTTCTTATAATCGTAAAAGATTTAATTCTCTTTCTCTCTTTATTTTTTTCTGTTTAAAATCAAGCAGTATCCTGTCCAGCAGCAGCTCTAGATTCATACACACGGAGACACGCGAGAGAGCGATAACTCGATAACACGGAAATAAATAACGGGGGCAAAAATTGCTCCTAGATCACATACGTTATAATCGCAGAGTAGTCATAGCAAATTGCTGGGAAAATTAAATGCCCAGGGATCGTTCGTCATGCCGGTCAGCGGGTGGTGGTAGCGATGAGAACGGGAGACGAAATAGGGGTGAAAACCGCGCGCGCGCACCTGGCACGAGCTAATTAGCGTCTTGATTTACTTAATCCCAATTAATGCCTCCGCTATGCCCTCTCTCTCTCTCTCTCTTTCTCTCTGTCCATGTTCTTGTGTGCACTAGGTGGTGAGCGGGAGTGCTATCGCTCGAATTCGGCACGAGCGGTGCGTTTCCGCTCCGCAAATACCGTCGGATTATCCACGTGTGAATACACACGGCACAGCTAATGTGCCGAGGCTGTCAGAAACTCCTCCGTGCGCGTATCGCGCGTTCACCTGTACGAATTAACGTTACTTAGCACTACCGACTCATTCCGTTAGCTTCTCCGCCGTGGTTATCTGTCCGTTCTACATAATTACACGATAGGGCGAAGGACGTATTCGAGACAACAGAATAATGAGGCAGGCAAGGAGGCAAAAGTCCAAAATAAATCTTGTATTTTCGTATGATAGAAATTTCGATAATTTGTTTATCTCATCGCCAAAGATCTAAAAAACGAAGCAAATTTCAATTTTCAATACCAATTTTCTGTTTTACAGTTCTCATCAAGATTTTCGATCCCGTATTTATTCAATTGAAGTCGAATTTTTTGGTCTAAATTTCTAAATTATATCTTTCTTTCTTGACGTGATCATGATTGTGATGTGAAAAATCGGAAATGTTTGTGCATTATTTTCTGGCATCGAAGTATCAAATTGCTAATGATAATTTCTCGTGGGATAAATTCGCAGCATCGGTATGCGGTAGCATCAATATCGTACGATTGGTATACTTTACATTGTTTCCGAGGACATGGTAGGCTAATCACCATAATTCAATCAGTCGACGAGATGTTTTAAAGGGTCGCACGCCCGCGGAGGGGTGGACCGACGGTTTCGTCATCAGCGACAGCAACCCCTGCTCGCTAACGGTAGCGATTGACAGATGTTATTTGCACAAGTAGACCGTGATCCAGCTCAAGCGCCACCGAAACGTTACAAGCGATTCCATATTTACACGGCCCGTTCTCCGCTAACGATAATCGTGCAGGTGGCTCGTCAAAGGAGAGAGGAATGGACTATTACATTATGCAGAGAGATACAAAAATGTATTTACACATTATTTATTCGATGACGTTCCTCGTTACACTAGGAAAAATTGTTTATAATTATTATATATAAATATATATAAATTATAAGCTCGTTAAGCATCTTGATTTCAAGTATTTTTGGCAAGAAGCGTGTATTATACCCTTATTTTTTATTATTTTCTTCGAGAGATCTATACTTCTATGCTAATATATAAAATGAAAGCCTCTTTTTTGTTACTTTTTTGTTGCTTAAAAACTACTGAACCGATTTCCTCCAAATTTTGACATCATATTCTCATAAACACTAGGACGGACAGACTATATAGCATATCTAAAAATATTTTTATTATCCAGAAATTGATGTTTTCATTTTTTATCATTTACGGCTGTATTAACCTGTGTAGTGATGTTACCGCTAGGCGATTAAATTTATCGAAATCTTCTGCCCGTGCTTGAAAAATATCACTTCTAATACGTGATTCGGTTACACTATTATCTCGAACGAAGCCAAGACGGGGGATGTTAGTATGAAATATAGATAACGAATATTTTTAACAAATAGTATGATTTTACACTGATATTTATAACGAAGGACGAAAGAGCAGAAAGAAAAGATAGCTTAACGGTAGAATATGTATTTTTGTTCGCAGTACCGTTGGGAATTATGCATCTTTTTAGGCGTCCATATATAGGATTGCATCTTTTTAAGCGTGGACGCGTTACGGTGAATTTATTGCACGTATTACCGCATTCTCACAACATCGGCCGTTCTTTTTTGTTCGCCGGACGGCGCGAGTGGCGGTGGTTGAAATGGCGAAGAATCGCGGCGCGTGTTTGTTTTTAATCATTCTCGCTGGAGCTAGTGCAGGAGAGAGAGAGTGTAAATCTCATAAATACATAAATACAAAAATGTCAGCCCGGAGCGAATCCGTAGCGACCGCCGCGGGCGGGCGCGCCTCCCTTTTTAGTCCGCCGTGCGTTTGCTTTAGACTTCTCCGCTTTTTCTCCTCCGAGCAAATCGTGCCGATCGACGCGTTTTCTAAAGCCGAACCGCATAGGGAACGCGCGAAGGGCGGGGGAGGCCTCGTTCTGACAAAGAGAAATCGAATGGACTTATTTGTTTCGAATTTTTTTGCCAACGCTAGAGAGATAATCGCGACGCTGTTAAACGTGACACTTTGATGTTCCTCCGTGTTGAAACATAGGGAAAGCTGATCAAGCGGAAAACTTAAAATTGATCAAAGAATCAAGGAAGAGAGAGAGGAGAAGCGAGAGGTCGGTTTCGCAATGGTTTGCACGAGACCAGAGTCAAAGGGAATATTTTATTCGGGGGATGTGTGCGCGCGGGTGGGGTATCCCCGCGAGGAAACAACGCGAGCAAATGTCCTTTCGAGTTTGATTACCCACCGGCTCAATTGATGATCACCTTTGGTCGATCATTAGTTATGCGAAGAAATCCATATGTTGTTCGATGCATCGTTCGGTGCGTTGCAATTTCGCAGGAGGAGGATCTTGAGAATAATTACGCGCGCACATATGTGTAATTATGCAGGCCACTCTGCGAGATTGTGGAAAGCAGACGAATTACACGAATAACGTCTTATTACGAGAGAAAGAGGGAGGCAAAGCGGCGAATTATTCGCGGCATGACCTTTATGAAATATTCAAATTATCCTCCCTCCATCAACGAGCTTAATTAGCGCGCAGGTAATGTCCCCCGTTCTCGCAGCCGCATCTTTTTTTCATTGGGTTTATCGTTTGAGCAGGGTTTGACTTCGACCGCGGTGGTTTTGTTTTTGTTTCGCTAGCACACTCAATTACAGCATCTCGATAAATCATTAAAGTATCTTATTGTAAGAGCCTTAATTACTTCCTCCTGTTCCGTTTTCGGATCTTTAAGGCCGCAAGTAAATATGAACACGGTTGAGACAAACCACGCAAACAAAGGTTTTGTGTTTTGAACTTAATTTGCTCGAGACTGCCACTCGATATGATGAGTTAATTCGTTTTTGGCTAACATTGGCCGACTGCGATATCGCGTAGCTGCACATTGGGTTCCGTATTGAACGGCTTCTCGTATAAATTATTCATCACGACGTTTCATCCAGTTTTAACTCTCCTTTACCTAGCCGAACCGCTCTCCCGAGATCTCCCCGCGTGTTACTTTGAGTGTACGGCGAACGAGCTTTACGAATTATTCCACGTGACATGTGTGTTATTGCGTTATATATTCCACAGGTATATTGTATTCGCTTTGTGCCATGAGCCGCCATTGGTATTGCTCTCGATGAAACGAACGCTCGAAGAAAAATCTCGTTGAAACGCTGAAGAAGTGATTATTATAAAGAAACGATATATTTTGCACGAGAATGAAAAACTCGTCTTGTATAAAATAAGAATCTCTCTTCTATCACATTTGTTATTTTCCCTCTTTCTCTCTCTGTGTGCAAAAAAATTCCATTTCCCATTGAAATTAGAGAATCCAAAACGAGAAATTAGTAGAAACAGGAAATATTATTAATGTATCAATAATATGCGCCAACATGAAAATATTCCAACGTTTTATTAATTAAATAATACTGCACATATCAAATTCATGCATAATCTAAATATTTATGTATCTAAAATAACATGGAATTTATACTACGCGCTCGAATTTAATTATGTTATTGTCGGTCGTGTAAATGACAGATCGCGAAAAATCGAGGCAGGTTGTGCATTTGTATTCTCGAACGACCGGGGCAGCTCGATGTCCGCGATACTTGGAGATACGAAATACGCAAAAATTGCAGCCGTGCAGCATCCTACCTGATCGGGATTGGCCTGTCGATCGCAGGGCAGGGACGCGCGAATTGTGTGCGAGAGCGATTTTCTCTCGCTCTCGGGAATACCTGCCAATCAGTGTCGCGAATTCTCACACTGCATGTTATCCTCGATCCGCTCGTATCCGGCAACTCTTCCAATCGCGGTATCCGCTAGGTACTCGCACCCCCGTCGACCCCCTCGACATCGCCGAAGCGTTGCACGAGCGCGACGTCACATTGGTAATTCCGTGTCAACAATAATCCCACGTATGATCCGAAAGAGATGCGCGGCTCGGTGTGACAGGTCACCAGAGATTGGACGTGCGTGGGGTCCGCGATTCGTCCGCGATATTTCGAGGGTGAAAGAAGGAGAGGGTAGCCCAGGCGTACCGAACGTTAAATAATTGGCGAAGCATCAATCGACCATCGTTTAATTCCAGATTTTCGTTAAATTAATCCTAGAACTGTGACGCAACGTGTATGGTCGCGTCTTAATAAAGACGACTATCAAATTTATTTGTTTTCTTATCGCTCGAATTTTCGAATTTTCGCAGGTAGAGGATTGTATTATACTTCGCTTAGTGAATATTTTACACGAATATAGTAATATTTCGTCAATTTGATAAATTTCACGAGGAATATATCGGCGTAAAATGTTACTACCGACAGCAGTACCCCTTCCGGAGCCATCGAGAGAGTAGCACGAACTTCCTCTTTTAATTTCTGAGATTTCTTTTGGCTCACGTTGTTATTTTGGCAATCTGTTTTATAAAGACTCGCAACAGCGGAGATTTATTATTAAGTGCCGATTAGGTCTCAATTTTTTTCGCGTCTCGTGATAATTGTCGACGCGAGTAAATTTACGCAGTTTCGCGCAGGGAGGAACGGAACTATCAAAGCGATCTTATTTAGGAGCGAACGATGCCGACGTTTGCGGGAGACTAAGAACGAACGTCAGAACTTTTTAATTGGGCGTCCTTAATTAGTCGAGTCCCGAGTAATTATACTGTCTCTCGCTCCGTTTCCGCGCGCCAACCCTCTGCCTTGCCCCGCACCCCTTTACACCCGCGTTCCGCGCCGCTCACGTTTTCACTCGGGTTCCTTCCGCGGCTTCGTGATTAACTATATTTACTTAATTTCATAGCGGATAAACGTGAGTATATATTCTCTGAATAGCCAGTCGGAAGCCAGCCCCGTTTGCGTCTTTATTGTCGAGACCGAGAGTCTTACGAATATCTGAATATTATCGTTTGAATTAACGCTTTTGAGAATTTAAATTTTACTCTAAAAAGTATAGATAATGGAAAAATTGACTGAAGTACTCGCCAAAGTACTTGCGGAGGTTGAAAGTTTCAGTTCGAGCGTTAAATTGAAGCGTCCACTGCGTAATCGGATCGTCAAGATTAAAGTTCGGAGAAATCCGCATGTATGTCAAAATGCATACCTTTTTCATATTTTTAAATGTTAAAAAAAAAGTAAAAAAAAAGATACGAAAAATATATATTAATAAAATTGTTCAGAACTCCTCTTTCGACTCGAATAATTCAGCAATCTGACGCGATTTTAAGAAACATTCACGAACACGAGAGAGAGCGTATTTTTATTTATCCGTTTTGTTGTCTATTTCAGTTTACTGTCGAGCTTCATCGAAATTTCATTTGGCGACTCTAACGACTCGGAATGGCACACGATCGGCCATTATCGTGCCGCGTGCTCGTCGCGTTTTGTATGTGTTCCGCGTATCGCGCGCGGCGCCGTGCATTTATATTTCACGGCGGGCCGCAGACACGTTGGCGTTGCCGAATCGCGTCAATAGAACGACCCCTTTGACGTTTTAGCGACAGTGCGCGTCATATCACAATTGCACCGCGATAGGATCTAACACGCGCGGTGGCGGTGGCGGTGGCGATGGTGCATTGCATATGCACCATCTGATACAAGCGTATCGTCGCCTGGTCTCGATCTCCCGTACGCTTTTATATTTTATTTGATTTTTATCTGCCGTCCCTCGCGGCATATCAGCGCGAAACACGTTTCCCCGTTTTGGATCGCGCGGGACGAAGGATCCGGAGGAATTCACCACTTCGCGTTCACCTCGCGAGAAAAGACAGCGTTTACCGGCTACAATTTTGCAAATTTAGTTCATCGAGAATCAATCGAAAAAGTTTTTACTCAGCAAACACTAAATAACATTACGTCACTATCATAATTCCCTACTCAGCAATATAAGTGTAATGTAACACTTGTAATATAACAATTATTATATTGTCGAGTAGAAAATTGTAATATAATATTGTGATGTTATACTCTTAGTTGGTGTTCATTCTTCTTTGAAAACGCCTTGAACGATTTTTTTCTATTTTTCCTTATTTTTTTTTCAGATTGTTCAAGGTTGATCCTCTTGTATTCTTCAAACGAAAACTACCATTTTATTTTTCGTTACTTTCATTATTCTCCGTTTCTTTTATCATTCCTAGGTCTATACATTTCTATATATTTCTCGCTATGGTTTCAGAAGGTGGCAGGCAGATAGGACCTCACGTTTGCACGGTGTGCCAAAGCGTCGTCGAGGGAAGCGCTCATAGTCGCGCGTTATCGCGTAGCCAAGCATCGCAGTATGGCCTGCGGGAGGACCAAGTGCCGCCCGGTGCACGCGTCTGCAACACCTGCCGCTGCAAGGCCGTCCGAGGACGTTACACCGCCTGCCCACTGCCGGGCTGTCCGAATCTGAGCAGCTCCAAGTCGAGAGTGAAGCGGCTGAGAGCGTTGCCCTCTAAGTGGCTGGACCTGCCGCCGGAGATTCGGGAGCCAATCGCTCAAGAATTCCGTGAGTATTCCTTCCAAAATTTTATATACGTGCACACTTTTTGCGAATTCGCGTCCAGAAAACAAATCTAGATTCGATTCTATAAAATTACATATACTCCATATACTACACATTTTACATCTATATCTTCAAACGCAAGTTTTTTTTTACCTGAATTTTATGAAGACACTTGACGAATAAAACTTTGTTTTTATCCTTACTTCGTGACTAAACCGTCCTGTTTATTTCAGAAATACCGAATAGCGCGACGAAATGCTGCTCGGCTTGCTTCAGCCGTATATCGCGCCGTTTAGCGCCACATCTTGCCGGCGGTACTGAAGTATCCGAGGATGGTACTGATGCGTTATCACGTCAGTGGACGGACGAAGAGCTCGAGCAACTTCGCAGGGCACTCCGGGAACACGGCACTAATTGGCCAAAGGTCGCCGAGCAGATACCCGGGAAGACGAATCATCAATGCAAAAACTATTACTTTGCTTACCGAAAGAAACTGAGTCTCGATCAGGTCGTGGCCGAGTATTACGCTTCGTTGGGTGAGGAACGAAGACCGTGTCTAACTGATGAAGAGGAGAGCGGCAGTAGTACTAGCAGCTGCGATGAACTAGCTGTAAGTTTCTCACGAATTATTAAAAATTATTTAGCTTAAATATATATTAATTTAAAGTCTGTCTTTCTCAGAGTTTATACTTTTGTATATACATTTGTATGTAAAAAAATATTTCGCTATTTTGAATTACAAATGATACTAATATCAATAGTTAGTAATATTATTAGCTAATATTGTTTTGGATACAATTGAATACAATTTACATTAATTTTTTAATAAGAAAATGCGTCAAATAAAACATTTTATTTATTTGCGTCTTTTAGTTAGTCTTACGCTATTTTCTCTTCTAGGTTCACGATTCGAGTGACACAGCTAGCGCAGGAAGTCCAGCGACAACTATGACGGGCAACAATGCAACGTCGAGTGGTACTACAGGGACATCGTCGTCATTACCACCGATGTCTTTCCAACCGATCAGAACCGCCGAGCAGAAACTTACCGAGCAGAAATTTGCCGAGAAACTCTCGGATATAGCCGTGGTATCTCTTATGCCACCCGGATCGTCTCATCAGTCTTCCAGCAGCGGAACCACTACTGCTACATCTGGTGGCAGAGAAGATTACGATAGTTCTGCCACGGTAAGATGAAGTTCTTCAGTTTTTTTTTCCAAGTTTTATTTTGTCCTGCGTAAAATTTTTTATCCTTTGTGTCTGATAATGATAAGATAGAGTTAAAAAATATAAGATGCAATACAATGTTTTCGTGCGATAGGACCGTCTGATAGAGGTGGGCTAATTGTTTCAGGAGACAGCGGACGAAGGTCAGGGAGGTGCTGACCTAGACAATGGCAGTGTTGTGGTGACTCTGACAACTTCCAACAGTAATACGACATCGTTGCAACAAAATCAGCAACAACAAAGCCAACATACACAGCCATCACCAATTGTTCACTCGCCACCTTCAACAACGAGTAATTCCAATCCGCTCACTGTTAAGGATCTCATGCTTGGGGTCATCGAGATGCAACTAAAACGTACTCCCAACAGTCCAGCCGACGGCGGTGGTTCGTCAGCAACCAATAGCTCTAACAATCCGACGATATCTAGTATCTTGAAGAACGATCATCGTAACGACATAACATATGTTCGTGGTGGTTACAAATCATCATCAAACATAACAAACACCGCGTTGTCTAATAGAGATACAAATCTAGCAACACTGTCCGTTGTCTCAGGACCCCATCATACTCATCGTTCTGCTCCTAGTCCTCAGCAAATTGGTAAGTCTATTAATAATATCATTATATCTAAAATTCTTCTTGCAAAATAATATCTTATCAATAGATTTATTCAAAATCTATTCTTACTTTTTTGCTCCGTATGCACCTTATGTCACTCGTGATTCAATAGAAAAATTAAATGGACTCACAATACATTTCCTTTCCTTTTAGGCCAGATGCAAGCTACTATTACTCCTTGTCCACCAGCTGTGCCGAGTAGTCAAGCTTCGTCCTCGGATCTTCTGCCTAAGGAAGGTTTGGTCGTTATGCAAGTTCAACAAGCACTCCGAGAAACGGAAGGAACATTGGATTTGAGTATCAAAAAACCAAGACTACAACAAGAGTACACTCATTCATTGTTTCAAAAGAACAAGCATACCGCGTCGATGCTCAGGATTTATCGACCGGAACCGAGTCCTTATCGTCCTCCTGCGTCTCATCCCGAGCAAGGACATGGTGCGAAAAGTCCATTAATTTATGCTTCGTCACCGCGACCACAAGCGCCTATTACACCTAAGATGAATAAAGTCACCGTACCACCACCTCATCCCAAGCTGTCTTCTCCAAATTTGAGCAACATGGGTATGCCAGGTCACAAGGGTGGCTCCATCACGCATGGCACTCCTGTGTCCACGGCACGTTATGAAGGTCTGTTGCGACAAATGACACCACCCGGTAATCCGACAGTTACCGTTTCGAACGCTAAAGAACGAAGTGGTAGCGCTGTCAATACCGCTGTCCCTGGAACGCCGAAAGATACAGGTGGTTCAATTACTCAAGGTACACCGGTACTTCCATTCGCGGTAGACAAACGCGGTACACCCATATATGATTATCATTGTACTATCCGACATTCGCCTGTGACGGGCAGTGGCAACGTTCCACCACCTCCACCGCCGGGACAGGGCCCTACAAGTCAGGCGGCATCGCCGGCCGTAGTAGTGAGTCATGGTGGCAACCAGTACAATTCTTATTCCGCCTCCGGACGGCCGCCACCTAGTTACTCGATGGAACAACAATTATCCAGTCGGCAGATCATCATGAACGACTACATCACAAGTCAGCAGATGCATGCGCGTGCTCGCGGTAGCAGTAACACTGGTGCATCTGTTGTTGCTGAGACAACTGGTAAAAGCGAGCCGCCACCGCCAGCGTCATCAACCCTCTATTATACCAGCACGCCTCCTCCATCACAGACACATACACAGCCACGGCAAGGTGTCATTCAGAGGCACAATCCGCAGAAGCAAATGCACTATCCACCACCGCCACCTGGTTTGGAAGCGTTCTCCAGTTTAGTGGATGTGGCAGTACAGCAACCTAGTCTTCCGGTGCCACATCCGCACGGTCATCCAGCTGCATCCGGTAGTAGTGGCCATGAGGGACTCGGTAAGACAATGGCGGATCGCTTGTTGGCCGATCGTTACGACAATAATCGAGCGTTTCGCGAGCAAGAGATACGTATACACGAACACAGATTTGCAGTGGCTGCAGCGGTACAACATCAACGCGACCGAGATAGAGAACGCGACCTCGTTCATCTGCGGGAAAAGGAAGAACAACGTTTGCATCGCGAAAATGAATTGCAATTAGAGCGTCTTGCGATGCAGCAGCATCAGCGTGAAAAGGATCTCCAGCAAGAATTCCGTCGAGAGAATGACATGCATGCCGAGAATCTTCGTTTGTCTATACAGCATTTGCGGGAAAAGGAGTTACATCAACAAATGGTAGCAGCTGCCGCGCAACGCGAGAAGGAGCATGAACATCGAATGGCTGTGCAGCAGCAACGCGAGAAAGAGATGCAGCAGCAGGAGCAGCGGCTCGCCATTCAACGCGAGAAGGAGCATGTCGAACATCGTCTGGCCGTACAGCAAGCGCATCGTGAACGAGATCTAGCGCACCTCCATCAACAGCAGAAACAACAGCAGATCCATCAGCATATTCAGCAACAACGTATGGAGGCTGAGAGAAGACTATACAGAGATCAACTATACAACAGAGATCAACAACAGCAACAACAAATCGACAGAGATTCGTCGAGACTATTAAGCAGTGGATTTTCACAGTCCTCTAGGCTGCAGCAATCTCAACAATCGCAACAACAACAGCAGTCGTCATCGTCGTCGTCATCGCGACAAAGTCAATCCTCCAATCAGCCGAACGAGCCGACTCTTACAGCCGCCAGTCTAATTGACGCTATTATCACCCATCAGATCAATCAGGGTGTCGAGAATACAAGTGCAAGCGGATCCTCGGCTAATCAGCCAGCACGTGCTGGCGATCGTCTTTTTCAGGTAGCCGAACATATCTTTACTTTTTTTCCAGTTCGTACGATACGCTTTATTTTAAGAAGCCTTGTTTTTTGACATTGAGTATCACAATCTCATTCTTTTCAATTATAAATTGAATCCGTTTTTGTAGGGATTTCAGCGCGAGGCTCAGCAAGAACCTAATGGCATAGCTCATAGTCCCGCCGGTGATGGTAGCGGTGGTGGAAGTGGTGGAAGCGGCAACGGAAGTGGCAGCAACAAAGCAATCACTCTCGGCGAGCATGTTGATCATATTGTCTCTAAAGATTATGGTCCCCCTCATTCGTCGTACAGATACGGGTAAGTAAAGACAAACGTTATAACATTACGTTATAACTCGTTCGAACATTACAGCTCGCGGCGAAAATTTTCGTACGTTTTATAAAACGTTCTCAATTATGAATCCAATAAGTTCATGATTTCGCTCTATTATTATTTTTTATTCGATCTTATCGACTTTTGTTTCGTCGAATGCAAATCTTATTTAAATAACAAAGTTATACTTTTATATAATGTTTGAGTTTATTGAAATTACCTCAAAAAGAAAGAAAGAAAACATTCGGATTTTTTTAAGTGCAGTGTTGACGAATCCATATCGTATATAACGGGAACTTTTTACTTTTTAAACAATAGATATCAAATTTCTGAAGATCAGTGGAAGAGACGAAAAATTAATGAGCCGGACTCGGTGAAGAGCGGAGATGAGCGTCAAATAATACGCGTCGCGCAACAGCAGCAGCAACAACAGCAACAGATGCAACATCAGTCATTGGGAAAGCAGCAATACCATTCGGTCGAGCCGGTTTCGCCGCCGGAGGCAACTACTAATCATTACGGACGTCGCTTTTACGAATCGAGCACTGCCACATCCACTTCCGGAACTCCCTCCAACAAACCGCATCAGATATCGCCATTCGATTACGTGAAGAACAAGATTGTCGAAGTGATGCGTACTGAGGACGACAAGGCTGGTGGTGGCGGCGGCGATGGTGGTGCGGGCTCTGACAGAAACGGAGGCGGTAATTCCGTTGTTGTATCCGAAAAGGATGAAAAGGGAGCTAATGCGGGAAGCATGGAGAGAAGTCCATCGAGTGGCGGTGGTGGCAACGGAAACGGCGGCGGCGGTGGTAGCAGTGGAAGTAACGAAATGGTGGTCGACGATGCAGGTGGACCGAATCCAACTACACGTGACCAACCACCGCCGCCACCCGCGCCTGCAGCTACCACCACGTTCTATCCATTTAGTGCGCTAGGGGTACACACGGGACCACCGCCGGCTCCGCCACCCGCCACGTCCGCCTCTGTGACGAAGTCGGAACAGATGCAGGCCGAGCCGGCGCCGTTGCTCTCCTCGCAATACGAGCCACTCTCGGACGAGGATTGATAGTCTTCTATAACCGCTCAGCATTATAACTGTTCTTACGCTAAACTGGCATACGCTAGCACGATGCTGCACGATAATTATGGGTGCAGAGAGATGCTGCGGCATGTGTCTGTTTAGGATACTCGTAGATGATCATCGATTGAAATGATTGGTTATATTGGACGATTTATCGACGCTTTACGGGCAATCAGAAGCCACACTGCGTTCTTGTCGGTCGCCAAATCCTAATCTAATTTAAGAGACTTTTTTATACACGCATGTGTGTGTGTGTGTATATATATATATGATATATATGCACGCGCGAGCGCGCGTGTTTATATATGTGTATATATATGAGAATTTGCGACCTCCGACGAGGTAAGTGGAGAAGTATAATTTTAAACAAAATCCCACACATTGTTGTTTTATGAACTCTTTGTAACTTCATTGTATTTTTAGTCAAAGATCATTCCCGCGCAAAGAAAGGTAAACACACATTTACAAAATGAATACTTGATTTTATTTACCTTCTCGCAGTGTTGCGCTGGCTTTCAGTTATATACATAGCGACGAATAGTTTTATCTAATAATTAGTTATTTGCGATGTATAATTTATAATGCCGATATGGACATTAAAGTTATCTGTATAAATATATGTACATGTACATGGAAACCTATTACATTTGACCGCTGTGATTTTAATGGGCCCTTTTTTTAAAAATCTCGCGAGTTAATTGTATAGGTTTGAATTTTAGTTTAGCAAAATTTTATGAACGCGATAGTTTCAAAAGTAAATCGTTACATAATTGTTAAATAACATTTACTCGTCTATACATATACATATTTTTCACTTTTTAGATTTTTCGATACTCGGAGATGTATATGTGTATGTTAGCGCTTCATTTTGCAAAGAAAATAAACCGGGATCGACACTCGATATACATTCATTCTATTTCGTACATGTACTAATATACCGAGTGTGCGAAGCTTTAGTCGTTCGATCGAGGTGAATTTATTATTTTTTACGTTGACTTGGGCTTGATTAGTCCGCAAAAAGACGTCGGTATACGCGCATTCGATCTGTGAAACATCTAGGTCTATATATGTATATCCCATGTTCACAATACAGACGCTTCTTTTGTACATAAATGAAAAAAAATATATGTAATCGTTAAGCGGTAATAATATACAACGCTAATGAGGGCGTGCGTGTTTTTATTTGGAATGAGTCTGTGATGTATCTGGGATTAATAGGTTCAACTGTGTTACATACCAGTGCAAAGCATAGCCTGTAATTCATATTGAAGATGAGAGAGAACAAAAGAGAAGGAAAGCACGAAATATATATATTGAGCAAAATGTCGTACAACGTATTCTGGCACACTTGGGTGTAAAAGATGGCTAATCGATATTCTAGCAATCTAGCAAACAAGAATCAACTTTCGACGATCGTTCTCATCTTGGTGACGAGGGTTTTTGAGAAAACAGGAAAAAAATCGTAACACAAAGTGTGTTGTATATAGTATATAGTACATATTAATTTCTAAGTTGAACAAGTAATATGACTAGATAATCCGTACACGCTATTGTATGACGAGTTTAGGTTTAGTGATAAAATCGACGTAGCCAGCATTTAGGAGTTTAAACAGCCACGAACTGATTTTAGGGGAAAAAAAACTTTCTCCCGAACTCTACTTATTAATAAATGGCAAAACAAATATGCAAGCGATAAATTGATGGAATTATCATTCGCGAAGCGAAATTGGATGTAGATTTATTTTATCTGTTTAAACAAATCTGAGAGAGAAAGAGAGAATGTGTACGCTCTGACTATCACATACACAACGCACAACACACACGACACATACACATATACATGCATAATTTTTATACAGCCTAATTTTATATTGTAGCTTCAACTGTTTTGCGATCTGCGCCTTGTTTCTTCATCATCATGACATCCGACGAATTCTAACAAACATTGCCGCGAGAGTTACTCTTTCATTGCGTCGTGAGTCATCTGCTTCTGCCAAATTGCGCCTCAAATTATATATATTCCGTGTCGTTTCGACTGAGATATCAAGACTACAGAGATTCGCTGTACAAAGATGACTGCCTCTATTCACACGCCAGCGATCAGACGATTAACCCTCGTTCATTTGTATTTTCATCTCTTTGTATCTTCGATATAACGAGTGTATCCTCGGTACAGGTATCATTCTTTTCTTTTTTATTCTTCTAGTTTCTATTTGTTCTCTTCACCTTCCATAGTAGCATCTGGATAGGGTGGCAGTTCGTAATGTGTCACTCGTCGATTATTTTTATCCTGGACCAAATGAAATTAATTATTATTACATAACGGAATTAATTATTACATAAATGAGAAAAACGTGCTTAAGAAATCTTTTAGAAAATTTTATATAAAATGTATTAAATCATTCTAATTATATAATTGCTTTATATTGTATAATTAAATGATAAGATGTCATTTTTTTTCTTTATTTTTTTGCTGCTCAAAATGTGCAGAGAAAATTATTGTTACTTTTAGGGTTTAAAAACAATAGTTTACGCAATGATTTAATTGTAATGTTTGGACTCATTCTAATTATATACTGAGCATGTAAATGTTACAAACGTCGAAATTTTGCAATCGATTTTTTTTATGCGGTAGTATGTGATATAATTTGACTTTCTTTTTTTTTTTAATTCTAAATGACGAAGGGAATCGACGAGTTTCGCGGAACACTGCACCTCAGAAGCGCTCACCTCCAAGGATTCTTCGTTGTACAAAATATAATTGTTGAAAGATCCTTAAAAAAAAAACCGTCGAATGCTTCCAGAGTATAAGTGGAGATGGATATATGTATCATATAGATAGATGTAACACACATGACACAGACACACACATACGTACCGAAGCGAATTAATCTAGTTAGGTATGCATGACATTTGCGAACAACAGCGCGACAGCCGTGACTCGATCTTCTTACTTCATACCTAGAAGAGTATCCTCGGCGTCACGTTTTTCCTCCTCGTATAGTACCTGAGCGACACAGAGCCCCGCGTTTAGCGATCGTCCCCGTCGTCGATGAAGCGCGAGGGAGTGGTGCGTGTTCCAAGTCCAGCTCGAAGAGAAAAACCGTCGAAAAGACGGTTTATGTTGTCTTAAAGAGATGCTTAGAAAATAGAATGTCGCAAGAATTCGGTGTATACCTTTCAAACGTCTCTTCATCATTTCTCTCACACGTGTCTCTGTTTACATACATACATACATATATATGATCTGTTACAGTCATCTGTTACAGTCACCTGTTACATCTCGTTCGTAATAAATTCGTGAATATTCGTCGCCGGGAAGAGCCGCATCACTCTGGATGATATCACTCGCGTAATCGAGGTACGCCTTCACCTCAGGAGCCTCAATTTTAAACACACGCGTGTGTGAGGGACGGGTCTGCGTGTACATAATAAAGCGCAAAACGTACACACATAAAACATATATACATACACAAACAGAGGATAGTTGTGAATTTAAACTCCCCACCGCTACCCCCCGATCTGTTGGAGAAAAAAAATCGATGTGTACATACAATGCGTGACATGTAGCGAATATGTACCAACTCCTTTCTGTTGGTACATATTTAGAGAGAGATCTTCAGGGTGTCGGGTTTTTCGTACGGGTCGATTATTCGCAGGCGATTTTCGCATTTCTCGACGAACCGTCAGCCCCTCGGCGAGAGAGGAAAAACTCGAATGATTCGGATTATGGAATGATTACAAGAATGATCTAATCTTTCTTTTTTTCAAACGCTTAAAGAAACTTTACAACAGTAAAAAAAATAATAATCTTTTATATCTCGTAAAAAGATTATTATATGTCACTGAAATGTTACTGAAATCATCGAAATTGTTCCTCTTTTTATTACATTTAGCTATATTACATATGTAATTATATATATTTTTCAATTATATATATTAATATACATAATTAATGTATTGTGTAATATATTTAATATATTATATAATGGATTAATATATATATATAAATTAAATATATAATTATATACACAAAATATAATATTAAATATATATGTATATACAGTTAAATGTACATTATAATATGTATATGTCTGTATATGTATGTATATACATATTAATATAATGTGAATTATTTTTTCTGATATATGAGTACAATGTAATCGTTATGATAATTGATAAAGATATTTTGTTATGATAATGAATCAAAGACTAGGAAATGAAATCGGACCTTGACTTCCTCCAATAAGTGTTTGAAAAAAGAAAAATTATTTAGATGGTCGTTGTCATGAAGTCTTCAATTGCATTCGACTCTTCGAGGGAAATCGTCTGTGCGTAAACAATCTCAGGTACGATCTCTGCAGTACTGTAATACAATAGATGTAAGAAGCGGAGAAAAAGAGTGGAATATGCCGATGGTATCTTTTCCTCGAGAAATGAAAGAGACGCGTTTTTCGCAGCAGAAAGAAAAAGCGAAGCAAATTTCAACTGCAGTACGAGTATCAATCTAGACTAGAGATTTAGGCGACGTGAAAACATAAACGTCGCGTGTATATGTACCTAGAAACTCATTTGTAACACGTCGAGGAAAGATGGTCGACTAATTTGTTCGGTGTGTCTATCGTTCGATCCTTACAACGTACGTGGAAGATGACAAGCCTGTACATAGTGATATAATAACGCCGAGGTACACACAGCTCCCTCCCAATTGTTGTATCATATATATATATAAACAAAAAATAATAAACACATACGGCGCGATCGCAGAATTGTCAAGCTAGGATAAAAGAAGTAAAAAAAGAAAAAAAAGAAAACAGAAAGACGATGAGAAAAGAAGCGAAAGACTTTATCTATGTGATTATTATCCACGAAAACACGCTCTGTTAATGCGACTAATTACAAAACAAAGTAACTGAAAATTAATTATAGCGAGCGAGAGCATACCACGCCTACAGTAAAACTACAGATGTAGCATACACGATAATATTATTATCAAAACAGTTCAATGTAAATTGTTATTTTTGTTGAAATAAAAATCACCTCCGTTATAATAAGGAGCATCTCCTCGCTTTCGCCTTTTGATTTCCTCTCGAGCGAGGCTGCTATTCTGCTAAAAAGAAATATTTGCAAAAGCGTAATAAAGGTGTAGTCTCGTTCACCTCGTAAATATTTACAAGATGAGCGAGAAACAAATTTAAGTGCGAAATTAATGTTATTTTTTTTCTGTCGATTGTGATTACGCGAATCTAGTTGAGAACATAAGTTATGGAAAAATTCAATTGAAGCGAGTCGCGATATTTCAGGAAGCAAAATATTTGCTTATAAAATGATAATTAGCAGAGTGATTTCTTTTTCAATCGTTTTATTTTGTTTTATACAAAGCGTATACAAAATATACATTACAGACATTCTTATCGTTTCGTGGAACAATAACAAAAGTTTCATTGAAATTGGTTATAAAATATATTATAAAATATTACATCTGTATAAATCTATATTTATTTTGCATAAAAATGAGACACGTCTTTTCGCGGTCAAACTTCGTACTTATTATTTCTATACATTAAAATATTGTACAATGAGGAGTACGTCCAAGGCACTTACACGTAGGAAAGCATATGCCTTGCATTAACAGAAGTAGATATAAATTTTTAGATTATTGTTGTTATTAAGACTATATCTATTTTACAGAATTACCAATTTGTTTGTTGGAATTTTCTCATCGTTATAGTAATCGAGTATAATAAGTAATATCCGGAACGCACTTAAGAAAAGAAGGTACAATTAAAAAATCAGGTAAGTTAAATCATATTTTATCGGAATACTTGTCTATCTTCCGATAGATCTCAATAACATTAGTTAAAAGATATGTTCATGACTCATTTTTTTCTTGTTTTGGACTCTAGATTAATCGCCTAAAGTATCGACATATAATTAAGAATCATCCTGTGTAATAATGTAAATTATATAAATATGTATACATATGTAAATAACATTTATAATATTGTATTATAAATTATTTTTATGAATTACAATTTATATCTCTTCATTTTTAGATTTACTATAGCAGACTTATTTTTTATTTTATGAATTAATAAGAACAAATTTTTCCATTTAACGAAGGACAATTGCGCTGTCTTGATCAAATAAACAATATAAAATCTTAAAACATTTCTAAAGTTATTCTTGTAGATATTAAATTAGTGTCTATATTGGAACTATTATATAGTCGATAGTTGGCAATGTTTATATAAAACACTATAGTTAACATCTTTCAGAACAAGTTATTCACAGATATATCCTTTGTTCAAATAGATACATTAGAATAATATTCTGTTATCAGTATTTGTATTGCGAACACAAATTATAAAGTTGATTCTTTCTGTTTTTCCTTTCACATTACATCAAGAGTTACTTTTACATTACATAATCGTTTAGTACATTAATATATCCGTGCAAGTATCAGGTACAATACATGAAACAAATCATATACTCAGGTATATTATTTATAAATTTAAGATAAAATAAATTTTCAAAAAATGTGCACATACTATTTTATATCTGTGAGAATAACATCATGTCCATCCATAATAATACAAGTGACAATACCATATATGAATATAATTATTGCAACGTTTTTAGGAACAGGAAATTACTTGTTTTGTTGAACGTTTCATATCGTATTCATCTTTGAATTGCGGAACACATATAAGTTATGAATTATGTATTCTTTCATTTAATAAGCGTCTGAGAAAATAATCTTCTCCTGTCTTATTTAAATCATAAGGCATAAAGATGCCTGAAATTTGATGAAAAAGCATTATATTAGATTTTATTAGCAACTCAGCATTGCAATTTTTCTTTAGATCTTAGATTCTATACATTATTATTGAAGATAGAAACGCATATTTATATTTCATGAAGTATTAATGAAAAAATAATTGATGTTTTTATGTGCGCAATAGATTGTTATGCATACTGATGGAGGTAGTTTTTCTATGCATTTTCAAACAGATGAGACAACAGATTTAAAATAGAAATATTAATATTCCGTGCCTAGAGTTTTAATGTCATTATTCAATTTGTCAAACTTGCAAATAATTGCATACATTTAATACATGTAGCAAAAGTATCACAGAATCTGTTGTTCTATTTGCTCTTGAAAACATGTACTTAAAAAATACTGCATTTAAAATTACCTAATACAATTCTTATTACAAATAGTTCTATCCTATCCTACTCTTATCTTTTCGCGATAAAGTTTATGAAAATATAAGCTTTATTTTGTTATAAAAATCTTATTTTATATTAATATTAATAATTTATATTATGAATAAAATAATAACCGAGTATACTTTTATATCATCTATCATATAAAAATATTTAGCAAATTTACCTACAATTTTAAGGCAAGTTATCTCTCCTTCGGTAATACATTTAATAATACATTTGTTTCTGTCAATGCGTGTGTGTGTCGTTAAGTAACTCGAATGAGACAAATACCGACTCGAATATTATCAGTTGTAATATGAGGGATACAATATATTCCACAAAATCGCTGCGGTCATGAGACCCGTATAAATAAACATGCTGGCCCACCAAACAACTTTCTCCCAAGTTTGTACCTCGAGATTTCGGAGAATATTTATGCCTACTAGAAGGCCTGCTATAGCACCGGCCAAATGAGCCACGTAGCCGATCTGATCGTTGGTATCGAGTACATAACGATTGTACACGGCTTGACCAACATCAACGCTCGTGATAACGAGGAACACTAACAACTGTAGCACGGCAAATTCCATTTGCGACCAGTTCATTATAATGGTTGCTACATGAGCAGTGATCAACGCATACACACCGCCCGATGCACCGGCCAGATAAACCGTCGGATCTGAAACGGACGTACCGAGAGAACCAGCTAATACTCCGGCTATGTATATTACCAATACTCTCCACCATTTGTGAACCATCTCCAGTGGAATACCCAACATAATTTGTACCAGTAGATTGACGACCAAGTGGAAGACCCTAATACGAAAGAACAAATTACAAAAGAAATTAAAGGAACATTGAAATACTTATTAAATGATTCGTAATACATTACACAAAATGCACAAGTTATAAGATAGGATGATTATACGTACCCGACGTGTACAAACATGTACGTTAAATATCGCCAGGCTTGGTACCTCTTGTGCGGATTATAGATAAATAACGTAGCTGCTGGTCCTTCTACAGAAAGAGATTTGTGCTTAACCACATCATATATGAACAAAATGATTTCTATTATCGATATGATTATCATTGCTACAGCCGGCGGTCGACAACTGTACTCTTCTTCGTACAGCCCATCCGGATAGTCGCTAGAGTACAGAGAAGATTCCGTTATTGTACTTGTTTGTTGCTGTAGACCGTTAAAACGTGCGGAACGGTCTCTTTTACTAATCATAGCAGCCTGGGGAGAATCACCAAAGCTCGAAGGAGGAGGAGAAGGTGGTGCGTGCATTACAATACTGATTTGTCGCTGGGGATAATACCTCGAGCCCACGGAAGTTTGTCTTAGCGTGCGGGTGGGTCGTTGAGGTATCACAGATTGCACATATCGTTGCACGATATGTCCGAATATACCCTGCATATCCTTTCTATGGATCTGAATGAAGAAAAAGAACTCGATAATTAGGGATCCCTAAAATGTATGTTTTACTGACGGAACGAAGTCAGTGAACATCTCTTACATATGTAAGAGATCGAAAGATTCTAACTAACCATTGCTATAAATTCTGGATATTCCAAGTAACCAGATTCATCCAGATCTGCCTTATGCATTATTGTGCGGACTACCCCAGCAGGGATGTCTTTGGCAAAATCTGGGCCGCGTATCATCTCTTTTAGTTCTTGTAGCGATATTCTCCCATCTCTGTCGATATCGTACCTCTCAAAAATAGCTTTCCAGTGCTGTAAAGTAAACAGTTGAATATAATTATTTTGGCAATACAAGAGAGTAAAATGTTTTTTTTTTTTTCAAATATTTTACTTTAATAAGTGGAGATTTCTTAGACTATAATGTTGCTATATGTTGCCAGCAATAATGTATCATACAGAAGTAATATTCTGAATACATGTTACCTTTCCTTATGAATGAATTATACATTAAGCTTGTTAATTCACGTATGAGTCATTTGCAAGGAAAATTAGGCTTACGAGTGTAAACTTAGTTTGCAAGTGTAAATAAGTAATCACAGAAAAGAGTAAGAGAAAGAAAAACTTCAATAACATGATAAACATACAATGAATATTTTAACATATTATTTCCAGTTACATTAATTTATAAATTTTAATAATAATTTATATCAATCAATTTTAATAATAATAATTAAAGTAAGGTACAGTTTTATCTCTTAAGAGGAGTTATTCTATCTTTTTAAAAAATGCCTGAAAGCACTGACAAAATAAAGCCTGTACTAATGGGGTTTCTGGTATCATTAACAGACACAAAATGTCACTTACAGCTTCATTGTACTGCAGTGGGATGGTCACTGCAGTCTCGCCCTCTCGATTAGTCGACATCCTTATCAATTTGAAACCTCTGCAAAGTAAATATCAGATAGTGCATTCTATATCTTTCACTCTAGAACTTGTAAGTTTTATTCGCAAATCTTAAAGCTAGAATGGCACGGTAGATCTCTCACTCATCCAGAGTTTCTCCTTTTCGCTAACTCGGGCGTTCACTTACTAACGAAGATCTAGGAGAGATCTCGGAAACAATGTCGAGGAGGTAGAACTCTGGCTCGTCGCACCTAGAAGATCGCCGTATCGCCGATCGGACGCGAGGAACACGTTTTACCTGACAAAGACCTGAGACACAGAGACAACAAGGTATCGCGAAGTAGCTCACTCGCTCGCTCGCACGAGGAGAAGGCGTGACTCGCCCCGTCCGGCAAGATATCCAGGGCTACTCTGCTCAACTGAGGGACAGGTCGCGAGCGCGTTCACCCACACCTGCGTTGCCCGTGGCATTATTTCCTGCGTATATCGAACGGTCACTCGGACCCGATAACACCGCGATGACACATTTTCCCTTATCTCTCACGAGATAACGGCACGACGTGGGAAGTCAATAGGGACGCGCCGCGTCACGGCGCGGCGTCCTGTCAGTGACGTCACGGACGTCGCGGAACCATGCCATGCCGTGTTCCACCTGTTGACCCCGTCGCATCGCTATGATGCGCGCGCGTTATGTCGCCAAACTTTCTCGTGTGCATATATGTACACAACGTGTCTAAACAAACGTACGTACCCTAACCTTTAAAATTCGGAGCAGGCTGGTGTCGTGTCCGGCCGAGCGACAGGGGGGTGGGGGGAGAGCAGAGGAAAAGCCCGAGAGAACTCACCGAGGTGACGGCGCGGGAAAAACCTTGAGAGGGAGACGCGGAAGGAAGGGACGCGCCACTGACCTTTTACCGCGCCTCGCTGTCTCCCTCCTTCTCCACACGACGATCGAGTGTTCCACGCTCGATCTCTCAAACGCAGGTGTCTCGATTCGAGAGCGAGCGAGAGCGTTAACGGTACCGTTTCGAACCGGCCGAGGACGAAGCTTCGGCGAGGCTGGACGCGAAAGCCGGACGCTCGCTCTTGGGGAGTTCAGCGCGAGGTTAATCGGCCTACTTCTCTTCTCTATCGTTTCTTTCGCAGGGTCTCTTCCGCTTCCGAGGCACGGGCGGCGTCCCGCGAGTTCAGGATCCTCTCCTCCTCGGCTTTCTTTTTTCCCCAACCAAGCCTTCCGACCGTACGCCTCCTCTCTTCTTCGTGGTACAGGATGGATAGACAATAGCCGGGTGACTTCTTTTTTTAACCGGTTCTTTTTTTAGTTGTATAATACTAGGTACTGGGACGATGCTTCGAATTGAGAAAGAGAGAGATTTTCCCTCGCTTTACTCGAACTTCCGCCTGTCTTTTTTTTTCTTTTATAGATACAGGATGTACGCTAGACAATTCAAGGTCTTTCGCGATGCGACGCACGTCGAAGCTGTTACGCCGCTCACACGAGGAAACGCCCGCGGACGAGGGGACACCGTCTATTCGCGAGAAGTCGCGACATCGATCGGTTATCGGATAATCATCAGAATAACGCGTCGCTCTGACTCATTGGAAACTTGCTAATGAGGCTATTAAGAGAAATAGAGAGAGAGATTCTCTTTGCACACGGTATAAAGGATATGTCTGTCACGATTACGTATTGTAAATGCGAATCTAAGATGTATTTTTCATGTCAACGACGATATTTTTTCAAGTTAACTAACGAGTATATTTTCTTCGTTCCCGCGGCGACGGCAGGATTTTCGCGATGACGATGCTCTACGTGCTCCATATCGTGCCCAGCGGTGAGGTTGCCTAGCGACGTTACGAATCAACAAACGAGCCAGCCAGAGATCATTGACAGCCGCCGTAGCTTATTCAGCGTTTCGCAGTTCCCGAGTTTCTGTTTTTATAACAATAATCAGATCGGAATCCATCGTACGATATCGCACGCGGTGATTTTAAGAAATGGCATGTGGGAAAGAGAGAATGAGGATAGCGGCGAGTTACAGAGTGAACGAACCGATACGTAACTTGAAGATAAGGTGCGTCTTCTGTATTTAAACGCGTGACGTAAATCGAAATCGTAATACCGACCGAAGTCTGATTGTATATAAGGAGAGTCTCTTAAGTTGCGTTAAATTGCATTTTATTTCTTTTTTTTTACGACACGATTTATGTAACTTCAATTAGAAATTTTTATTAGATTAAATCGAAGCTTCAAAGCTTGAAAATTTTACAGAATTGAAAACTGAATGTGTAATATAAAAAATAAAACTGCAATCGCGCCTGCAGAATTTTCTGCAATGTGTAATAATACTTCTTACAGCACTAAATCAGCGGGAGACTTCCGAAGGCTGGAAGGCGGCTATGATATATTGACTCTCTGTTTATCATATGGATCCATTAGGCGTGCATACGAGAGTAGGTTTATGTAATCGATTAAAAGAACAAACGCGCTTATCAATCATCTATCTATTTAAACACATGCTATTTTACATGATTATGATATTTGAAAGATTAGGAAACTTTTTATATTTTCTTATTAAACAAAAAGCTTCTCTTTGAAAGCTTCTAAACGAGAAACAAAGCTTCTCTTTGTAAATATCATGAAAATAAAAAAAAAAGTTATAATTATTTTGTCTTGAGGCGAATTGAATTAATTTTCACGTTGCAGGAAATTCCGCATTCCCAACTCTGTGAAAATTAACCGAAGGTTGAAAATGAAGGAGAGAACATACGATGCGATAATAATATAAACCTTCGATGTCGAGACATTATGTAACTAGCCCGCGTATATGCCGGTCACCTTTCCTTCACGCATCGTCACTGATGTTTGCGTCAAGTAATTATATCTTTTGTTTTGAGATAATAAAATGTATTTTTCGCGAATTAGTTCGTCATTTTCTAAATTATTATCGACAAGTTTTGTAGTAAACGATTCGTAGTAAACGATTTCAAACTCGTAGAAAATTAATTTATCGAGTATTACTCCATTTACTGGAGCGTGAAAAATCTGATCAAAAACATATGAGAAATTAAAGCTGAAAAATATGCTAACAATGAATAATTTAACAAGTTACAATCAAGATATTTCATATCTCTCTGCCACATACCGAGAAAATTTTACAAGTCCCTCACGTAAGAATTACGTAAAGTTATTTGCAGACTTTTAACTCAATTCTCATAATTAATTCGTAATCACCGGCAAGAATAGCGAAGACAAAATAGCGATTGAATCTCTCGTTCTCTCTTTCATTCCTGCAAAATGACTCTTGGGCATCTGGTTGCCACCTTTTCTAAATTACACCAGACTTTATTTCGTCGGCGTTCATTTGTTGTTTCAGAGTGCGAGTCATGCAGGAAAGGTCCCCGCTGGCCGAGTTGCTGGCCGACGAGTCTGAGGGCGGCGAGACCAGAGACTCCAACTTCTTGGAGAAAGAAGACCGTATTTTTAGCTGGCAGGACAAGGTGTTTAGTTTCGTCGAGATCGATTTCTATGCAGACGAGAAAAATTGTCTGACCGACTGTCAGCGAGGGTACCATCAGCGTATACGCGACGAGCAGCTGCAGGGTGCACATTTGTACTCTTACACGGAAAATGACTCCTACTATGCCGATGACGACCTCCTGACGATGCCTTACAGGCAGGGATCGAATTTAACTGTTAGATGCTCGTGCAGATGTTTGTTACTCGTGAAGAGTTTCGGCTTTTTAAAATAAGTTCATTATTTAAAGGAAACAAGATTAGAGATAAAGAATAATCTAAATTATTACATGGTTTCTATTTTTTCAAAACAAAAAGATTCTTACGTAACGCGGAATCTTCCTTTTTTCTTTCAGAAAGAATACTTAAGAATAATAATATAAATATAATGTAATAATAATATAAAATCAAGATTCATATTTTTTACGTTTGTCACATATTCGAGATATTGAAAAACATTGGAGAACGTATGGGTTTCAATTTCTTTTTGCCTCTCGTGACTTTCGGAAATTCTAAACATTTTCATTCTTGTTTGCAGATCGTATTTGTCCGTGAAGAACGAGACTGCATTGCCAGCGCTGCGGAATCGAAAATCCTTTCGGGAGCGATATAACAAAAATGTGGTGGACGATAGAACCACGGATACTAAGATCCGATCGAATCATTATCTTTACACCGAATGTACCACCATGCATGTAATGGCCGATCTTTCGCGCAAGGACGAGCCCGTGACCGTCGGGTCGACGGACTCGGAGACGCTGCTCTGCACGGTGACATATGACAAGGCGCGCAAACTGCTGACGATCAACCCTGATTTCACGCTCGACGACGAGCATCACTACAACGTCACCAACGGTTACGGCGTCAGATTTAATTATCGAATTGAGCACGTTTCCGAGGGGCGAACACCGCTGGAATTGCAGGAGCACCTCGAAGACGCGCGGCGTGTAAGTATGCAGCTATTTACGCGTACAATCGGCATACCAAACTTTCGCGTCACTACGTGCGCACCGATCAAAAAGACGGTCTTTTCGTGGAAAGACCAATCTCGGCATTCCCGAGCGACATCCGTTTGCCTCACAACGCAGTTACATTAATATCCGATAATTTTTCCCGCTCTGACTCATATCTCTCTTTCTCTTTCTGTTTGTCTCTTTCCTCCTTTTTTCTTTTTAAATTTATTAATGATTAATATTTGATTTTATATTGAATTATTGAATTAATAATTATTATGATAATATGCTATTATAATAACCTTCTTTCTTTTTCTTTCTAAATTTATTAATGATTAACATTTGATTAATTATTTAATAATTATATGATAATATGCCATTATAATAATTTTAAACATATATTATTTGAGTAAAAACAGAAAGAGAGAGAGAGAGAGAGAGAGGCACGAAATTTATTATTTTACTTATTTAGTATTAGACTAATTTCAGATCATATACTGTAGTAATATTTAGTTATATTAATAATCGAGACTCGAAAGTGAGATGTATTACTTCGAGAATTGCTCAACAAATTTTCATTTTGGATGTAACAATATGTAATAATGCTCGTCATCATTACTTTGCGAAAAATGCTACATAATGAGAAGTGAGTATGTGCAAATAATTGCGGTTTCCTCGCCACAATGACGCTGTTGCTATCGGGAATCATTTCCACAACGCCTACGTAATTAAAAATCTAACTTTTTATTTTAAACATTTTATTTTAAATTTGACCTTGATATGAAAGATAAGAAAATTGTACACTACTGTACATTAAAAGTCGAGTTATTGCGATATATGATACAATGATCAATTGGTAAAATTTATTGGTAAAGTGTATTTTAAATTATATGAATTCATAGGGGATATATATTGCAATTGTTATAATAGAGCATTATGTAATATCGAACAAAGACAAAGATTATTTATATTTATATTTTTTACATTATACGAATAATGTTATCTATTTATGTTTTTGAAAATTTGAGTAGTTGTTTTTACTTTTGTAGAAGCAGTTTTCAATTACGCAACGCGGTAATAATGCAACATGCGCCAAGTGTGACGTTGAGAGTCTCGCACGTGGAGAGTCGGGCGACGCCGTTTATCGAATGTGCATCAAATTGAATGAGTGCGATGAAGTGATTTGATTGTACACGTTTATCCATTCGTTCCCAAGTTCGATTGCTGTATGTCAGCAGAAAAAACGCAACAAATTCATCGCGATACGACGACCAGGAGTCCACCATTATCCGATATCAGGAGAACGTTGCAAAAAGGTGTTTCATTTGCGCGCTATTGAAAACCTTTGCCGGTTCGCTTAGGAAGGGAGGAAAAAAAAGAAAGAAGAGGAACAATGGATACATACCCTACGTAGGAGATTTCCGAGACCTGACGCATTGCCCGCTGGTGATAGAACATGATCGTCGTGCCGTTATGTACACTGTAACTGTCCCTGATACTCTGTGCGAATTACGGCATCTTCATAGAAAATCCATCAGTTCACCGACGTTCCTTCCTTCTTCCGGTCGACACACCCAATGGTCTTGCAGTCTATCAATTTCCTCGTCACACTTTCGACCATGATGGAACAGCGAGACTCTTGCTAATCGGCATACATTAATGATAATCACGATAGGCGCGTGTGCTTCTGTTTCTTTATGAAGGCGCGCACGTGCCCCGCCGAGTCCGAGTTGATCACCGCACTTCCTACGATCGACTGAATCCCTATGGTTCCCCGACTGTCTTCTTGAACGTTCTCCTTCATGAGGCTGTATGTAGCGCTATCAGCCTATACGTGTGTATATACAGTTTGTACGTGCACAGTGGGGCGGGAATATCTGCGAGCATAGAAACGGCTTTCGCACACACTATCCCGCAGCAATAATATCTTACGCTTTATCATTGCACTTCGCTGCAAAGCGGCGGAGATTAGTGAATTTTATTTCGCGCGCTATTAGAGAGATAGTTACGACATGCATAGGTGTGAGAAGCTTTTCAAAATTCGTGTTGCAATTTAAGTAAACTGAATCTTCGAATATTTGCTCAGCAAACTTGATTATTTAAAATGATCTCTCTTTTTGGTTTTATATAAATCAATATATTTTGCAATATACACGTCAAAGATTCTTAAGTGAATTAATTAATTGTTAATGAAATAGTAATTAAATATAATTATTAATACTTTTCTCGTTGCAGGAAGTGCAACAGGAGCTTGCTTATAAAGAAATAGAATTGTACAAGGAGTTACAATTGCCACCAGCAAATTTATCTACGTTATTCATGAGCTTGGACATTGCGTCAGCTCATGGTTTCTCTTATGACGGATTGTTCATTACCTATTTCATCGATTTGCCGCAACATTGGAGCACGAAACAGAAAGAGAGATTGTTCGGCAGAACTCAGAAGAGCCTTTTAGATGATAAAACGGCGCATTTTAGTTATTGTACGGACATATCCTTGCATTATCCATCGAATGAATTTCAACGATCAAATGATGGATCGTCATTCTGGCCTCGTTTGTTATTCTCCGCAGCATCTTTAGATAGTTGGACCAGGTAATTGTTTTCTCAATTGATTTTTATATCTTTTATTTAGCTAAAAAATTTTGTGTTGCATTTAATATTTTTACACATCTTTTTTTAATTGTCAACAATGTTGTGATAGGTAGAATATCGCTTTGTTTTAATGTAGGTATCGAATAGAGGGCTATGCAGCATTGCCAATACCAATGACGCCTGGTAGATACATATTTACAGTTCCTACATGGCGTGCGAAAGGAGGTGTTATTGACACATTGCGACGATTTTTTGTTGGTGGTTCTTACGAGCTCGAAGATATAACATATTGTGGCATTCCTATGAATCACGAGGGCAAAGTTTTAGACAAATCAAACATGAAAGTTGTACCGAGCGGGGATATTAAGATTTACATGAATATAATAATTCAAAGTGGCACACACATGAAGGGTTCCAATTATCAAAGAGATGATTTAGATAAAGTGAGCACCGATACACTCATGAATAATGTTGAAAATGTTCTTGAACAATTTAAAGCGGCTAAAGAACGTATGATACGAATAAGAGCAATGAATTCTTAGAGATAAATTAACCTGATGATTAATTAAGACTGATCAAAAAGACTGATCGCAATAGAATTAGTTTCAAGATTCAACCTTGTATCAAATAATGTTGAAAATAGTATATATGTTATAATGTATTTATTAATAATGTATAATAATTGTAATTAATAATGTAATTAATAGTATACAATAATAAATATAATTGTACGAGATACGAGAGAAATATAAGAAATTATTTTATATTGTCTGTTATGTGTAACTATTATTGATAGATTTTAATTAATTTTTTACATGGTCGACAGCAGAAACCTTTTTTTTTTAGAAAAATAAAAAATCTTATTTCGCAGCTACTCCGAGAGAGGTCTCGCTTAAACGAATAACATTCTAAAACTCATCAAAAAAGTACCTCGAAGGGGGTTTTTGCCACAATCGTGTTCCAAAACTCATTAGAACGAAAGTACCTTATCGATAATTGCGTTCCAAAACTCATCGAAAAAAAAATTATCTAGATTTTGACGATGTGAAATTCCGAATTCTCGCAATTTCTGGAAAGACAATTCTTGGAAATTTTGAAAATTATTATTTTAGTTTTAGTTAATTCGAGCCTTTTGCCTATGTTCTTCTTACGTCCTTTGGATACATTTCGTCGCATATTCGTAATGCACGTCTGTTTTGCATTATAGATCGTGCAGCGGTTCTCAATGCGCTAACCGACCGGCGTCGTAGCTGCGGCCGGGACGACCCCGCTGCACTGACCTGACAACACAAGTAATTGTTATTATTGACAGAGTGATGATGTGAGCTGGAGTCGAGCGGCGCGTTTTTGTGCGTACTCGAGGGCGCGTTTGGCCCGTGAGTGCCGCAACCCAAGCGTCGACCCCGTCGAGAAACGTGGAATTTCGTGCAGGAATTAATTTCGAGCAAAGACGATATTTTTTTCTGTCAAACTTGTCGTCACACGAGGATACAGGTTATGTGAGCTCCGCGAGCGGAGCGAGTGAGTGAGCTCGTCCTCCCCCTGCTCGCCGTCGTTTGAGGCGAGTCATCGCAGGATGGGCCAGGGTACGGAGACGTGCGCCGATCGGCCCACGGAGGTCAGCGTCATCAGATTCGTCTCGCGGAATCGCACCATCGAGGAAATCGCACCGAAAAAGGTAAAGTTTATGCTAGAGCCATTGGTCGCTTAGGGTCGATGACCCCTAAGCCAAAACAAATAGTAGAAAACCGGAGCGAGCGTAAAAACTCTCGTTTCGATGAGTTTACTTCATTCTCACGCAAATTCAACAGCCAATTGATGTCTTTGTTTTTTAAAAGGAATTTCTCAATGAAATTGTAAAAATAATTGACTCTGTTTCTTGGTATATATTTTTTACCCAGATCAGAATTGATCAAAATTGTCTCAGACTACGGCTTATCAAATTTCAAATTTAGTAAAATCTTAATGAGTTCAGATTTTGATGCTAAACATACATAAAAATTATTACATTTGTTGATAAGGAAGGTTGCATGATCAATAGAATCTATTTGTTAACGACTACATTGACGTTGAAATGTTTTTAATCCTTGCTATACATTCAAATTTTATTAATTAAATCAATTTTCAATGTGTAGGAAGTATACACTTGCAAACAACGAGGTTGCGGTAAAGTGTTCACTAATCAAGATGAATATAAAACGCACGAGGCACTAGAGGCTTTGAAAATTCGATTTATGTGAGTGTAAAACAAATCATTGTGCCTAGGCAACAGAAGATTTTATATATATGTACATATGTATATACAAATAATTAATATGATTTTGAATCAAATATTGTTAAGCAATATTTATTAACAACAAAGTTTAGAATTCTTTTTCAAGGTTTCACTAATATCTTTTTGTAAATTTTTCATAGTTGTCGTGAACCAGGTTGTGGAGAAGAGTTGTCAGATCCAGGTAGCATGTGGCGACATTATCAAGAATGGCACAACAATGAAACAAATGTCTTTGTTTGTCCATACACTAATTGTGGATCTTTGCAATCTACTAGTGGTAATCTTGAGGAGCATATTGAGAGTTGTCACAGACAACCACCTACACTGCCAACGGAGCCTGAGATAATTTGTTTCGAAGGCCCCGAAAATGCAATAGACGAAGAAGTCATGCAAAAGACTGATGAAGGATGTTATGAAAAACTGCCAAGTGAAAACTTCACTATAAAAGAAGAATATGGAAATAAGGAAGAGAACTGTCCCGTTAGAAATGAAAGTAAAATTCAGGTAAAGAGCGAGTTTTGTCACGAGCAGAATAAGATTACGACTGTCACAAACAACGAGGACTACTCGAATAATGAATCTTTGAATGGTATTAACAAATTCTCTAACAGTGAAGATCTACTTATAATTAAGGATAATTTCTTACGAAAATACGATACTGGAACATCAAAATGCGAAGAGATCCTTCAGATGGAATGCACGCAGGATAAGAATAATGTGGTTTATATAAACAGTGACGTAACCATTACGAAAAATATGAAAACGGAAATATGCAATTTAAATTTACGAAATCAGGAGCATAGAATAGATTTAGGAAACATGGAACGAGTCTTTCGCAGCGGTCTCGAGTGCGAGAATTCTTTGAAAATCGAAGAGAGCTCGATAGAAACAAATAGCAATTGTTCGGATGACGAGGAATACACCCCAAAGAAGCAACGCATGTCTAGGTACAAACAGGAAACATATAAATGCGACGTTAACGGTTGCGGAAAGAAGTACAAATACATATCGCACTATCGTCATCATCAAGACAGTCATAAATTAGTTACGAATGCAATTAATTCCAATACTGGTAAGCAAATGCCAAAGGTAAAACAAGGAAAGGCATCTAATGTCAGTAGCTTTTTCATGTAAGTAAACTGTACATTTGTATATGCGTACGTTTTGTAAATATGTTTTAGCTTTTCCAAAATTCTAGTATTTAATGTCTAGATGCAAAATGCCTGGCTGTGGTGCGCAGGTAAACAACGTAACTGGCCTATGGAAGCATTATCAAGACAATCATGCCAATTCCAAGCCGCCAGTTGTACAAACTACCAAGAACAATGATATATTTCAGTAAAACGTTTGCGAATCGATTTAATATTACGCTCGTTGCGGGCAACGTGCACGCATAGCGTAAGTAATCTGTTATTTCAGAGGCAAGGTGCCAGAATGCGAGGTAGAGTTGAATGTTGTTTTCGATCAAGTTCACTCCGGCAATTCCACCGAGCGACACGAACAGAAAGACTGTCGATGGGAGTAGCATTCATTTTGCCGAGGTATTAGTAAGAGGACGTTACTACCCAGTACAGAAATTTTAAGACTGAATTCAAAGCCAAGCGTAACATTAATTTGAACGACTATACCGGAAACAGCGACGAACGCACCACTTACAACGCTAATAATTAAAAGGAATTTTTCGGAATTAACTCTAATCTCGCGGGGAGACCCTCTCGTTTTACGACATGAGCGAGAAGTCACGGTAATTCAGAGAATCTCATTTACAGAGATTATTATATAGCCAATTTTATGCGATTAAATCGCACTTTAAGCTTACGTGTTTGGTCTGTAATTTAACGCTGTTCGCTATGGTCGATAGAGTCTTGTAATAGTTGTAAGTGACATGGGCTTTGTAGGATACTCTGACAGCAATCAGTAAATATTGTCGGTATCTAAGAGAAACTTATGGAGCAGCTTGGTACATGTTGTGGCGGAACGAACTAGCAGCTTGAGAATAAAATAGAGAATTCAGTCCAAAAGTATACATATATCATTCTATATGAATATAAATTCTCTCGTCAGAAGCTGAATCCGCTGCAGCAACCCGCACTTATACATAATAACGAGACTTCTGAATCTCCGTACTGATTTTTACTATTTTATATTATGTCATTTTTATGTAACTTATATTCCTTCTATACCAGATACATATATATACATATATGTCAATATTTACTATACCAGTGTATATACATACACACGTATACATAGTTGTTATATATATACATACGATATATATATATCATAGCAACCTAAGTATTGTATAGCATTTTTATTTGTATGTCTGTATGTTTAAAAATAAAGTGCAATATTAGGGAAAAACAAAATGTAAACATGTAAATCCTATCGAACAATTTGTCTTAAATGATTATTGAAAATTGTATTTAATATATAGAAATACACTTTAATATATAGAAAATATATAGAAATATATATATATAAAACAAAATATAAAAATATTAATAATTTAGAAACATCTAAATTTTTCTTTCTGTTAAATAGTTAAGTTGCAAAAATTTTTTGTTATGATAATAAGTCATTTGTAATATTTGACAATGAGTGATATATTTTCAAATCGTAATTTAATTATTTAGAGCTCGCCATATTACTGCGCTCTTGATATCTGACGCACGATTGGTCCGTTTCCTCAGTTTCAATTGGCTACGCGTATTTAACTATAGATAGGGTTCGCTGAATATAAACGGTCAGAATTGACAACAGTGGTAATGGAACAGAAGTACCGACCAATTTGATTTCGGTTGGCAGACATTATGCAAGTAAAAATACACATGGCCGACGTCGTCGTCGACATTGGTCGATGAAATATGAAACTCCATTGCGCGTAGCCGGGCGTAAACCTTTTGTATGGATTGCCGCGCAGTTTTTGGATAAGAAATAACTCGGGATACGTAGATTCCCTTTTAATCGTCCGCCCGTAAAATCTCTCCGTTCGGGAGCTCGAGAGGCTAGACCTCTGTCAAAAATGGCGTATCGCGGTGTGAAGGGGTCTGATCCGTTTGTGTCAAAAACCTCGCGAAATGAGCGTTTCGCACAGATGTCAAAGCAAGAGCAGATCATCCAACAGAAGAAGATGGAGATCCAGGCGAAAATGCAGGAGCAAAAGGCGAAGGAGGCCGTGGAATGTATGAAAAAGTCGAGCTCGTCAGCCTCGACCACGACAGCCAGTAAAAATGCCCCGAAGTAAGTAAATCTCTTCCTCTCTGTCACATCACGTCGCGTTAGCACGATCTTCCAAAATTTACATTAATTTACGCATTTGGAATATTTGTGGAATATTTATATTGATTACTTGTCAACAATAGACTCCATTGTTCACCTAGGGAGGATGATGAGAAGCCTACCATGAATGTGTTTGCCAATGACGGCAGTTTCCTTGATCAGTTCAAGAAGATAGCCAGTAAAACTGGAAAACAAGATCAGGACAAGGAAGATAGAAGAAAAGATGAGAGAAGCTACGAGGTTGTCAGAGAGAGAGACAGGGAAAGGAAACGCAGTAGCGATAAGAGCAGAGATTGGGACAGCAGACGCGATCGCAGAAGAAATGATACAAGATGGGGAAGAAGTTCAGATAGAAAACACAGCTCGTCGTCGAGTCCGTCGCCTACCAGGCGAAGATCGCCACCTAGTCCAGAGACACGGCACAGCTATAATCAGTCGCACAATGGACAGCGCGCGCAGTTCAATCAGCAATTCCCAATGCAAAATAACAACCATGTCTCGTCCATCCCATCCCTCATGTCACAACCGGTGCAGATGCAAATGACAAATATACCACCCCCGAGCATAAGGAACTTGACACCAAATATCCCGTCTACGCATATACAAAGGATACCTGTGTCGAAAAATTTTAGCAATAATTACACTAACATAAATGAGCATTCTAATAATGTGAGAATGCAAATTGCACCACCACATATTATACGTCCTCCGCCACCTCCTCCTATTCAGAGCATTCCACCGAATACAAATGTCCCGCCACCAAATATGCAAATGTCTCAAGCTATGCCAATGCCCAACTTATCCTCGCCATCGAACGCACAGCAGCACATTATACAGAATCCGCAACAATGCAACGTACCACCGCCCGTGTGCAATGCCAGTTTACAACCTCCTCCGAATATTCCTCCGCCTAATATACCACCGCCCAATATTTTGCCACCAATGTCACAAATGCCTCCGACCATGATACCTATTACAGGCTCACAAGCCATTGTGGTAACGGTACCAAATGTAGCTAATGTTCCACCTCCAAACGTAATAACATCCATGATAATGTCGGCACCTCCGCCAGTGCACACCGTCCCGTCGACGATTAACTCGGTTCCACCACCAAACTTGAATATTCCTCCGCCAAACATCCCACCTCCCAATGTCATTCCTAATGCAGCACCATCACGCGGTCTTATGTCCAGTGGCTATGCTCTTTCCAATCAGGTACCTATCTCAGTGGGCCCTCCTAACGTACAAATACCACCACCTGTGAGACCGCCAGCTAATCTACAAAGTTCTGAACAACAAGGTACGATATCACAGTTAAGAAATGTGTTTCTTTTATGTCGTATAGCTGTATAGTGTTATTTATAAGCATTAGACACTTTGTTTTGTCTCTTGCACAATTTTAACGATATTACGGAACATTAGGAAACAATTTGCTGTAAGATGTATTAAAAGTTAAAAATATAATTTATATATTTTTTTAAATCAATTATATAAATGCATTTATATATGCACTCACGTATATTTGAGACATTGAGATTTGAGACATTATTATACAAAGTATCTGACAAAGGATTCTAAGTGTGTTTAGTAGAGGCTGAGCAGCTGGCACGAATCGTAGCTGACTGTGGGGATGAGATTGAACAAGAAGTGCGAGAGAAGAATGCTCAAGATCCTAAATTATGGTAACTACTGTCCTCACTGGTCCTCGTTTTGTATTTCCATTTTCCTATTCCTCATTTGTAATATAATTAATACTTTTAATATATTTAGGACGATAATGTTTTATTTTGTATTATAGGACGTTGTACAAATCTTTATCATATAATTCTTGATATCTTAGTAACATGAAAGATTGAGTGTACAATTTTGTTGAATGGCCGCTTAGGATGAATTGTCACAAATATATGTTTGCATTCCTAAATATCAATTGTATCGCAAAATCATTTGCTGATTACAAAAATTTGTCTATATGTTTCTTTTATTTTCATAAAACAAGCTATTTTTAGATTCGATAAAATTGTTACTGATGAATGCATTCTCCATTAAACATTTTTTTTTGCAATAGTTGTACCATATGTATTTGACAATCCAGAAAATGTTTGTTTATTTTTCTTGTAGTTCTTGTTTCTCTTCTTTCCTTTAATGTTCTTATTTTTACTTATATATTATATATATATATATATATATATATATATATATATGAAACATTTTTACAAAAAGAAATTAAAAATTTATATAAAATTATAAGATATGATATATGCTACAAAAGATATGATATGAAAAAATTTTAGACACAATATGCAATTATTTTTCAATTGAATTTTTGCGTACATTTGCTGAATATTTTTATTTTTAAACACGTTTATTCTCATCGTATGTACTTATCTATTGCTATATCTATTGGATATCTATGTAATGTAAAATGCTTTACATTCTAATGCTTTACATTTAAATTTTAAGCGATGATTTCTAATATTAATTAAAAACAAAAGAAGATGTCATTTCAAAATTTCATTACATATCTCAAGTCACATCTTTTAAAGCATAATTTTATATATCATATATTCTTTTTTTTAACACGTTATTCTTGTTTTTGGTGTTTATATGTTGCACATATTTTGAAAAACCAGACATATACCACATGTAATAGCAATACCTCCAATTTCCTTGTTCTAAACAAAATTTTAGATTATTTTTTCTGCTACTTTTTAGTTCACATTTATATTAACTTTTATGAAAGTATTGTATCTATAGGCATACATATTACTAGACAGAGTTTTAAGTATCATTTTAATCAAGGTTTCTGCACCAAAAGCAAAGTGCAGCGTATCTGCAGTACAGGGGATTGGTTTCAAAATTTCGTGCGGAGAAGCCAGATAAAGATAAGAAGAATAGTGGTGCAGAACTTTATTGTCCTGAGGAAGCTCTTAGTGACAATGACGAAGCAGATAAATCTCAGAAATCTCATTCAACTCCACATGGTGAATATAACTATGTATTATGATTCAATAATATTTAAGACAAGTTTTATTAATATATGCTTTATATACAAGGTAGACCATTTTAATCAATATACGCGAATATCTCGAAAAGGAGAAGTTTTTTAAAAAAATGTTTCAAATAAAAGTTTTGGCTTGAAGGGAGCCTCCTTTGAAACATTTTTTGAAAAAACTTCTCCTTTTCGAGATATTCGCGTGTATTAATTAAAAAGGTCTACCCTGTATATGTATATATATATATGTATACCACTATGTATACCATATATATATGTATACCACTGTTAGCAGATCACTCAAAGGACGATAATAAAGAAGAACGGAAAAGAAGAAAACGTAGTCGCTGGGGTGATCCAGACAATAAGATTCTCGTTACAGAAACAAATGTACCTTCTGGTACCAATAGATCAGGTGCTATACTTCCGCAACCTGGTATAGCTATACCGGGACAAATTGGACAACCTGCAGTCATAATACCTTCTCCGTCGAAAAAACAACACATTAAAGCAAAGAATCCAATGCTTACCAAGATTTCACGGAATGATCCTGCACTCATTCATTATGCGAGACAGACATTTGGTACACTTGACTTAAGTGAAGAACAATGGAAAAAGGCAGAGGATCATTATAAGGTAGATTATTATTACATCAAATGTGAAAATTACAGAGTATATTAATTTCACTCTCTTCATCCAATTATATATGAAAATGTAAGAAAGTTAATTTTAAGGATCAATCGTCATTTTGTACACATAAAAGATATATATATTTTAGATAAATCTCTTATATCAAAATCTCTTGAGGAAAAGAGAAGAAGTGAAACGTTTGGAAGCACAAGGGAAACATAAATATGAATATGACAGCGATGAAGAGACAGAAGGAGGAACTTGGGAACACAAACTGCGATCCGCTGAAATGGAGGCGACACAGATGTGGGCCGAGGAATTAACCGCGCAGGCGGAAGGCAAACATCACATTGGCGATTTTTTGCCACCAGACGAGTTAAAAAAATTTATGGAACAATATAATGCCGTAAAGCAGGGAAAAGAACCTGATTTGAGCGACTATAAGGAATACAAGTTAAAGGAAGATAACATAGGTATGTTAAAAAAAATTTGTTTATTCTTTTTTTCTTTCTCTATTAATATTATATTTAACAAACATTGTAACGTATTTATTATTTATTTATTAATGTATTTATGTAACAAATAAGTCGGTTAAATTTTATAATGATATTTTTATTATTAATTTTTAAGTGGCAAATCTCAAATAATGAAACTAATGTCTAATTTTTTGTTCTTTGTTAAAAATTATTTTAATTGGATAATGTTTTTGTATTTACAGGGTTTCAGATGTTACAAAAGCTAGGATGGAGCGAAGGACAAGGGTTGGGTAGCGAGGGTAGCGGTCGTGTCGAACCAATTAACAAGTAACTATTTTTATATTGTAATATTACTAGTTATCATTTTCTTTGTGTTGAATGTTTATCTAATATTTTCAAGCTTTTGATTAATAAATATTTTCTAGAGCGACGAATAGACTCGATAGCGCAGGTCTAGGTTCTGAAAGACCAGATGGGGTATCTAGAGACGATGATGAATTTGATGCATATAGAAAACGGATGATGCTTGCTTACAGATTTAGGCCTAATCCATTGGTAAGTATCATGATTGTTATAATAAAGTAACGGAAACATCAAGAAAATATCTAATTTATTAGGCTTTAATTTTTATTATTACATTTTCTTTTTCAGAATAATCCAAGAAGACCTTATTACTAAGAGAAGAGCTAAACATCACCAGTAAATTAGTATTTCTTTTATTACTGAACAATGTAGTAGATCACCTTTATTTTGTATATTTGAGATTGTATATTTCATTTTAAAATATATCTCTTATACAACTTTCGTCTTTCTCTGAGTGAAATCGTTTATAAAAATTGGCTTATCAAAGTTTGAATAGATTCGAACAATAAAAAGATATGTAAATATCATAAATTTATGAAGGAAAATTCTATCTTGTACACTATTTTTTATACTTTGGTGTAAAAAAATTACACATATATATATATATATATATATATATATATATATATAAAAACGCATTATCTTTGAGCAAATTTTTTAATATAGTCGAAATAATGAAATTTTTATGAAGAAATATTATTTAGTATTACTTTTTTATAAATCTTATGAGAATTTTTAAATTTTTGTTCTATTAAGTTAGCAATATCTGTGTTCCATATTTTGAATCACATATTAGCATAAAAAAAAATATATACACACATATTTTACAAGTTATATCTATATGTAAATCATTGCTAGTTAAATTCCACGGGTGAAACAATCCAAAAGTAACAAAGAAAAAATTTGTAAATTCGAGAATCTCGCTCGAATTGATGACTGTCCGCGTGCAATGTGCACACTTTTGGTGCGGCGTCTTGTTCGGGAGCGGGAACGCTCCGACAGAGAGGACCATCGTAGCGAAAGGGTTAAGCAGGCTTGTAGTAGTACAGTTATACTGATTTCTAAGTTTAACATAGCATTTTAATTTCAATCTCAAGATTTCTAGTATTTGTAATATCAATATTATTTTGTGAAAGAATTAATTTATATATAATTTCTATCGACGATATCTTTAAAAGTGCCTATTAACATGTTTCTATACAAGCTGTCATTTTTTAATCTTTCTTGAAGCGTATTATAGTCATATGAATTTTTTAACTCTACACCTTTACTACTAGTAAATATATGTATGGTGTAAGCAGCCATTCCCGCTGCGTACTTCCCGAACTTAGTAAAATGTTGGGACAATACCTCGTAAGGAAAGAGGATATTAGGATCGTAACCGGCTCTTTCGATACACTTGGATAGTGTTTCGTAATATTCGTGTATCACCCGATCGAAATATTTACTCCTTGTTTCTTGTGTGCAGCAGCAGAAGAGTACATAAAGTAGATCTAAAACGGGAGATGCGTAACGGCATATCTGAAGGTCTAAGAATCTCAAGTCGTACGGATTTCCTTCCTGAAACAAATTGATATAACATATGAGATATAACATGTAGTATATAAAGTATGTTTATGTACATCATAACACAAATCTTAGGATAGCTACGACGTATATCTTATCGAGGATCTAATCATATGTACTTGATCGTATTTGAAGAGCATGTTGTTGGTCCAAGAGTCACCATGGTTCACAACGGCGTATGGCTCAGCGGCTGTCCCATCAGTTGCATCAGCCATGTTCTGAGTCATATTATCTACGAATTGTTGGTACCTTTCGGAATAATGTTTGTCTTCGTTTACTAAAGCCTGTACGAGAAGTAATGAGGGAAATATTTTAAATTCAATGTTTGTCGCCGATTTTCAAGGATCAAAGAAATACGAAGTACCTGCAATATAACGTCGGTGATCGATTTCATAAGACTTTTAAGTAACATTTCATTTTTAGAGAAATCAGTGGATTCTCGAGGAAATAAGTGCTCCTCCATCCTCTTTAATTTCTCGAAGCTCGTCGGATTCGCGAAACGCGTAATGAAGCTACACGCGTGAAATTCACCTAAGCATCGTAATGTCAAGCTGAGATGTGGATAATCCATAATTTTCGACTTGGCCATCACGAAACCTTGGGACGCTAGATTTTCCAACATCAGTATCTGCGGTAAATTATATATGCCATTATCCAAAACGTTCGCTTCTTGTCGCTTTAGAGAGTTTAGAGTATTCCTTAGCAGAAATACGAATGTAATCTCTCGATAATCTCGTGCTACATGAAAACATGTGAAAGTTTATCATGTTATGAGATAACTGAGGATGATAATCATAATGTTGTCGAGTCACGTCACCTCACGACTGTCATAGTTGTATATTGATGAATAAATATGCATGCATGCAACTATAATGCACGTATAATGTAATATAAATCAAGTCTTCCGGCAAAAAAGCAGTTATAAATTGCAATGCGAATTACAATGAATTGCAAAATAGTTTCTTCCTTGATAAGGTGAGGCCTTATCAGTCAGATGTAATTACTATTAGATAAGATATTAAAGCTACATTTTGTAATACGAGATAAGATAAGACACCTTCCATTAAAAAATAATTACCTCAATTCTCTTTCTTTTTTTAATGTTTTACGGACAAATAAGTTCTTCCATCAAAATGTCAGGGATATTACGTATGTGATGTTACGTACGAAGTATCAAGAAGTGTACTTTCGCGAGCCATCTAATTATCAGGCACTTTGCTTCGTATCTCTACCGCGTGCCTATCATTGATTAAATCGACTTTTACCGCTAAATACGAGCGGTGAAAAAACTCCAAAAATTGCGGAAGATATAGCATTATTTATGCCGACCGCTTTTCTTATATAAACCTCGAATACGGTGGCTTTCGAACGAATGAATTGAAGGGCGGACTTAAAGGAAAGTTTCTCCCGGTTTTCGGAAGAATTTCGAATTCGATTGAATTCCAAAAATTGACAATTTTCGCGAAACAAAATAGAGCCGCGTCAAAATATAAAAGGATTCCTTCGCACTACAAATACAACATAGCCATTAGCAAAAAGAAATTGCATAATGCAAAGGTTAACCGGACCTTATGTCTTACTTGATAATCTTTAAACCAGTTTATTATGCCCGGGCCTATGCGTGCCCGTGTATCCGTGTGTCATTATAAATCGACATTTCACTTCACGACACGATGCCTGCGTTTTATTACACGTATAAATCTCGCCGAGCCAATTTAGCAACGCATCACGCGAAACGCGCATTGTCTTGAAGACGTGCAAAGAGGGCTTCAACCGATCAAAATGAAAGATAATGTTACAAATGATAATAGCGCATTTGAAATTTTACGCTCGCCAACTAATAACCAGTCCCCCCTTTCTTTCCCCTCTCTTCGATTATTTAACGCAAATATATATTTAGCTTCCTTTAAAAAAAAAGTGATTGTCGAGCGCGGTTATATCTTTCTTACGGCCTCATTACGTTGCCGCGCTGTATCCGCGCAAGAAAAGAGATTATGTAAAGGCAACGGAATTTACATATGCGATTACACGATCCTCGGCTCTCCGTACGTGCGTTATTGCTTCATCGGCGCGGATCACGTTTAGCGGTGGTAAACCACAAAATTACCTCTTTTCCGGGATCGACGTTGACGTCGTACAAAACGGGGAAGCGGTCGACAATTCCGCCGCGTCCCTTCAGAGTCTCCTTGAAAATGGGCCAGATCTCTTGATAGAAGAACATCTCGCGATGGAACATCTTCGTGACTCTGCTGCTAGACAGCAGCTCGTCGTCCGACCGCGTAGTTTTCAAAATTAACTGAATTTTCTTGACCTCGCCGTTCTCCATGCCCTCGATCGTGACGCGACGAATCAGGCTTGCGTAATTATCGCCTACATTGGTACCCTCGGTTATGAGAATTTTCGGATTCGTCAGGTTGATGGTTTTCGCGTATGTGCGCAAATAATCGTGCAATCGCTCGTCCGACACAATTTTCCCTGCCATTTTTTTTCTTTTTTATTTCCTTTTCCTGCCTTTATCTCACGAAGATCGGGCGGACGTTGCTTACAATTGTTCCTTGCGACAGAGTCAGCTCTAAGCTTTGTTTCAAATCACTGAGACACCGAATGGGTAATTCTGACTGCTTACCACACCTCGATGATAAGAGTGTGATTACTGAAGAGGATCACTGAAAAGCATCGCTTATATTATTTTCGTTATCGCGTTCTTTGATTTCTAAATTGTTACTAGGAGACATGATATAAGCATTATGAAATCTATACTCGATTATTCTAATTCATCGATGAAAGAAGTTCTGTATGCTGCACACCATCTCTCAGAATTTGCTCTCTTCCTCCCTCTTCTTTTTTTTTTTAAGATGGATTCTACTTAGCCCTCATGAAGGATTTACTTGAAACTTTGATAGGATGCAGGGATAGGCGAGTAGAAATGAATGCTCAAAATTTCAGGTCATCGACCTAAAGAATAATCAATCGATGAAAATCAACATTTAACACGGGATAACATCATGTTCATGACGGTGGTCATTAGTGAATATTATTGGTTATAAGCGACAGATATCATCGGAAAAGAGTTATGATATAGAATTTGATCTGCTGAACATTATATTGACCTTACAAAAAAGATATTGCAAATAGTAAATGTGACCGTATTACATACAACACAAGATGCTAAGCAGATATTACTTCAGAAAAAATTTTTTGTAGCTGTAGTTTTTTGCTATAATCGGGTATTGGGTCTTTTATTATCTAAATAACATGAATGCAATAGTTTTCCGACAAAGATTCTCTTTCTATGATCAAAAAACTGAGAACCCCCATGTGGCGGGTCCTCGCTAGGGGGGGGGGTCGACATGGTGAATCCATCTTAAATTTCAAATAAATAGTTGGAAGGTATAGGTGATAAAATTAATAAATTGTACATTCTTGACATGTACCTTAAAAGACTAAAAAGGTTGTTCACCTTTAACGTGAACTTAGAACGAAAGGCGCTCAGAAGTATGGTTGTGTCGCTTACATCTGTTAGTTATTTTTATACCAAACGCGCAACAGAGAAAGGAAGGAAAAGAGAGGAGTGTAAGGCGTGGCGAGATACTGACCACCATTTCTCCAATTAAAGTGCCTTTGCCCGTTTCCAGTCGAGAAACGGTATTTCCTACGATAGTCTGTTATGGTGTCTTTTGAAGAAACAAATATATATGTACATATGAGAGATTTTATGTACATACGTATAAATAACACATGTATTTTAAAGACTTTTAGATGTCTTATAGACGTCTCTTTCTAAGATATATGTATTTAGACTTGCTTGTTGTAGGAAATTTCTCAAGTAGCTATTAGAGGAAATATCGTCTCTATCCGTTTTTAAACGAAAAATATATACTCACATGCGACAAAATGTAAAATTTACTCATTCTTATTTATATATTCATTTATTATACTGAATATAAATTGCTCGTGGAATCCTTGTTAACAGCACAGATCGCTCATGCTAAACGACCTGGCGAACAATTCGATTCGCTCATTTTACTGGTCGAATAAAAACACGAAGGCGATACCTGTAAAATAAGAAGAGAAATTCTCAAGGAAGAAATCTTTGATTTGAATAAACAGAAAGTTGTAGACGAGGGGATCGCACTTGTCAAATTCCGCTTCTTGTCAAAAGTATGAAAAAAAAAAAGATGATGATCTCGACGTGCACATTTGTCGAAGTAACGCAAACGGAAAATCGGCTGGAGAAACAATCGGCACCTTATCCCGTAAAGTTGGCCAAAATCTTTACGTTTCAGTGCGGCAGCACTCGTACACAGAGTGTGACCCTATACAATTTACGAACCTACCAACTTGTATTAGCCGCTTGCGTAATCGTGACTTTCATACGTTGCACTTTCGTTTTCGAAAGTGTGACGTAATCGCTATTTAGACAGAGGAACCTGCCGATAGAACAATGAAATAAGAAAGAAAGAAAAGAAAACTATCATCGGCGTCCGTTTTCTCGCGGAGGCGTCCGGAAAACTTCCGAGAAGTTGGGAAGATAATCGATGGAGAACGGCTCGTTGAGGCTGTCGACGGAACTCGGAGAACATTGTTGTTAACGAGGCCTCGTTCTATTTTTTTTCTTTCCATAACAAGTACGCGAGGTCACTTACCGCGGGAATGTTTCTCGATCGTTTCTCGCAGCTGAATTCTATATTTTTCACATCTTCTCTCCTCCCTTCAACATCTCTAATTGCACGTATTTCACTTGAGATTCCAAAAAGTATAAACAGAGACCAGACAACACATAATGTCATCTTCATACATTTATACATTTTCAATCTCTCGTGCGGTTCGGTTATTAACTTTTCAGCATTATCTCACGACGTCGCTTATTGTTCTCATAAATAACATGATTGGAAAAAAAAGAATAATAGATATTGTAATCTCTGTAATTTACTCGTTGCGTTAAGCCTCACGGCGCACCCGACGTGACGTCCCTGCTGCACGCTCGCAAGATGATCCTCCGATTTTCCGCCCGATCACGGAGGAGAGTCCATTTATCCGGTCCACATGGACCGTTGACATGATTGATGACGGATGTGATGGTGCGACATATCCTGCCGGATTCTGGACGCGAGCGGATTCCCCTCAGGGGAAAAGAAGGAGGAAGGGGAGATTCGTTTTTTCCATCAATCTCGATTGCCCAACGATCGAGAGGCACATAATAATCGCGGAGATTGTATCATAGCGGGCCGGGATATTTCAAGGCGATACCACCGTTCTCCAAGTCGCCGCCGACTCGCCGCCGTGCCGATTCGGCCTTACTCCAGTATCCTCGATGTAATAAACGAGAACTTCGCCTGCAGCTCGTTCCTTCTTGCAATCCGCCCGGTCGCAAATAAACGGCGCAATCAGACCAGTCGGAGATTCGATTGTTATACACTCCGAGAGACAACCGTTCGTTTACACTATTAAATATTCGTAATGTTGAATTTGACTCAAATTGAGTCACTTTTAATCATTCCTAGATCGCCATTGCGCCTAAGAATGGTTAAATTTTACACTAGGAATCTAACAGAGTACGCCGTTTTATAATGGTAATTTTATAATGGTCCCTCTTCTCCCTCTTTAATTTGTCTCTACTCGCCTTCGTTCGACTCGCTCTGTCGCCTCCGCTTCTTTCCTCCGCTTTCCCTCGTTATCTTCACCGTGTAGCACTGATCTTCAGGAATATACATTCGACTCGTATTGTCGATCGTGGCGCACTGCGAAATTTTTCCGCAAACGTACCTACAATACAATGTCCACGTGATTCGTATTAGACTAGCCGATTATGTTAGTCAACGTCATATGATCTCGACTGTGTGAGTCGAGAGCACAGATAGCGTCATAGCGTCACTTATTATCGCTGATGTAATAGACATTTACTACGCGTGTACTTGAAATCGCAAATGTAACGCCGTATTTTTGCGCCTACATTTTATCGTGTTATTGAAAGAAATTTTATGATAATTTGCAGATTCGTAATGGAGAAAAGTCAGGGACGATTGACTCCTGTACACAAGATTGTAGGCCGTGCTAAAGTGCTAATTAAACTCTTTCTTTTTTTTGCAAAATCTCGTTTATGAAAAATTGATGTATCTTTGATTTTTTTATAAAAGATAGAATTGAATTCAAAGTGTGCACTGAAAAAAGCTGATTTTACTAAACTGTTCAACTAAAACAATAATAATTTATAAATTTTTTGTTATCTTAACTAATTGTTTAGCTTGCCTGACAATTTTTAGTCTGGACGAGGAAATTTTTGTTTGTCTCAACAAAAAAATTTATTTTACAACCCGTGTTTGTCTCAACAAAAAAATTTATTTTACAACTCGTGACAAATCGATTTAGTTGAATCAATAAAAATCAAATTAATTTTTTTTTCAGTGTGGTTGCAGCTGAGTTTTGATTGCAAACCAAATCCCACTTCTTGGCTATGAATTGAAGTGAATAAAGTCTATCTATAAGAGATAAATTGGTCATTAAGAAGTACAGGCAAGTTCAATATTTACGTTCAGTATTACGATAAACACCGCAAGTAACAAGATAAACATCGAAAAATTCTTTGGGTCTCGATCTTTATGCATGCTGCAGAATAATTTCATTGATATCTGCTTTGTAAAAAAAGGCATAACGAAGAAAACTTAGAGACGATTAGTTCTCGTGTAACACGTATTTCAGATCAAAGAAACGCAACGTTTCTGAAAAATCGTTTTCAAAAAATCAAGATCTTTAATTCTAATCCTTACAGGAAACGGACATTGCACGCAAAAAGTACAGTCTATTTAGTTGAGTTTAACACTCGCATTCGTTGAATTTTCCAAGATATATGCAGCGAGAAATCGAAAAGCTGATTTCTCATGTCTCTCCGATCTCCGTGTTGCAGAACGATCTCTTGGGCGGTCCGCCCGGTAAAGGGTCCTGAGAACAAAGCGTTACGATAATCGCCGTGAAAAGAGATCTGCGGCAGGCAAGGAGGTATGTGTGCGTACGTGTGTATTTCCTGAATGAAAATCCATAACCGGACGCCAACGCAACGGCGGTCCCCTTTCATTCCGGCCAGCCACTCTCGATTTCGTTCTCCGCAAAGGTTCCCGGTCGCAACTCGCTGCGCACGGCCTATGCGGCAGCGCGGCAGCCACGGGAAAGGTACCCCGGGTTCCGTGGGGGTCTCACACCCCACCCTTTCACCGCGTGTTCACCGCCACCTGTACAGGTCGACCGAGACTGGAGAACGGGACCGGGACCGCCGGTTCTCCAAGTTGAAAAGGAATGGTAGTGAGAGTCCGACAGCCGCAGCGGCGGCGGGGTGGAGGGAAAGAGGGTTTCACAGAGCGGCTGTCGACTCGCTCGCGTGTGCGCGCTCGCGCGCGCGCGCGGCCACTTTAATGTGAAAGTAAGTCTTACAGTTGACCGAAAACTGCGTGCCCGTCGTGCTCTCGTCGGCTGTCCGCGACCGACGTGCCATGCCGTAGCGTGTTGCTCCGTGCGATGTACATACCCGTACGTCTCCAATCGACCGGTTCTACGACCGCGGTCGACACGCTGTAAAAAGAAAAAAAGGGAGAAGTAAAAAAAAAGATACCCGGAGATCCGCTCTAATCGCCTCGCTAATTAATTGCCGTATCGACGCGCGGGTTGACTCATCCACGACGCACGCAATATTTCAATCGCGACGGCTTTCTATACACTTGTCCGACTCTTTCGTCACGATCAATCTTCTTCATCGTCAGCTGTCCCTCGTATGTTGCGCCTATTTCTGAGGGATTCGATCTGCGGGGCGATACGAGAGCGACATTAGCAGCGGGACCACACGGGAGAAGAGAGAAAAGGAAGAATTAAAAAAAAGAGGAAGAAGAGATACGCAAAATTTCATACGCAGAATCGATCATCGCTCCTCAATCGATGAAAATCTGTTTGGATTAAATTGGACGTGATTATTACAGTAACGCAGAGTGTTTAATATGGTATTTATGTGATTTTGTTAATTTTCTGCTCCTGAAGAAGAGAGTGAAGTGTCGCGCGAGCATCGAGATCTTTCCGTGCAAAGAACTCTTCCGTCTGATACATACGGACAAGCGCGATTGGGGTGTAACGCGGAAAATCGTAAACGGTACGTAATAATTGGTTTTCCGATTATTGTTTTCGCTGAGAGTCGCTCGCGTTGCATTTTCAAAAGATAATGGCCACGTTCGTTCCGTGCGCTCACCGAGGAAAGTTTGAGAGGCTTTAAATTCATGTAAATCAACATTCCTTGCCTGTAGTTATGCACGGACGAGTAGAATTCACCGTGTAAATGAATCTCCGTCACGGCATTATTTACATCCGCGCGACACTATGTGAGAAATCAGAGTGCGACAAGTGAGTGTGGACCAGAAGTTGAATGTGTCTATCCATCCATGCGACGAAGCTAAACAAAACGGAGGAAAGGAGGGAAGGAAGGAAAGTCGAAAGTGCGCGCGTATCCATTTGTTTTCTTCGGGTTTCTCGACTTAATTAATTGCGAATAGAACGAGTACGTCGTACATATACCTGCCCACGTAACTATGCGCTCAAGTATTCCTCAAACATAGTCGACCTTGTTGCTCGAGGCTTTTTTGAAAAACGCACGGTTCGCAGGACATTATAATTATGAAACGAACGGTGCTGGTTATCACGTGCGTTTTGGGCTTTGTCTTAGCAGGAAGTCCTAGATTACCTCGAACATCCGCTGATCAGCGTGGCACGCGTAGCGCAAGCCATAATAATACCGGCGCAACGCCACAACCGCAATCTTCTCGCAATTTGCAGCGAAATAGGTGAGGATTTAGAGGGGATCTATACCCTCTCGTATCCCGGCTTCTCCCTCTCTTTTCATTTGCTTCTCACTCGGACATCTCGTTTCCTTTCGTCTCTGACGCTTTTAAGTACAAAATGAACCGTAATAACAGATCTCTTATAGTTCGGAAGAGCCGAACAACAGTTAACCGCTCGTTACGTAAACCAGTCGATCATACTCCCAAAGCTTGCCGATACTCCGCTTACGAAACTTTCCATTTAGGTTGCGAACGTATTCATCACGCGATGTTGCAGCTTTACGTTAATGACACTAAATGCGATGCATCTTCAGTAGAAGATGATTGAGAGCCAAATGGCAAACGTTTGATTCGCGGTACCATAATGAGTCCTTTCCTTTTTAATGTAATAACGAGCGGAATGATTAAAGTAATCTTTTAATGCTAAAATTATAATCATTATATAATTAAATTACCAATGATAAAGTTGTTAACAAATATTTAACCAATAGTAATCAGGAAAACCTAAAAAGACTTGAACGATTTATTTCATCATTGGAGAACGTCTGTTTCAATAGACTAGACTGATGGATATATGGCAATATCGTGAGGAAACAACTAAGCGAAAGCAATAAATATTATCTTTGTTGTAGAGAACAATATCTTTTCAACGTCTTCGAAGTAATAGTGTCAACTTTGGAGTCCAAGTTGCAGCGAATTGAGAATTTAGATAAGGCGGTAGAGCACTTGATGAGAAGAGTAGAGGCTTTAGATTCACGCGTAAACGATAACATTGACAAAACAGATGCGGTCATTACTAAGCTTAGGACGTTAGATTTGAAGCTTTTCAATGCATACCCTTCAATCATATCGGCGGAAACTGCAACGAGAATTACAGAAAGCAAGACTGGAAGTCATGCGGAAGATGGTAAGTATGAGATATAATGTATAATATACTTTCACGGAATTGTCTGTACTTGATTATTCAACCGATTTCGATTCCTTCTTTCGTCGTGCAAAGAAAAAAAAGAAAATTTTGTGTTAGATTGTTTAAAAATATTTATGAGCTATCAAAACGTGCACAGCGTGTGTGCAAGAGATGCAGCTTGTTACTTCAAGGAAAAATTTTACTTTCATTGCGACGATATTAAATTTGAAGCCGTATTACAGTATTTAATTAAAATATTACAGCTCCATTTATACGTGTGATTCATCATGACCAAAACGATCAAACGCCAGAAAATCTTGGCGAGAAATTGATTTCCTTGGATCAGAAGGTTTCCGATATCGATCATAAGCTCGTCAATCTTAAGAATCAGCTCGACAACAATTTTTTACAAAACGATGACATAAATGCCGAAGCGAGTGAAAAGAAGCCTGTCAGTATGAGCGTCATCGAGATCACCAAGGCTATGAATAACGAGGTGATGAACCATATGACGCTCGAGATTGAGAATCTTAAGCAAGCGACAGGTAGTATGGATAGGAAGCTTCAGTTCCATATGAATCTAATGTCGGATAATCTCGGAGCGGTGTACAATATGATTAGTGACGTGCACGATGCTATTGTCGAGAAAAATTATGAGAACAATCGGAATAATCGTCTTAACTTAACAACGACCGAAGCTCCGACAAAACACAATAAGATTGATCGTCTTTCCGAACAAATGTATCCGATACTTGTCGTCTCTGAAAAGATGGATCAAGTTTGGAACGTAGTGGTAAGTTCTTAATATGAAAAAAGTATTAACATTGCTGCAAATCAGTATTAGTAATAAACACTGATGTTATAATCACTTTTGTAATGACATCAAGAATAATATACAACTTGATTTGAATGATATCAGATGGGGACCAAGAGTTCAGTGGACGATCTGCTACCAAAATCTGACGAATTACTTACTCAGACTCAAAGGCAAGAGAGAGCAATTAACGAAATTCACGCCGATCTAAAATCAAAAACAAATAAGATCATCGCAAATCTCGAGGGCGTCGAAAACCGCTTGAGGAAACAAGAGGACGATGTGGCTACTCTCGCGCAACGCCCGATTCCAGCTGAATTGTTGCTGGATCCAACAATCGACCGGCTCGTTGAATATGATCCAAGCAGGTAAGAATTTCTTATACTAAATAACATGACAGTTTGCGCTCGATTAAAAAAGTAGTGTCTTATTGAACAATTTAATTGTTTTTTTAAAACTTTCTATAAATTTCTCCAGTTCATCGAAAGTACTTTCTATAATGCAGTAGAAGAAATGTCTCAAACACAAACTCATTGTTAATTTTCATGTTGTTTATTTTAAGATACGTCAGTGTAACCGAAGATTTTGTAACGGAGGTGCCCACATCTACGCTATCCACTGCCTCACCGCCCTTATCAACTACAACATCGATATCGTCCGTCGCTTCACCCTCGAACAATCCTACGAGTTCCACGACACCTATGACGGCAACATCTTCGAGTACCGCGAGACCAAATAGCAGAAATCGGGGAGTGATATTCCCTGAGTGTTAAAAACAAACCGAGTTTAGCAAATTCTACTTTCACGAGCGACATATTAATCAATTATAAGGATATCAAGGTATTTTTTAATATCTAATTTTTATTTCATTCGATTCTCTTTTTTTTTAAGGTATCGTCACAAAACCGGTAAAGGATGACTTGTGACAGAAAAGATTTACAAAAAAATATTGCCAACAATATATTGTTCGAGATATTCTAATATATTTTTCCAATTCCATTTTTACATATCATCTTTCGCGAGATCAATTATTTCAGAGAGCAGAAAACATTTTGATAATATCTTATCGATTTTCAATTTTCTATTATTATTTTCTTTTGTGAATTTAGGGTTATTCTTGCGTGGATTTATTAAATGGAGGAATGAGAGACAGTGGGGTATACTACCTACAAATACGCGGGACAACATATTGGTTCCTTAAAGTTTATTGTGAACAGGAAATTGCTGATGGTGGCTGGACGGTGAGTTTATCATCGACGTTAAACAATATATATGTGGTACTGAAATAAAAGAATCATTAAATTTTGTTATTTATTGGAGTAAATGATGATGAGAGAGATCACAATTAATAGTGATTTACAACAAATTTTTATGTCAAGGCTATTCAAAGAAGAGATGATTTTGGAGAGCCAAGGGAGAATTTTAATAGAGATTGGGCAGATTATAAAAACGGATTTGGAGATCCTGCTAAAGAATTTTGGCTAGGCAATGAAAATATATATATGTTAACAAATAATGAAGATTACATGCTCAGAGTTGAACTTGAGGACTTCGAAGGTAACAAAAGGTATATGCCTAAACCGTAGGTCGATTATCACAGCTTTTTTACTAATGTTAAAGGATATAACAACGAATGCTTTATAGTTTCCGTACTGGCAATACATCGTGCAGATATAAATTTTAATTCGATTAAGTACATAATTGTAATTTGATTTTATTAGGTATGCTCAGTACTCACATTTTAAGATTTATTCAGAAGGAGAGTATTATAAATTGGAGATAGACGGATACGAAGGAAATGCCGGAGATTCATTGAACGATCCTTGGTACGGATCGAACAATAGTCCGTTCTCCACATATAACAGGTAAGATACAACTTATAAAGTGAATAATGTAGAACATTTATTATACAATCAACGAGATATTTTTATATCGTGATGGCAAAAATACGAAATTACACATTTACTGTAAGAGCTCATTGAATTCAGAGATATTTATTATTTTAGGGATAACGATAGATCATCCTTGAATTGTGCTTCGATGCTCAAAGGTGGTTGGTGGTGGAAATCTTGTGGACGTGGCTTAAATGGTCTTTATCTAAATGATCCGCAGGATCTTACTGCACGACAAGGTGCGTTTATAGTCGTTAATATTAAAATTACAGAAAATTTCATACTTTTAACTGATGTAATAGAAATCGAAGTAAATTGAGAAATTAAATTAAATTCTCACAATCTAATAAATAAAAATTATTAAATTACTAAAGGTATCGTATGGTTCCGTTGGAGAGGTTGGGATTATACTCTAAAACGTGCATTGATGATGATTAAACCAAAAGGACTAGCAACAACGACGACAACAACAACGGTATAAATATTGGAATTGTATAAAGTTTGAAACGTTAACTTAATCAAAATTTCTTATCGCAATTGTTAAATAACAACCTTGCACATAGTACTTAAATTATATATACAAATGCATAAACACGCTATTAATGTGAATTTTTTATAAGCACTTTTTTATTTACTTCCATATTTAATTAATTTAAAAGGTATCTCAAATTTTCTTTGTATTTGACATAATAAAATGATAATGTTCAATAAAGAATTATTTTTCAATAAGATATTTGTGTTAATTTATAATTTATAATAAATATAAAAACAAGAACGAGATAGATGTAGAGATTTATGTAACTAAAAAATATTTGAAGAAATTTATAAATGGTTTTTAAAGAAATACTTTTTGTAACATCACAATTTTATTTAATCTTTTATTTAGTTTATATTTTTTTCGCCGCTTTTGACGACGGAAACATCTAATTAAAGCTCTAAGCAAAGCTCATTTTTAAGCTCCTCTTACTTTTCTTTATATAGAATAGAATTGCGTGACGGTAGAAGATTGCATTTCTATTTGGCCCATTTTAAATTGTAAACGATGTAACCATCGTAGAAGTATTGCGTTTGATTCTCTTCGATTTGTAACGAAATTCTCTGCCATTTTGTTCGGTGGGAAATCGCGGCAATTCTGCAATCGCATTTGTAAGTGTCCTGGTAGCTAAAAAATGGAGCAAGTCAGTCAAGGTTTATCTTTCTGCTCTGATAATTTGCTTTTGTTTCCAAGTCTGTTTTTACCTGAACATGATGAGAAAATAATATAGCATTCCATAGAGGTAGTAATTTACTCAATAGAATTGATCCACACTCCAACAAGGCTTCCAACAAGCTTAAGAAATGCAAATTAAGCATATCGGAAAGCTAAAAATTAAATTGTCTTTTTATTGTCATTGCCTCAAGCTCGCTTTGAATGTACCAATTTAAGATAGGACACTAGAAATCAAGCAATATCGAGTATTTCACTCACAGGTTTCGAGTAAGAAACGAGTTGCAAAATGCATGGCGTTATCTTGCCCCAAAATTCTAGCAAGATATTCATGGTGACATTGTGACTCTCACTGTTTGTTGCGTTATTCTTCGACATTTCTTCCAAATACATCGTCCAAAGCTAAGATCGTAATGCAAATTAATAAAAACTATGAACATTTAAAAGTCGAGCGTATCACAAGATATAAATACTTGGCAAAGAATGAATGCGTGGTAGAGCGACGACATGTGGAGAACCGAGGTTTTCGATTGTTCTGGAAACCCTGAGAAAATGACTTGTATGTGATCCGCGATGTGGCAAGACACTTCTTGAGGTATCGGTTGCGCCAACGGTACTGGTGAATGAGAATGACTGTTATTGCCAGAGTACATTGCTATGTGCGTAAGCGATCCCAGTAATAGCCAGGATAAGAGTCTGATATGGCCAATGCAATCAACGTATTCACGAGCTCTATAATGTGGAAAAAATCACTTTCAATTAACTTCCATGATTAATTAGATAAAATCTTATCTAATTAATGACAGAAAATGCAAAGGTGATGACTAATAGCGATGGAAATAGCCTACCCTTGCTGTATAGATGGTACAGTGTATAACCATGGCAAGTAACGTGCAACAGCTCTGTTCTCTCTATTGTTACCTCTTGTAATTTCTAAAGCTACGTACTGAGCAAGGCCACACTTTAACATCCCGCCTATCGTATCCTCGTTTAATCCCGCCTGCATACCTTTGTTATAACTCTAAACAAAGAGAAGTCCTCTAAATAGTGATGAAAATAAACTTCGCAAAATCTTATTGATTAGCGATCAATTTAACATACACATGACATGTTAAATATACTACCTTGATCTTGCTTAAAGTATGGAAGTCAGTTAAAAATTCGAGGACATCCGTTAACTGATTCTTTAAGGATTCAGAGGCATTCGTATTGTAAATCGGCGACATGTCCGTTTGAATGTTATTTTCTAGCGTAACGATACTATTAGGCAAGGATCCTCCAATATCCTGCGTTAATTACATTATTATTAATAATTTGATTTATCAATATTTTTAGTTGTAAAATAATTAAATTATATTTAAAGTTTAAAGTGACAATCTTGATTTATGTTATAAATATTACAATTACTGACTTGGAGCACAAACTGAAGCAGTAATAAAAAATTGGAATCCGGTATTGTAATTTTAAATTTAATAGCTTGCATTAACTCGAATACAATCGTTCTCCCAAAAAAGTGTTTATCACGATCACGAGTAAATCCTCTATGACACAAATAGCACAAATCCGTTAAATAATTGTATTGCAATGATGAGTTTTGTATAGCGTAACTTAATACTTTGGAGAATGGATCCAGCATTCCCTAAAAGAATATTAATATTAACAACATTAATTTTCAAAAAGAAAAAAATCTCACATTTTATTCGATCAAAGTACCTTTGATTGTTGAATCCCTGGGACCTTTAATATCGAAATCATAATTCGCAAGAGAGGAGTAATATCCTCGATGGAAGGAAGCATAAGAACGAGTCTTCGAAATAACGAATCGAATTGTGCCAACAGTCCACTCCATGTGGCCGCAGCAGGACCCAATCCCGCTTCCAATGGCAAACAATCCAAATAGCACGCAATATTATATAATATTATTGGCAGCCGTTCCAGCGGCAATGATTTTTTCATATTTAATGTCTGAAATCGGATTACAAGACACGTGTAATTTATTAATTAATTTATTTTCCTATATGTTACAAAAATGCGCTTAACGAATCATACAAATAATTAGTATTGACTTTTAGCACGTAATCAAGTTGCTCCCTTACCTCAAGCAGCAACTGCAAGGGCGCAATTGGATTTAACTCATTAAAATCGACCAAGGCCTGCGCGACGCTTTTGAAAAACTGTAACCTTGTCGTTTCTGCAAGTTGAAAGAATGTATAATGACAGAAAAAAGAATCTATTAGTATTATTTGAAATTATAGGAAAATCAGTGTTAGGAAACAACTGTAAATTATGTGTATTATAAAAAAATTTTCTTATAGTATGTATGCTCATATTAACAATTTGAGAATTAAAACACATTATTTGAATTAATCTATCGACAGCAATACTTTACCATTTAAATGAGTCTGAAACATTTGCATAAATATTCCATTAGGCGCTAATTGATGGAGAACGCATCTGAGAAATTGGTGCGCTACACTGACCGCACCACCTGGGAGATGCATATTTGTTTCGCTTTGCCAAGGATACATTGCGTTAAGAGAAACCCTAGTGCACGAACAATACAATATTAGTACTTTATTTTATCAGCTTCAAAAGTATTATAGAAATAGTATTTACTTGGTAACTACGCCGAGTATTTCCGGAAGTAATGGTGCCGCTAGAGATGGCTCTCGATGAATAAACGTTCCCAACGTTATTATACACAATCCAAGCTCTTCATCGGAATACTCTTCTCTTATCGTTCCGCATTCCGAACACCTGTAATGATGAGTATTTGAATAAAACATTCAATATAATAAATACAATAATTCAGCTTAATAACAAACCTGTCGTAGATGCAATCGTCGCCGATGCGAAATAAGCTCTGCTTTAAATTGAAATCCGCGTGATACGCTTGTTGAGAGACGAAGTCTAAATCTTGCTGAACTTGTGGGCCAGACCTAAGGGACAAACATATCGATTAAAAAGTGAGAATTATTTGCATAATTTAGTTTAAAAAGTACTAATAACATAAAGAATTTACCAGGATTCTGTTCGCCTGGCATGAGTAATCATATCTTGATCCGTTATAGCGGTAATCTTCCGTGTTCTGTCACGTTGAATCCGAAATTGATCCTTCGTTTTGATCTTCTGGTCATAGTCTGCTATTTTTGAAACGAAATCTCCGGGATCGATCGCTGGTGGAGACGATTCCAAAGCCACCTGTTTAATTAGCCTTCTCGGACTTGCCGATCTACTCGAATTAACTTCATTACATGTCGGTACGAGTGATGTTGACTGCGGATAAACATAATAAACAAATAGAAAATGTTTTACACATTTATTTTGTCGCAAAAGTAAGTACTTATCTCATGCGTTTGCAGATCGCACGAGGTCACATAAGAATCACATAAGAATCAATTAAAGATGTATTCTTACCATATTTTCAGACGTTCCGCTATCCTGTTTCATGAGTGTCACGTCACGCTTTATATCCTCATTTGATTTATTTATTATTGTATCTAAAAAAAATATTTTGGAGCATTTGCTTGGTATAACTTTCGATAAACTATTACGCAGAAATATTTGTAATCACAAAAAATCCTAAGATCAGCATGTGCAAACCTTCTGAAATATCGAGAGCTTGACGTACTCGCTCGACTAAGCTGGGGAAATCTCTTTGAGGACCAACTGGCAGCAGTCGTTCTGGCGTTGGAAACTCCAGTTGGGAAATGCTATGCGGACTCATAATGTCGCTGGACATGCAAGTCTCGCTATCTTGTTCGAATGAAGAACCTACAAAATTACAATCAACTTTAATCTTTTTAGATTAGACAGATTACTTCTTTACTTCTTTTAGTTTACTCGCTTTATTAATAAATCATCTATTTCGTTATTAGTCTAAAATAGTTTACTCACTGACTGTCAAAATGTCCATTTTCGATAATGGTGATTCTGGAGAGCCATATGTGTCCTCGCATTTTAATACGCGTTGCGCAGTTCGCGATCCTACAGAAGAAATTGCTTGTATTATTCATCACTAATTAATAAAACGATAATACGAATTGTTTACCAGTCGCTCGAGCTGTTGTACCAATGGGAAGTAATCGTTCGACGGTCGGAGTAGCTATCAAAGGCTGCAAACTGGTAGGAGGATCACCTGTTTGCTGTCCATTCTCTGTACTTATGACTTGTGACGATATGGAAGAGCTCAATGCTGGCGAGCTTGAATTATCGCTGTTTGTCACTGTAATCACTTGACAAGGTGAGATCGGCGATGTCGCTGTAATTGTAATCTGTTCCACATGTTTCTGTCTACCTAAATGTTTCGCATTCAATGTTCCAACATAATTAATAGTCCCAGCAAGTTTTATGAGTGCTCTTTCCTCTTCTTTTTCTTTCTCCTTTTCCATTTCCATCTCTTTCTCTTTTTCCGTTTCTTCCTCTTTCTCCTTTTCCTTTTCTTTCTCTTTTCCCTTATTCTTTTCCGTCTCTTTATCCTTTATCTTTGGTAATTCAGGTAAAGGTCTAAAGAAGTTTAAAGTATAAATGTATTTTCTTTAATATTAATGAGGAGTATAATATAAGTAATGCATAATAAATCCAATCCTACCTTTGAATATGAGAAATGCTGGTTGCAAGAGCTAAAGCACTTGATAAATCGTACGTTTTCGACGTGTCTCCGTTGTAAGGTAAGTGTCCTTTTTTTATTGGCGGCATGGCTGTCTTCGGCAAAAGTTTTGGAGGCTCCTGTTGTCCAGTGAGAAATGTACTCGTTACCATCATTTTCACTCCTTCGTACACGCCCCATTTCTTTTGAGAACCGGCTTTATTTCCCTGCAGCAAAAGATAATACGCTCTTAAGTTGCTGGTAACTTCTATTTATTTTCTTCATCATGAAAATTATAATTTAAGTATTTATTTTGTAATAGGTATTTTAAAATTTTAATTAATATGTTTATAAAATAATATCTAGTTTCTCAATATCTTTGACTCAAATAATATTTTAATATCTTGACTAATATTTCACTATTTTGTACTTTGTTAAATATTAGAAGTTGAAGTAATTTTCACTGTGAAATAGGTTCTCTCTGTTTCGTATACGATAATTATTTTATGCAGGTATAAAAATTTATAATAATTACCTGACTAACTTCATCTTCGTTTCCACCTAAGAACCATATAGGTTTCGTTCCAGATTCTGTCTTCTTATTAATGTTTCGGTTATTCGACTCAACCATGTTTGTTCCTTCTGATACGATCGACAAACGTGGTTCTTGAAGAGATGTGTTTTTTGGAACCGTTTCTTCTAATTCCCCAAGGGATCCACCGCTGCTGCCATGTAAGGTGCTGTCAGATTTTGGGCTCTCAGGGATCGCTGCCAGCTCGGACTCCGTATCATCAGCATTGATCGAATAGCTTTGCAAAAACATTCGCAATAGCGACAAATTTTAACGTGCTACTACTTAAATAAAGCCAGAAGCGTACAACAATACTACAATAACACTAATAAATATCATCTGGAAAGAATATTGAAACAAGAGTCGCTAGATAATGTATAAAAATTATTATATACAATAGTAATTTAAAAAAAATACTAATAACTGAATAAAATACTATTATTTTGGTCTACTCTTTAACTGTATAATCTCTTGTCACAATTCTAGGTGCAAGAATAATGAATTTTTTCAAACTGCAATAAGATTGACTACAAATTTACTGACCTGGTAAAATGTTTGTTGAAGTAACGGCACGCTGGACTATTATTTTCTTCCCAATGGGTCTCCATTTGTCCGTGCATCCCTCCGGGACTGCGTTGGTGCACCGAGATTGCACGCATCGGCGGGGTTTCCGTGTCTACTTCTCCTGTATTCGTTGTCAACTCGTGTTCAACTCCAAGCGAAGGCTGAGACACATCTGATACATATTGCTTCAGGTATAATTACTCCCCGAAAGATAATATTTACGATGTTTTAGATTTGTCTAAATTCTCACCGCGAGATCTGGAAGGCGGTGCCCCCATAACTATAGTTGCCGGTATCCTTTTGCACTGATGATGCTGTGTATTGAGTGTATTCAACACTATCTTTACTAACGCTTGAAGCTGATTACACCATGGTTGTTGTCCATATTGACACTAAAAAGTTTATAATTATCGATTAAAAAATTATAATTGATTCTCTCTAAAATTCATGTATATAATTATCTTATAATATATAATGTTCATGTTTTTCGTACAATTATTCTTCACCTTGTATAAAATAACAAGCAGAGACATCAACCAAGACCGCCTAATGTGTGGCTCCAAATACCAAAGACTGTAGTTCGGTAGTTGATGATCACTAGGTGGAGGTGTAGCTTGCGGAGGATAAGGACAATATTGTAATATCGCCAAAATTGGTGGCGTCATCAGCCAGCCCATTACATGATTCTGGTCTAATAATTGTGGCAAATTGGCAATGAAAACGTTAAACGCCGGCGAAAGCCTGTAATAGTTTTGATATTTGTATTAATATATTGTATATTTTTCTAAATTCATAGAAATAGCAAATATAAGAACAAACTAAATAAAAAAATTCTTGATGTGTAACTTCATTCATTTAATCGGTTATTAACAAGATAATTGTATGTATTTGCTTAATTACAAAACTTTTTACAATTGTGTTTAATATATTGTAATTTAACTTAAGATAATAATTAATAATGTTACGGAAACCTTAAACGTTGCGGAGTTGTATGGAAAGTGCGCTCAGTTTGATTGTATCCCAAAAGAAGATACAAGTGTCGCAAGACTATACCCTGCGTTTTCGACATTGGTTTCTCGTCCGTCGGATAGGCCTAATTAAATAGTGTCGACTTATAAATTCGAATACACAAGAGAATGTATTATCACTTTTTAATATTTTATATTAAATATATGTAATCGAGAGCGCGTTTCTCTCTCTTTCTTCTTTACGCATATTACAGTTTAGATTGATAACGTACCTGGTCCTGTCTCGATAGAAATTGCATTAAGAGGAAGACTAGTAGATGCATAGTTTCTTTGTCTGCTTCTTCAAGATCAACGATTTTGTGAGTATATCCTGGTAACGTGCTAGCTTCGTCAACCATATTCAATGAATGTATGTGACCATCTGCAAAATTTTCCAAGATTAATTATGTCTTGCAGATTGAAGAGATTTACTAAAAAAGGAAGAATAAGATCTACAAAGTCAGAATAACTTAATGTTGACTATATATATCTATATATCATTTTTCACAAGAATTTCACAGATTTAAAGAAGTAATCATAAATATATGCTAAGTAAATCAATTAAAATGGAAAAGGAAAAGCATGCATATCACATTTTACTTCAAAAGCTAATTGAAGCGATACACGAAGGGGAAAATAGATTATTAATTTATGTTTCGAGATTTAAAAAATAAAGAATTTTTATATTGTTTAAAGTATATAATTTATTTTGTTTTCTACGAATAAAAAATCTTCCAGAGATTTTACATTTATGTATTTCGTGAAATAAAAAAAGAACACCGACTTTATTATCAGATCTTCGTTATCACTTGTACATTTACAAAACATTTACAAGCAATTTATGAATCCTCCCATAACTTGCTCGATTGATTCATTTTACATTCGTAAAGCGAACCGACCGAGAGCTATAGTCTTTGCACTTGAAACATACATTAACAGGCAAAGCATTGCTGTCGATTCTGCGACATTTCTACTTACCGTTCGACCTATTCAACCGAACGATCCGTCTGGAGTCGATTGCTTTAACATCCTTTAATAGTCCATAATACAAACGAGCAACATTTCCGCGTATACATTTATGTCTCGTCTACAGCTACGCAGGCAACACACGCTACTCTACCTGGAATACTGTTATTAGGCGGGGTTGACCCCAACAACTGACCCAGTCCGAATCTCGAGCTCTTCCTTTTCAAGATCGGCGCGGAATACTGTCGGCTGTACACCTTTTCCTTTTCTGCGTGAAAGATGCGGAAAACAAAAGGAGAAAAGTAACACATAGTGTACGACATAGTTTGTGATGTGCGCGAAGAGGCAATAGGGATAAGGACTAAGAAAAGTGGAAACGTTTAGAGTACCTACCTTGCTTAGTGTCTTGTCGAGGTATCATCGACGCGGGTGCGGACATTGTACGCTTGTAAGGCCACTTCGTACCGAAACTCGCGCTCAGCGTCTTTACGGAACTCGTCCCGCTACCATCAGACTGAGATAGTGCTTCGTGTGCGCGATGCAATTTCTTCATGAATATCTCACTATTCATATCCGTATTTCTCAAATCTGCAATAGAAAAACTTATTGAGAACGATGATATATTTTAATCGAACAACATAATTTTTTTTCGACACTTATATTTTCTTCTAATAGGTTGATACTAACCGCGCAAGTAAGTCACATCTCCTGACTTCTCCAAATTAATTTGAGCCTCCAGAAATAGCGTATCAAATCGATTCAAGAAAAATTCCCACGTCAAGATACGCCGATCGCTAAGGCTATTGTGTAGTTGATAAAGCGATTGCAATACCATTGGCCGGTCCACGATTACGGAATCGAATTGTGTCTCCAAACATAAAATTAATGACTGAAATAAAATTATAAATAATGATTTAAATGTAAGAATATCATTTTTCTTACCAAAGTACAGAAGATTTTATGTGATATCAAACAACGAATTGATTTTTTAACTTTGAAAAGACATAACAGTACCCTAATTTAAAAGATTAGCATTTATTTCAGATAAGTGAGAGTTTGAGCATGATAAAATTGAGTACATGATAAAATTTACCCTAATTGCCGCGTCGTGAATAGTACCGAGATACAAAGTAGCACGCTGCGCAACATATACATTATTGTCGTCCATACTCGTGATTAAGTAACAGAATGCATTTGCCAACGCAGCTTGAAGACTTAATATGTTCCGCAATGGCGTTGAGTCCATAAATCTCGCGATTAACGTGACACGTTCGACTGAAATATTAAGAACATTCATTTTTTTTTTAAATTTAACTTACAATTAAAACACAAAAATCGGAAAGTATTTTCTGTGAGACACGTTACGCCGGATATCCTGTATATTTAAAGTAGCTTTTATGTTGCAAAAGATCCAACCAAGGAATAAATCAAGTAATCAGTTCAAATTGTATTGTATGTGATTACCTGCTACGAATCTAATCCGCCAGTCGGAATTGTGAAATTCTTCTTGTACAAGCCGCCAGAAAGTATCAGTGCCGCAGGGTAATGTTACACAATGCAATAATAATGGAACGGTCACCTGCGCTATGTGTGAATGCTCAGCGTTTAGGAGTTCCCATAAACTATAATAAAATAATAAATAATTGAAAATGCTGAAATCAAATACTCTTTTCCTATTAGTTATTTCTGCGGAACGTCTAATACATACTTCTTTATTAATAAGTTTTCTTGGCACCATATAAAGAATCCTTGATGATCCTTCACTGCCGTATTAAACGCGTCACCGTACAAGCACATCACATTCAAACATTGTAACATGTAGTAAAGAATATCTGGTTTGTCAATTGTCATTATCTCCTGCAAATAAAATTTTTCGAAAACAATTCTTATTCAACTTAATTAAATAGCTTTGACGATTGCTCGAATTTATTCTTGTAATTATGAGTCTATGAATATTATAACTTGCGATCCGATTATTTGAATAGATGTCATTTACAACGTAATTATTAAAGAAATTAACGAGCTTACATATCACTTGACCGTCGTGATATATAGTATTTATAGTATTAGAGGATACCTTCAATAATTTGTGAATATATTGAAGTTGTTCCGGTAATTCTTCTATCGTAAAACGAAACTTCCCTACGGAAGTATGCCAAAAGTCTTCCGAATCAGCTTCCGGACTTAAGCTCACGGGTTCATCGTTTTCGCCTATCAGATGTGGTTTTGCTACGCTCACCGTTGCGGTAGCTAAATGGACATGTATGTATGTGTATTTGTATAACAATTATTATCAAGTCAATTTAATTATCGAAAATCGTGATACATAGAACATTGGCTTACCAACGTCTGTTTCCGATAGTGTAACCGTTCTCGCGACGGCGGACATAATCTTCTCCGTTGGCATGATAGCTGCGAGGTCCAGCTGTTCCGAAACTGTCTCTACTGTCGCTGTCATAATCTGTTCGAAGAACTGACATAAACGATCAAAATAGCTATTCCGGTAACATAGATTAGCCTACCGTGTCTTTGTGATCAGGCCGTGTCGTAGAAGAAGAGACAGAGAGAGAGAAGCGCATACGGACACATATACACATATTAAGACAGTTTTAAGTAGCATGCTGCTTTATTAATGAAGGATCGTGTAATACGCAGTGACATTAGAAACGACATTTCTCTTATGATGCTTGTCTCATTGTACAGCAAAAATTTCTTTTTTTCTTTTTAATAAAGTCGTGGAAATTTAATCGCTATAATTTAATGAGACAAACATCAAACATGTTATCACTCGAGTTTGAGAAGTTGCTATTTCAAATTTTATTTATCAAGAGACGTACGTGTGGCATATGAACTAAGACCCCGCCGACAGAATGCATTTCTGGTACTGGCATGTTGATGACTACGTCCGGTTTCGAATCGCCCTTCTTTGTCGTTTCTGGTGAACTTTTACGAGCGTTATCCTCCGCGCTTTCATCAATGATTGTCTGGGAAATAAAAGAAACTGTTAATTTCGTCTTTTGTCTTATGCATAACAAACTATTCCAATATAGAGAAAAATAAATTACTATTTATATATTATTATTATTTATTGCATTATTATCGTTGCTATATTGGACTACTATAATTTAATTAAATCGAATTAATATAAAGTCCACTAACGTCAGGAGGATACGCCAGATTTTCCGGTGCCATGTAAGTAATTAATTGCAGGCATAATTGGTGCCAGATTACCCTTGACTCGCAATAAGAGCATTCGACGTCTGACGTGTCACAGACATGAGAGCTGTTCCAATTTGACGCAACTATGGATTTCATTAAGTGACAAGCATCTCGGCAAACCCGTGTATTAATTCCGGTATGCTTGTCTACATTTTGAAGCTCCATCTGCCAAAACCAAATTTTCCATTACGTTCATTACGTAAGAGAGATTCTATATATGGTTAAATATACGATTCTTTAAGATTTAGATCTCACCTGTTTCAATAATATATCAAGCATGAGAATACAACAAGATAAATTAAGTTCTGCGTTTGTCGTAAATTCTATGTGTCTCGGTGTTGGCACAACATCATCAGAAAGTGGTGTTGATTTCCCTGAATCATTTTCTACTATGGGACCTAAAAAGCATTTTAAAGCCATGCTTAAATAATAAATTGCAAGTGAATTTAATTTATAATAAAATCAACACTTTTTAAGATATCAACAAAAGGTTTTTTCAATCGATTGAAAATACAATGATAATTGGTATAATTATAATTGCATACATGTAATGTTTGTATCTTCTTCCTTTGTAGATTTGCTTGGCTTTAGTTCTGACTCTGCCGAGCTCATCGACTGCATAACGGCAACTCCGTCGCTGAATATTGTAAACAATTGATCGAGAGGTAACGTTATTTCCAGCATGGTAAGCGTTTGCAACCAATGAAGGGCCTGTTCTTGCACCTTAGCGCTCGTATTGACGAATCGCTTCGCTATAAAGTTATACATTTTCTTCACGTCAAATCCTAAAGAATTCATGTCCCGATCTAAGATCTTACTGCAATGTAAATTGATAATTATCTTTCGTGGAAGCTGAAAATTCCAAATATGTAAAGATCTCTTGGAAACACGTGCCTTAATATTATCTTTAGCTCCTGAAGTTCATTTTCGGGAACGTCATTTACCACCGCTTCCATCCAATGCGGCATCACGTAGTCCCATACATCAGGTGTAATCACCTCGTACGGTACCAGACAGAATAGTCGGTGTAGTCCATCCTTCAAATGCGACGTCCGTGAGGCCAAGGTTTCCCTTTCGATAGAAACAAGTAATATCAATTAACGTGATTTAATCGTAATCGTAATGATGTTATTTATTGTACAAGTTTCACATATTATAATTTTGATTTTATATATATATATATATATATATATATATATATATATATATATATATAATGTAAAGATCTTATTTATTTCGTTATTCAAAAGTTTCCTTACCAATGACCTCCGACTCTAACGTAGTCCGCAGGATGTGGTAGAAGACAGGAAATAAATACTTCATAATGCGTTTTCATAACTTCTGAGAGCCACTCGCAAACGTACTCCGTTTTTAACTTCTCAAGCGCGCTTTCCGCTTGGCCTGAAACGTTTTTGACCGATTGAGAAATTGATCGGGAGAAAGTGAAAGTATTAAAATTGATTCAAGAATGCTACTGTGAATTATTAAACTGTCGACACTAATAACACACAATACGTATTTGAACACATGAAAAGAGATTTGACACTTATCGTTTCCCGAATTTATGACATGCAGGTAATGCGAGGATACATATTTTCAAGTATTCGACATTTAAGTGCAAATTTCAAATATGTGTCGAGTTGTGTGCTAAAATCTTTGATACGTTACATGCAATTCTTATCGATAAAGGCTCGAATCAATATTTTTCTACTCCATTTAATTTGTACGATGGAATAAATTAAATTCGGCTAAATATCTCAGGCGTAATTTGGCCTTCAGAAAAACAGATACATTTATCATATCGATGATTTTTCTCTCGAGACAAAAAAACATGAACACTGAGAACGTATGTTTCACATGTTTACAGTGTGTATACAGAGGATGCTTACATCTTGCAACATATTTAGCCGACATACCACGACGCTACTACCTACGTCTGGCTCTCTACGTCTACTTGAGTAAAGTGTATATATGCAAAGTGTTAAATTACCAACAGAAAAGATAAGGTGTATAAGTCTTTTTTCAATACCATCGAAACAGTAGGCAGTGACATGAAACCAATGAAATAACATTGACAATAAACGGCCCAGTATTTCAACCGGGGTATCTTCGTTAGGGGTACATAGTCCCACTAGCAGCCATACGCCATATCTGCCGAGGAGCTGTCGTTCCTCCAAACTTGTAGGGTCGCAATGACCAAATGTACTCCCGATACCACCAGCACCGCTGCTCGCGCCACTGCTACTTCCTACGAATCCCATGCCACCCTTATTGCTAGCACTTGTCTCCGTTGTATCCCGATTGCTATCGATACTTATTGGTTCAGCTTCTCTGAGCAAACTGTAAAACAAAAATATCGTGGCTACCTGAGTCTGCAGCAATTATCACTGACGATTATAGTAGCTTGCCTGACAATCGCTTGAACCATATAAGTTTGCGCTTGCGGGTCCAGCTGCGAGATGTGCGGAAGTGCCGTGTGATAAACGTGATCACCACCACGACGGTTGTTGTGACGGATACTATGACACTGCTGACAGTATCTTATAGGATGATTTCCATTGTAACTTGCGCATTCTGTCGAGAAGCAAACGCTGATAGCCGATTTGTCCGTCCCTCTGCAGTTCTGACGAGACAATTCAGAGATGAGAAACGGAAGATAAAAATATCTCAAGCCTTTAAATACTCAAGCGAATTCTCTTGGATCTGACGTGCTCACCTTGTTCTCGCAGACCATGGACACCTGTTGCATCGGATGCAAAATGTCGTAAAACATTTGATTCGGATGCTCCCGATGGATCTCGTTCGCGCATTCAATACAAAGATAAAGAGGAGGCGGAGATTCAACGGCGTATGTGATGGAAATGTGGTGATTGTAACAGACTTTTGCAGCTTCCGCATTGCCGGCATTCGGACAGCTATCCCGTTGGCATACAAACGGGGTGAAATCGTCTGAAACGCAGATAACAGTTTTGTAAGTCGTATCTCGGGAATTATTTCTTATCTCGCCCGCAAAATCTCGATATATTACACAATAGTCTATCATTATACTTTTTTCGTACAGATTCGTTTTATTTGTAACATATAAAATATATGTCACAAGTACAATAAGATATAATATATTACCGATTGTATCCAAGCTCTCGGAACTTTAACAAATTTGAATACATATAAAAAGATATACATATATGTTAATAATGTATTATATTATCAATTATTAATTATATATTTATTACTCACTAGCAAATTTTACCAACACTGCGCGACGGTCGAATAAATTTGGATTAAACGAAGGCCAATAATAGAACAACAATTTCGCAGCTGATGCTCTCGCCGACGCGGTGCCGTAGGCGATAACGCAAAGAATATCTTTTACGACTCCTGGCTTCAGGGCCATCAAACACTCCAGCAATTGACAGTGATGTGCTGGAAGAGAGAAAATGTTTCTCTTTTGTAATACACGATATAGCTACAAATTTTTATATTTATTATATTTTTATTCGCACCAACACATACTTTTGTAATAATAAATGATCTTAGAAAAGTGAGATATTATGAATTTTTTAATTCTCTAATATATTCGACAATTTTTAACTAATATATCATCAATTAAATACTTGTATAAATTTTATACTTTTCCCTATGACACATGTATACACACATATATATATATATATATATATATATATATATATATGTATATATATGGTACCTGGATTGTTGGAATATTGAAACACCATCATTATAACAGCGGCCACTGATTGACTAGCGGCACTCTCATCTCCAATTTCAGGTTTTCTTGCTGAAAAATAAAATGTCTGTAAAATCGTTTATTTTTTCTTTCTTTTTATCGTTAGCCTTCAATTACTATAATTAAAACTTGATGTAATTGCAGCTGCAAGCTAATTAATATCTGGATAATGTGTTATAAAAATAAAGGTGTTAAATCTGCTTATGCTAAAATTACATCCTAAAATAAAATGCACACTATTCTACGCTTTAACTAATTAACTAATTTTTCAGCCAAAGTCAACTTTTTTTTATTTTAATGAAAAGCTCCTAAATCGGTAAAATACTAAAATTTATTTTCCACACTCACATTCCCTTCCGGCAGCTGTTATTCTCTCTTAGAAAGACGAGTGAATGTGTGCTTATCATATAATATACAAGTACAAATAACACTGATATAAATATAAATGTAATGGAAAAACTCACTGATGGTGAACGGTAAAATGTAAAAACAGAGATAGTTGACGATGTCTTCATGCAGTTCTACGGGAAGAACCGCTATCGTACAAGCAGTTAAGTACGATAAATTGTCAATCAGATCGTGATCGAGAAACAGCAACATGCACGCTAAACATTGTAGCAAGGCTTTCCCGAACACTAGAAAAATTCATTGTAAATTATATTTGCTACACGCATTAAGAATTAAGATATTGTTTGACAAGGATATAAATAATACAAGAATATCAACTTTCATTTTTATACCATATAGATGATATAAAATTAACGCTATTTTTTTCTCGGCAACTATTAGAGATAGCAATAAAATCTTTTTTAAGAGTCAAGTATACAAATAACACTTCTAATTTTATATACCTTGTATAAAATAATTTTTTGACAATAATGATAGAATAACAAAGACAAACCTGGTAGGCCAATGTGAATCAACGGTGCAACATCAATCATTTGCGTCAACGCGTTGTAAAGCTGTTTGTAGTCTAAGTTTGGAAACAACGCCATTCGTTCTCCATCGAGCTGTTGCAACTTGATCATGTCGAATGGCGATACGGATGATTCTTTTAACAAACCTGAAAATTTTTGTTACTATATTGTATTTGCCAGATGAATGGATTGTTTGAGTGATTACATTGAAAAACAATAACATGATTTTTTATAACATAAGAAGAGAGCATATATCGCAGTTTGTTACAACGCATTTTTTGTTCACCGATCACTTACATAGTAAGGTTTGAGAAAAATATTTCAATATGTTTGCAATGTCTAAACCGGAAGGTATCGGCTGAGTTCCATAAAGTAATCGTTGATAAGCGTCGTGCAGACTGGCGAGCTTTAGGCTATCTGTAATATAAAATTTGTATGAAATATATATATATATAATATTTCTAAAAATTGTTCTCTATTTTATATTGGAAAACGTCTACTTAAAATTGAAAGATGAAAATGTAGTATTTATTAAATAAAATGTAGTATTTATAGTATTTTGTATATATACAAATTGTATATATACAAAATTGTATATATACAATTGTATATATACAATTGTATATACACAATAAAGATTTATTTCTTCCTCTAACAGACAATAATGTATAATAATAATAATAATAAACATTTTGTAATTACACGATGCGTATCTGGTTCCCATCATGATGATCCAACTGCGGACTCACTCTCAAGCATCGCATCAAGATGCATTGGATCACAGCGTAATTAAATTCTAATTCACAATAAAATTCTAAATAAAGATAAGTATTACATTAGAATGAAGGATTATCTTGATTGATAATACCTTCGACAGTTCCCCGAAGTGGAAACAGCTGGGTGAGTTCACCGGAGTCATCTGCAAGCTGTGAGGAAAACGGACGTGCGCACATTTTCGTATTGATCCATTTGGAACACTGTGCGATACTGCGCGTTGATATTTTTCATCACTTATATTTTGATAATGACCACATTTGTAGAATTAGTAATTACTTTATTACTTCAGTCAGTTTATTACTTAATTATGTTACCGATATGATATATTCAACGGTTAAAATTTAATTGAATACAATTATTGTCATTTTTTATTTATTTATTGCAGAGGTTGCTAAATTTTAGCCAAGCGCAATTGCAATTGCATTATTTTTAAAAAATTTGATATACATTGTCAGTAATAAAAAATAAAATTAGCTGAGATAAATTATGTATCATCATCATTAATGTCAATTATTTTCTTTTAGATATTTACTTTGGAATTTGCGTTACTAAATGATTTCGTATAGGATGTCGATGCTCCGTATGTACTGTTCCTTATGAAATTCGAACTGAAAATGCATGGCTTGCACATATAAAAGATTTTAATCTTTACGGGATTAATTAAGGACTTAAAAGTTAAGGTTTTTTATGCTTTTTTCTAGGATTCAAATTAGTTAAAAAAATGTTCTCAAATATTTTTAGGATTCGTTAAACAGTCGTTATATTGACAAAAGTCTTCAGAACTCTGCAAAAAGTTATACATTTGAAGATTAATCTTCCTTCGGGTAATGCATAAAAAACCTAATAAAATGTTTGATTAGAACAAAGATTCACGTGATTATTTTAAATTAATTATACACACGATAGTATAAGGAGGAAGAACGTGAGAGGAAGAGAGAGAGAGAGAGAGAGAGAGAGAGAGAGAGATTGAACATAAATCATTTTCTTAGACTTGATGTAAACGACTTTAAAAAAATTACTTTATAAAACACTAAATATTTCAAAAATAAAACAGGTATTCTATAACGCATTTTTTAATTTTTGGTTTCTCATAGAAAATCATTTTGGGGCACATAGAAAATTATCTCGGAACAGAACCGAAGATTGTGTTATCCGTTGAGAATATTTATGGACACGGCTACGTAGTTTGACTTCTATGTTTTTCTGCACATGGGGGCGCCAGTGGACGGGCAGGTTCGCTCTCAGACTTTTCTGTATGCAATATGGCCACGGCAGGGATTCGATTGGATAAGATGGAAGAAAATGGCATGCGAGGTGTTATTAAATTTTAGTGAAATGTTTACTTGTGTAGAATGGGAGGCTGCATAGGTATAACGAGGGCAAGAAATGCCTCGATCACTGATTCGTTGGAACTCTCCAGAAGCAGAGTTAATTCGGGTGAGATTGCCATGAGGATCTCTTCCGTAGATAATACATTGTACATCAACTAACCTTGAAGTTATTTTAATTTTATTTTTGTCTTTGTATCTAAGATGCACGTTATCTATTAAGTGTAGTGTTGTTCTCTCTGTTTCTCCCTTTCTCTCTCATATCTACTCAATTAGGTTCATTTAAGTTCATACTCATTTAGGTTCATATTTAAATTTATATTATAAACGAGTTTGAGAGTAATATCAGCAGGATAGCAGTACATGGGAGATTATATGAAGTATATAACTGATTTTTACTTGACATTTTCTATGGTCTTACTTCGTTAAGTTTTTATTTGTTTTAAAATGTAGATTAGACTAGATGCTTATTATTTAATCAGATGATAAAATTTTGTAATGCATATTACTTATATGATTAGCCAAATGATGCAAAAAAGGAATAAAGAGCACTTAGAAAATTAGACCATCTACTGCTAATCTACTTGCATAGATTTGGTATTGGATATAATAGTTTCATGATACATAACAAGAAACGTAATATATATATATTTCTATGAAAAAGGATTTTTACGATTTCAATAAGTTAATTTCTACTTATCTCTGTGACTGAAATGATTTGTATTTACATATAGGAAATACGAGAAAAAATCATCTTTTATGTCATGATGTAATCAGATGGAAATCGGATATACCTCTGACTGAGGGTCAATTGAGAAGTAAGCGAGATGAGTTTTGGGACACTGCGCCAGCGTTTGACGGCCGTAAAGAGATTTGGGATGCACTGAGGGCGGGTGCAACTGCAGCGGAGGCGCATGATTATCAGTTGGCACAGGCCATACTAGACGGGGCTAATATTTCTGTACCAAATGGTTTCTTAACCGAATGTTACGATGAGCTAGGAACTCGTTATCAAGTACCTATTTATTGTTTATGCTATCCAATTAATATCGTAAAAGAAGACAGTGGAAGAGACTCACCTGCTGATTGCTCAGGTAATAAAATTTTGAAAGTCTACTTAATACAATATTAATTTGCAACATAATTTTTTATCTTGTTTTTATCAATTTTATGTAGAACCAGTTGACGAAGGAACAGAACAAACTTTAAAACTTAGACTATCAACTACTTTAGGAGAAGTTAAATTACCTGTTTACAGCAATGACACTATTGCTATCGCTAAGAAAAAATTACAGGTTTGTATACCATATAATTATATATTTAATTGAATGTGACATAACATGTGATAGTAATTACTTATGATGATGATAATAATAATAATTGTAATATTTATAGAGCCAAGAAGGTTTAGAACCTTCACGTCAAAGGTGGTTCTTTGGTGGTAAATTGCTCGGTGATAAAATGCATATAGAAGAAGCAAAGGTACAGCCAGGTTACATAATACAAGTAATTGTAAATCCAGAGAAATCAGATAACATCTCTGGGAAGACTAGTTGAACTGATAACATAAGCACGTAACAAAGTATGTTCAATCAGCAATCAATAATAAGCATACTTTTACGCTTGTTAACAAAACTTGTTAATCGTATCAAAGTAGGAATATTATATGGTTTTTAATTTTTTGTCACATAATCATTACAAGTGATAAATCATTTTAGGATAAATTCGACGTAACAAAATTTTCTATTACGAATTTTTCCATTTAATGAAATCACGAGTTAAGTGCAATCAATTTCCTTTTCACTATTTATCATATATTTATCCATATAAGTTATCATGAAATGTAAAAAAAGTTATGTAAGAGTAAGAGAGAAACGGAGAAAATATTAATAGAATAAAAAAAGCATATCTTTATAAATTCTTTCTTCAATATGATGTATTTTCTGCAATAAGAACTTGATTGACTGAAATGATTTATTTATGTTTGCATAAGATACATATGCATACAAGTAAATGGACATACTACTTTTTTATAATTTGTAATATGTAAGTTCATATAATTTCCTATTATTAAAATCTTTCTTTTATTATGATTGCAAAACTCATTAAAAGTGACATACAAATTACGCAGAGCGAACGGCCATTATGTGAGATAATATTTTATACTAGAAAAAATATATCATTATATATACTTTATGTATACATATTATATAAAGTATAGGATATTGCTTTTGTAAAATAAGGGAAATGGTAATTTTTTATCTATTCATATGTCATTGTCATTATGTCACGTACGAATACAAAAAGAATAACTATATTCAATGGACAATAGTGAAAAAAAAGAAAATACTCATTGCAAGATACTATACATTTAGAATCGTTTATCTTCTATGTTTTATTTGCAACTATTTTTTTGTAATTTTTTGTCATGGAGTTAGTTTTACGTAAGAAAAATAACAATTTCAAGAATTTATTTCTTGTTATTTAATAATAACAAGAATTTCAGTTTCTTGATACGTATAATCTTCTAAACTAATATTTCTGTTCTAATACACCAATTGTCCCATTCTCTAACATATTATGTAACAAAATAATTTTAAATTATTGTACTCATTGTATCTTCTAAAAATTTAAATTTTTGTAGGCCTAACATTTTGTAAGTATAGTTAAGATGTTGAATAATATTTTGACACTTTGTTTAGAAGAGAATTATGATAATAAGACTAAGGGTAAATTTATGCATTTATTTCACATAAACAAAATCACAAATTATGTAACTGATAGGTTTACTATATATGCAACATATGTATTGCATATATTGTATCAGAGAGATAAGTTCTCAAAAAGTGCTTTGCATCAAACGAGTCAATGATTATCATTATCAAATAAGATTTAATCATGATAATCTTATATATGTATCATTCAAATTGCGTATAAAAATTTGCACTGCCCAATTAGTTCATTAAATTTTAAATATTTTAATAGCTCTGGTACCTAATTTTGCCAGCTACGATATCTCCTTTTTTTCTAAAGATGTCAATAAAGTAAAAACCTCTTTTTTACAAAAAGGCGACAGAGAGAGACTTTAATATATTCGCGCGAAAACTATAGAGAAATTGTAACTAGTAAAATTGCATTTATATGCATATTAATATGTAGTATTAATTATTAAGTACTGTTCAATGCAGAGGAGTCACAATAATCTTTTTATCAAACTGATGTTAAGCTTAGCAAATATAATTATTTCATAACAATTTTAAAAGTGTCAAAATTATAAGATAAGTACCAATACAACTTATAATGGTAAAATTGAGCGCAGTAATCACATTATTTCTCTTACTAAAAAGATCGTATACTCTATACGATACACAAGTATATAGTAACAGGTTCAAAAGATATTAAATAAGATTTCAAGATTATATAATTCGTGATTATATAATACCTTTGTAGATTATATATATAACAATAATTAGTATGAGATTTGGTTTTGAATAAATTTTCTTTCGAATCGAATAACAAGACACAAGTTCTAATACGCTAGCGCTCAGTTTAATATTGTGAGCAAAAATACGATGTCAAACATCGCTAAATTAGAAAGAAAATAACTCTTATGTAAATAAGAATTGTTACAATAATAAAATGTAATTTTAACAGGCTGATGAAATGTGGTACTTAATATTAATAATACTGTATTGGACCAATGCATGTAAAGTATTTTAAAATCAATAAGTAATTGGCCATAATAGAATAAGTGCCCTATATGTAAAGATATTTTCTGAAGAATTGAGTTAAATAATAAATTATATCTAATAACACAAAAGAGTTATTTTTGTCGCTTAGACATAACATATATTTCAGAGTAATTGTTTGAATTGATATTAAACCACTCAGTGTTTTGTTCTGCATGTGTATTTTACAATTGTTACGCGTATATTTCATCTTTAAGCACTGATGTTTTTTGAAAGTTTGTCGCATCTTGTGAAATTAATTATAATTACAAAAATTGATACAAAATAATTATTTCATGTTATATACGTTTGATAATACGTGTTGTTTAGAAAACGAAGTTGTGTATATAATAGTTCCTAAGATTAATTACTAATTATTATATATATAACGTATGTTATGAAATAAAACGCGAAAACACTATGAAAGCATTGGAAAGCTCTTCATCCTACTATTGATAATAATAAGTAATATAACATGAGAATAAAGAAAAAAAATGTTTGTTTCTTGAATAAATATTTTTTATTTTTCCTTCATAAAAAATGTTATAAATCTGTATTTATATTTTTACTATTTTACAAGTTTATTTAGCAAATTTTCCTAAATATTTTAATTCATGGCACAGCCAAGTTATAGTACTTAAAAGTATAAGACTACCAGATTGATGTGACGCGGCTAACGTTAAAGGAACGTGATATAATAAAGTTGAAATTCCTAAAAGTACTTGAAGGTAACCAGCACAAAGTACTGCAATCACAGCCTTTCTTCCTCGACCAGGAAGTTTATGTTTACGAGACAAAACACCCAAATAAGTTATTAATGCTATAGTAGTAATTCCCTGCATGAATAATATGTAATATATACACATGAAATAACGTACAATGACATGTTTAACAACCGTGTTACATAGCTTACCAAAATTCTATGATCAAATTGAACTGTAGCTGGATTTTCTGTGAAATTTCGTAATACAGGAACTATGGCAAGTACATCATCGGGTATCCACTTATCTGCCATTTTTGGGAAAGTGTTATAAATAAGACCAGCATCCATTCCAGCTACAAATGCTCCAGACAAAGCAGTGACAAATATCAGCCCTTTTGTTGAGTGAATTAATCCTTTAAATCTTTTCAGTGCTTTCAGTGCATTACTTGTAGTACCAGAGAAATTAGCAGTTAGCCTGTCAGCGGGAATCAGATGATCCAAAGCATTATAAAGAAATCCAGTATATAAGAGCAATGCTAATCCAAGATGCGCAGCTAAACGATACTGTGACACTCGCGGTACGTCGGAAGGTTCTATAAAACGATCTTCCAATCCAGACTTAACCATATACCATCCCATCAATCCTTGCAGACCAATCAGTGATCCTAAGGCAACAACGCGTATTTTCATTCCACGGTTTAGCATACCCTTATACCAGAAATATGTTGCTGGAATTACAAATGCAGCGCCAATTAAACGTCCCCATGTTCTATGTAAATATTCCATCCACCAAATACGCTTAAACTCCTCCAAAGTCATACTGTAGTTGGTTCTATAGCAAAATTAACATATATGTACATTTCCTTGCATCATTACATTAATTCTTTGATATCAACATGACTTTTACATTTTATATTCAGGAAATTCTTTGTAACGCTCAAATTCTGAGAGCCATTGATCCTCATTCAGAGGCATTTTCTCTCCTAGCAATTTCCAAGTAACCATAGACAAGCCTGATTCTGTGAGCCTTGTTACACCACCTAAATACATAGAAGAAAGGAGAAATAATCTTCTGCCGTTTGTTAAATACATTTTATTTATCTTAACCTGTACTTAATGCCTATTGTACGATTAATGTTACATAAATTTGCATGTGTACTGGTACTAAATCCATAAGGGAAATCTGTTGCATTTGAAATTCTATTTTCCATACGTCTTTTCTACAATGCTCTTCATTATGACGCAGATGTTGTGATAATATACAAAATAAATGAGAGTACCTAGTGCAACCGCTACGAAAACCATGCCGCCGCAGGTGAGCAACCAAGATCCTACAATTTTCTTGTGTTTGCTTGGTTTTGCGGCGTAATCACGAGTTATGACGTTCGCTTGTTTAAGTGGCCTCTGTCAATCGTTAAAATTAATACGTCACAACATCGTTCAGCTTATCGTAACTGCAGCATTGTCGGGCATGTCAGAATCAATCTGTCGGAGCTCATTACCTTTTGCAACAGGAATTTTGAACAGTATTCCTTCAAAGTATCGTTACATCGCACGACATCGGTTCTCGTATTCGTAAACAAATGCTGCCGGCTAAGTACGTGTCTCGTAGCGTTATACGCTCCCAATATTTTCGTACGATACCTCACGACATTCAACATGCTGCAATTAAAAATGTAAACACGGCGAACATTAATAATAAATTGCACACTGGTGTGCACGTGAGGTTCTCAAATCTGTGAAGATAAGATAACCGCGATAAGAAAAATCGCTCTTTGGTGAGGAGGCAGTGGGGGGGGCGGGGTATCGTGTGCCTTCGGATGTGGAGCGTTCCCGAACGCTTACTACTTTTACCTGATACTCAGTGTAAAACCTTGTGTCCACTAGAAATCTGTCCAAGATCTCCATTCGAGAAATGTCCAGCCAATAAAATTGCCACTTTTCCATAAAAACTGCAAGTGATTGGCTACATATTTCTTGGATCGACATCATGAAGAATAGAGATAAGGTACTGAAAAAAATTACGTAACGTCGTGTAAATTGATCACGTAACTTTGTCACGTGATTAACGGATCGTTCCAAATCGATGTATGATTTTCAGAAATTACGTACCACCAGAAAGTAACGTAATTTTCAGAAATCACTATCAGAAAAAGCCGTGATAACTAAAAATGTTAAGAAATAAATTTTTAATAATAGTTAATAATGCATAAAACCCCCCAACACACCCCACCACCACAAAAAATGGGGTGGGGGGGGGGGGGGGAGGGGGGGGGGCCTTGGTGGGCCAGCGGGCCCCGGGGGGGGGGGGGGGGTCTGGGCCGGGGGGGCGGGAAGGGCCGCCCGGGGGGGGGGCGGGGGGGGGGGTGGTGAGGTGGGGGTGGTGATGATGGGTGTGGGTGGGGGGTGTCGTGGGGGTTTGTGTGGGTTTGTGTGTTTGGTTTAGTTTGTGGGGTTGTGTGTTTCAGGTGGGAGTTGTTGGGTTTGGTGGGGGGTGTGGTGGGGGTTGTGATTGTAATCTATTTGGTGGTGGATGGTAAAGGGTGGGTGTGTGCCGGGTAGGGGGTTAGGGTCTCGTGGTGTGTGTGTGGAGGGGGGGGGGGGGGGGGGGGGGGGGGGGGGTGGGGGGTGGGGAGGGGGGGGGGTGGGGGGGGGGGGGGGGGGGGGGGGGGGGGGGGGGGGGGGGGGGGGGGGGGGGGGGGGGGGGGGGGGGGGGGGGGGGGGGGGGGGGTGGGGGGGGGGGGGGGGGGGGGGGGGGGGGGGGGGGGGGGGGGGGGGGGGGGGGGGGGGGGGGGGGGGGGGGGGGGGGGGGGGGGGGGGGGGGGGGGGGGGGGGGGGGGGGGGGGGGGGGGGGGGGGGGTGGGGGGGGGGGGGGGGGGGGGGGGTTGGGGGGGGGGGGGGTGGGGGGGGGGGGGGGGGGGGGGGGGGGGGGGGGGGGGGGGGGGGGTGGGGGGGGGGTGGGGGGGGGGGGGGGGTGGGGGGGGGAGGGGGGGGGGGGGGGGGGGGACGGGGGGGGGGGGGGGGGGGGGTGGGGGGGGGGGGGGGAATGCATGTTGTTAAATAGCTAAAAATGTTTTAAATTGAAATGTAATATATAATGATAGAACAGCATTGAAAATAAATTTTATTCTAAAAAAATTATATGATTTAAGTCCATTTGGTATTTGTAATAAATTTTAAAAAGTAAGTTTACAGCAAGTGATTTCCTAGTGGTACGAAATTTCTAAAAATTACATGATTTTCTGATGGTATGTTTTGAAAATCATATAATTGTGTAGCATCACGTACTGTCTGAGAAACCACGTGACGTTTTGTTCCAATTCGCTACGTGTTTTGCACGTGTTACGTGCTTTCATCATTATACGAAGAACTATTTGGATATTTAGGTTGCATTCCAAAACGTTTTATTTGAGGAAAATTTTACTCAATACTTTATAGCTCACGTCACATATACTATAGAAATTGAGTAAAATTTCCTCAAATAAGACGTTTTGGCACGTTTTGCAACCTTAGAAAATTTTCTTATTATGTAGGATTCACACCGCGTGTGATGTCCGACATCCAATCAGAATCTTTAGAAAACTTGCATTATCCAATCACCACGTTCGAGACAAAATGAGATCACGTGGTTCTCGCGCTCTCCTCTTACCATCATGAGTCGATCATATGTCGTATGTCTCATGTAAACAATAGTTTTTGGTTATGGCCTCGTCGCAGAGTTTTGATTTTAAAAAGCAATTAGATAGTTGCACGGATAAAGAGATTCTTGTTTCATTATGCAGAAATATAGCTTTCGGTACGTATTTGTGCTAGGAAGAAAATTTTTATAAAACATTTTTTACACATTTGTGCTACAAAATTAAAGAACTGATAGTAAGAGAGGAAAAGAGAGACAGGAAAGAATTCAAAAATTAAATTTTACACTTAAAAATACAGCTTTGGAGTCAAATTAAATTATTTTTTATCATTTCTTTAATTCAGAGAAATGTGGTTACTTTAAATTATACATAAATTTGAATCTTTTTACAACCTCTGTTATATCTCTTGATTTAAGAAATGTATTAAAATCTAAATTTCATATTGTGTGTAGTCATAAACGTCATAGTTTAAAATTATATTGTAAAAGACATTAAAATGTTTTGTTTTAGAAATAGAATCAGGTTCTATCAGCTTTTGCATGTTTGTGGAGATATTAGGTCCTTACATGATAGACCAAGAATTTTTTACAAGGGAGAAAGGGATTATAATCCTTTCCAATGTTTTGCTGCACCTGCCTCAAGATTATCTCACTGAATCAGAATTGCACTTTATTACAACATTTTATTGTGACAAATTGAAGGATGAATATACTCTTATACCATTTATATTAAGTGGTATTCAAGCACTTGTGAGCATTTGTCTGCAAAACCCTTTTATCTTGTTATGTTGCATTATTTTTTTCTTTCATTGAATTTTCATAAACTTTCTTTTTTCTAGGTGAACATGACTCATTTATCTCAAAACACATTGTTGCCCTTATTAAGAGCTATATTTGAAAACGTTCAGTGTCAAATTCAGCTGTTAACTGAACGCCGCAAATTGTATTCTTTACTTAAACATTTAATAGAAAACAGATTACATGATTTGAGACCCATGGGACCAGATTTTGTTTATGGTATTATTAGCTCTATGGAGGGTGAAAGAGATCCGAGTAATCTCATGTTATTGTTTGATATTTTACCACATTTTATAAAAGAATTTCCATTAGGTCATTTAACCGAAGAAATGTTTGAAGTTATGGCATGTTATTTTCCAGTTGATTTTAATCCTGTAATTACATTATAAATTTATTTTTTATTTTTTATTTTTTACATAATTTTTACAACGTACAAATATATAATTTTTAATGTTTTACAGTCTGGCATGGAAATCATAAATATATCACGGGAAGATTTAGCGGAAAAATTGGCACCTTGCTTATATGCTACTCCAGAGTTTGCAGATTACTGCTTACCCCTTATAATTGATAAGTCACATTCTACTTTCCAAGTTGCAAAACTTGATTCCTTAAATCTATTACGTGAAAGTGTTCAAACGTTTGGACTATCAAAAATAGAATCGCATCTACCAAACCTATGGATAACTTTAAAGAGAGAAATAGTGCCAGGAAGAAACGTTGAAATGAGAGATGCTGCTTTACAAGCAATTACATCTTTAATTAAAGTTATATCAGTCGATGAAACTGTTTGCAAAAATTTTATTGACAAGATAATCACTGATACAAAAGCGTCGTTATGTGATGTGCAACTTAGTTTGTATAAACCTGTCCAAATGCTATTGGAAACAATAGCTACAATTAACCAAACTATATGTGTACAAATCTTGCAAGTTGTAATACCTTTATGTATTGGACAATATTGTACAAAGAATTCATTAAACGACAAAATTGCATTGATAGAAATGTTAAATAACTTTATGAAAATATGTTCCAATTACAATTTTTGCATACAAGGTAAGTTGGAACAATGAAATTAATAATATCGCATTTATTTTGCTTTATTGCTCATTGAATTGTAACAATACTGATATTTTTTATATATATTATATAAACATAATGAAATTTAATCTAGATGTTTCAGAATTATCATGGACAAATATTCCTCAAATGTATTTAGATAACTTGACAGTAGAAAGTATTGTACTAAAAAGTAAGATATTCCTTGGTTTAATAATTCAAAAGGCACATTTAAACAATGTGCAACGCTCTGTATTGTACAATGCGGTATGCAATGAAATTGAAACAGGATGCGATGAAATACAAAGTATATGTCATACAACCATTATAGATTTTGCTGCGTTATATCTTGAAGAAATATCAATGTTAGTTAAAGAGAGACTATTATCGGACACAGGTAAGTTATACATTTAATTAATAAAGATACATAGTTGATATAAATTTACTTCTGTCAATCTATAGCAATATAAAATGATATTAATGAAATGTTTCAGATGAAATTGGAGCAGACTTACTAAAACGTAGGATAAAAGCTTTATTAGGAATCGCAAAAATACGTGAACTAGGTTGTGTAATACTCCCGAAAATTGTTGCAATGTTAACAGATACTGTTAATATTGATATACGTATCATAATATTACAGAATATCCAGAAGCTAATTGCTTTAAAGAAATCTGATTATAACATACATCAATTTCTATATAAGGAATGCCATATTATTGACAAATTAATTTCATATGAGACAAATATTGTTGAACATAAAAAGTTAATATCTAATATCTGCCAGTTAATTATACGAAATCTTACAATCGAAGAACAATGTGGGATTGTAGCGAAATATGCTGTAGCTTTAAATACAAACATTCCTGAAACTGATGTAACTATAGTGATGAATCTTTTCATTTCTTTACGGAAAGATATCAACTTGAACGTAAATAATAATATGATGGAAAATCTATATGATCTGGCAACTAATAATTGCAATCCGGATACAAGGCAAACAAGTTGTAAATTTTTATCTGTTTTATTAAATAAAATGAAAGTGTCAGATCTCGATAGGATTTTATCTTATCTAGAAGACAAAATAAGTAATGATTTAAATACGAACAGTGACATAAAATTAAAACAACGTACAGTTAACTTTCAAATTTGGATGACTAAAGCACTCGTCATGAGAGGATACGCAAAGTCTCAATACTTTCTAAAGAATGTACGTGTGGTTAAATGTAATTATAATAATTTAATTCTCGGTTATAATACAGATAATAGATAAATTAATATTCCCATCTTTATTTTTACAGCTTACGCACCTATTATCTCACAATGAAATAGGTCAATTTATAGGTGAACAATATCAAATTTTAATAAATAAATACGAGGATATTTTGATAACAGAAAATTTCTGTGATGTAAAAATTTTTTATAAACAAAGAGTGTTCGAATATCTGTTGCAACAAAATATTAATTTTACAAGCGCGATAAGACAGAATTATCTTATTGCTTTGGTACATTTACTAGAACAAATACCTGAAGAATTATTATTTTTGCATTTAACTGAGGTAAGTTTACGTCATGATAATATCAATGATGACATTATGTCATAATGGAGATAATATTTTGATTGATGTGTTGCCAGTTGGTGCCGCTATTGATCGAGTCTCTATCTCTTAACAATGAACGTTTAGTTCTCTGGACATTGACGTCATTTAAACTTTTACTTTGCAATAAACACAACGTATTTTCTGAAAATTTACAATGTGTTATACCAAGGCTTATGGAATTATCGACGCATTCAATTATGGTAATTCTTTACATTAACTTCAATTTTTTAAACTCTCTTCCTATTATTGTGTAAATTTGTATTTTGGTATCACTAGGTTGTAAGAATTGCGGCTCTAGAATGCCTAGCACATTATGCTAATTATCCTACTATACTAATCAATCCGTACAAACAGAGTGTATTAGACAAGTTGGGAAAAGTAATCGATGATCACAAACGTTTAGTTAGGAAGGCTGCAGTGGAAGCGAGAGTACGATGGTATTTAGTGGGTACATCTGAAGCACAGACAGAAGTATAGAACGAACGAAATCGGCAATTCGGTTCTGTATAGATACATCTAATGCGACTTTATAAATATTTTTTGTCTTATTTTATATTTAAAAAAAATGTAAATTCTCAAATATTAACATGTTATATCTGCAAATTTGTATATTGTTTTTATATCATCTAATCCACAATATACTTTCCTGAGCATCTTCTGAGGTCTCCGTATGCCTGTCTATTTTAGACACCTTTCTTAATTAAATAAAGAATTGATTTTTATAAGTGGATTTAAAATTTCCAGCTAACTTAGATTTAGTGCTACGCAGGCATGGTCGACGGTAAGAATAATGCGAATGAATATTTACTTCATGTTTTAAGATACGATAAAACTCTACTTTTATTTAATTGAAGTGCCAGTTATGTACAAGACGAAAAATAATATAAATATATTTTTTATTAAATCAAATATTTGATTTTCTTATTAAATTTCTATTCGTGTATCGAATACATCTGCAGGTGTTGCAAAGAGTGGTGCGTACAAATATGACGACGGTACGAAATATATCGGCGATTGGAATCGCAGGGGACTGAAGCATGGCGCTGGTCTATTAGTCCTTCCGAATGGAACGCGATACGATGGAGCGTTTCAAAATGGATTGTGCTCCGGCTTGGGAGTTATTGTATTTCCCGACGGAGCAAAGTAAGTCACGTTGCAAGTTTATCTAAAGACTGCATGTTTCAGAAATGTCGTCTCGAAATTTGTACGAACTTACATTCTCTTTTCCTTAGGTACGAGGGAGAATTTATGCAAGGATGGTTTCACGGTCACGGTGTGTTCTGGCGAGCCGACGGAATGAAATTTGAAGGGGAATTTCGTGGAGGTCGTGTTTGGGGTTTAGGTACATAATAAAGTTTCAATAATTCACATCAATTGCTTCATAATTTCATAAATAAAACACTGCAACAATTTTTGGACTACATATCGTTTTTCAATTGTAATTCGAATGTGAGTTATATGCTTTTTATCGATAGGTTTGGTGACTTATGCTGATGGATCGCATGGATTTCCGAGGAATGAAGGTTTCTTTCAAGATTGCAGACTAGTAAGGCGACGACGTTGTCCTGATATAATACTGAAGGCGCAAAAAATTTCCATGATGGCACGTGCTCAGTGCAATTAAGCGGAAATAAAATAAATTGTAGAAGTAGTAGTTAATAAAGGAAAACGTATGTATCTTTAATTGCCAACTCGTACTGATACCTGTTCTGATATTATTTTAATAGAAATAAAATCTACGTTACGTATATAATATTTGGATAAATTTTATATCTTTATCTTTCGTATTATGGGTGATATACATTTAAATCTTCCTCTCTTATTATCCGCACAAATGAATTTGTAATGTCCGGAGCGTATCTTGAATTCGTATCAGGAATTCGTACAAGATTGAAAAAAAAGATAGATTTATGTTTATTTACGTGTAATTAAGATGCGTGTAATGTCAGTAATACCAGTTTCCTGAATACAGAATGAAATGTAATTGTAACGAGTTACGCCCCAAAAGAAAAAGTTTAAGAAGGAATACAAGGCTAGACTACTTTCCGCTCGGAGAGGCGTGGCCAAGCCGGATGTTCCAGTTTTGAAGACGAAAGTGTGGCACCAATCGGTAAAATTCGCATATGTAATGTTTTACTATAACAATATAAATTAACAAATTATTGAAATTTTAGATTTAAAACAGTTAAACTGAAAGGCATGATACAAAGTAAGTTCTCCATATTGCTTTTTTTTTCCTTACATCTCATTTATGAGAATATAACAAACATTTGAAACATATAAATAAAATTTGCCTTAAGTCGTATAAAAATATAAGAAAAATTCAAAATTTTACTATAAATAATATTTTTAGAAATGCATTTTTATTAAAAGCAATGTAAGGAGTGAGTTTTTAAATTTATAAAGTTTATTGTTGAGATAGAGAGTAGTTGATAAATTTTAGATACTACCTCGCAAAATATTATATACAAGAAAAGATTAATTTAGATATTTATAAATCATCAGAAGGACGTCCGATTCAACGGGAGAGGAATAACGGCTGCAGGAATAAGGCGTTTGGCGCGCAATGGCGCAATATTAAATATATCCTTGACACTATATCCCACCATGGCAAGCTGCGAGTACCGAAAGATTTTGTGGCTCGTCGTTTGTCCGCCAAGTATAAAAGTACCGATTGTCACGGATCGTATCATTCGTATTTCGGCTCAGACGAAAATCATCGCAGCATCTTCCACGCATAGCATAATGGCAACTAAGGTATGATCAATTGTGAGAAAGATTTGGATCTTGTTAAGTATAGGAATTACATATACGTACAGGAATAAATTTGCGTGCTTAAGACTTCAAATGAATTATCGAGAATTCTATTTCAGCTGTTCGTAATCATGTGTGTTTTGGCCGCGGCCAACGCCGGCTACATCGGAGTACCTTCCGCTCTGCAGTACCAGATCGCGCCGATAGCGCACCTTCAACCCCATGCTATCACGTCGACATCCGACAATATTCTACGTAGCCCCGGTAATCTGGCGCAGGTGGCCACGCAAACGAAGACCATTGATACACCTTTCTCTAGCTCGAGCAAGACCGACATCCGTGTGACTAATCCAGCTGTCACTACATACGCTCAACTTGCTCATCCAGCCCCATTGGCATATGCTGCAGCCGCAATACCGGCGGCTGTGCGCCCAGCTGCTCTCGGAGTCGCTTACTCGCCGGCCGTTGAGGTATCTCATATGAGCTACAGCAGTCCGATCGGAATCGCTTATGCCTACTAAATCGATCATATCCTATCAGACGTGACATTATATGATACACATATTTATTCGAAAAATTCTCGACCACCTGTAACTACTTCTGTACGTGGCAAATTAATAACACTATCAATGTAAGTAGTTGCGCAATAAAAATCTTATTTTATTCTTAATCAAAGATTTGATTTTTTCAACCCCCTACAATCCATAGATTCATAAACCTATACAAGTCTATTTCTTTAGGGCTTGAATAATTATGAAGAGGACAATATACGGCAAGGAAGTAAATGTTTTCTGTGAGAAAGAGCAATACCAAAGTCTGTATGAAATTTTATTTTTATTTCATATTTTTTTCGCGGCGTTTATCAATAATTTATCAATAATTTCGAGTAGGGCAAGAGAAGAAACAATCTAATAGAAAGAGAAAATAATTTTGCGAATATTAACTTTTAGAGGGGAATTGCAAGATGCATAAGCGAATTGTATGTATCCGATATTAAGGGCATCCAATGTTAAATTCTGCGGTGTATATAGTGGTTTATTATTGGTGAGGGTGGCGACGGATTTCTTAATCAATGTAAAAAAAAGATCTAGCCTAGTTTAAGACCAGCAGGAGCACCCCACGCGGCAGCAGGAGCAGCCCACGCGGCGGCAGGAGCACCCCACGCAGCAGCAGGAGCAGCCCACGCAGCAGCAGGAGCAGCCCACGCAGCAGCAGGAGCAGGAGCAAGGGCGATCGCTGGTGCAGCTTTCACAGCGATTGCTGGCGCAGAGGCAATCAAGCCGGCGTAGACATTTGTGATGGCCAAGAGGCCGAAGATCACCAGGAGCTGCAAGATTTAACATTTATTTTTATAAATTTTAAATTTCAGGATATTTATATCTTACTGAAATGTTATTTAAATTCGTCTTGTTTTAGATTACATATCCAGTTTCTTCCAAAATAAAAAATATTAGTTTTATATATTGATAATCACGTCCTGCTTTAAAATTAAAATGTAAAGTAATTATGCGGTGTATAAGTTACATACGTATTTTTATTACAATTAATATAAATATTATAATATTATAATTATTTTTTAAATATATATAATAATATTTTATAATAATTAATATTAATAATTATATATTATAATAATACATTATAATAATAATTATAATATATAAATATTTAATTATTATATTAATATATATTATTTATATTATTATATTTCTAGAAATAATAATCTATAATCTTAACTTAAAGAATTACTTTTATCAATTTTCTATAAATTGACGAATATGCATTACGGAAATAATAATTATGAATTAGTTGCTTTTTCTTTGAAGAAACTTACTTTGAACATGATGATGTCGTTTATCTATTTCCCGTTGAAATACAAGGAATGGATTGAATGCTCTGTCTAAATCTAACAGCCTATTTATACGCGTGCTGCAGCAAACCTGTCTAATGTGCGTGGTGCATTTTTTCCAAAAAACTTCTTTGTACGTGTATACGCATGTTCATAGTGTGACGTTATTGCATCACATTGTAGAGCATTATATGTTGTTAAGCCATGAATACATTTACATCTTCGATGATCGGTATTAATCGGCTCCTGTTTTCTCGTTGTAACTATGTTCCATCATGACGTCAGAAACGAGAAGTGGTTCGTGGATTTTTCTTCCCGTAACACATATACAAATCAAAATAAATGGCTTTTCTCATATCGCTGACACTTGCATTTTATAGATACAGGTTGAAATATTTCGAAAATGCAAAACTTCAATTGTAAGTGAATCATGAGTTGATTACGTATTCTTGAAAATTGAATTTGAATTTTCGAGAATGCTCGATTATAATCGATTTATTCAAGTTTACCATTCAAGTTCTACCGCTTATACTTTTTCATATCGTCACTTTGAATGTCAAGTTTCTTTGATGTATCAAATAATTATAATTTGCATTCTTTTCGATGAGAATACGATTAATATTATAACATCTAATTTTATTCTAGTGTAAAAAAATATAGAAGCAAAAAAATTCATAATGCATTCATTGTATCAATAAATTTGTGAATTTTATTTCGTTAAATTGTGAGATAGACAACAATATTGATTACTAAGTTGCTTATGTACACTCGCTTATTAAAACATGTACATGTAACTTGAATTCCCATATCACTTTTGAATTTATGTTAAAATGCGTCGATATATATCTCGTGTTTCGTATTATGAATATTGCATCAGTGTGACTACATCAGTACACTACAGTGTGCACCAATCTCCTCGATTGTCTGATGCAAGCTTATGTCAAGTTGCACCGGATTTCTTTATCGATGCATTATAGGGGCAACTTGTGTCCAGCTGATTTTCCTTAGTTGTTGCTTGCAATAACAGGAGTAACACTTGAGAGAGGTATGTCACGAGATATCTTTTCAAATTTCAAGTTATTTCTATAATTTTTAAAACATGCGCGACTTTTCCAGAATCTAGAAAATATCTTCCTTTGTAAATAAGTTTTTATAGATTTTTTGCAAGTGCTGGGGTTGCAAACAAATTTGCATCTGATTATACGTATTAAAAACTGTTTAACATCGAAGAATATGTGATAAATACTTTTAAAATTTTAATTTTAAAAGAGCGAGAGAGAGAGAGAGAGAGAGAGAGAGGAGAGACAAAGTTATATCTTCCAAAATGAAATAGTCATTGATTTCTAACATAATTTCAAGGGACAAAATATTGTAGCACAAACTTTGTGCCAAAATATCTAATAGCTTTTGTTATGTAAACTTTTTCTTGGCATTTCCGCAAAAGCAACTTCAATTTTGATCGATTACTGCTGGACGAACAATGATGTTACGTGTGTGTGACTTTGTGCAGAAAGTGATTGACTTCCACAACTTTCAAGAGCGGTAACTTGCGTAATTCATGACCTTGCACAAGGTACATTTGAACCATGCTCCTATAAAAAAAACGGTGAAGGTGACCTACATATGTGTGTCCGTATGACATAATGAGGTTGAAGATTGGAACTGGACCACGCCCTTTTATCATATTAATCTTATACACACAATAAATTGATAAGAATTGCAAAACTTATTTGTATAAACTTATATTTTTTACTTATAAAAATTACAAAATGATTATAAAATTTTGTGTAAAAGAATTTAAGAGAGGGGTAAAAGAACTTATACAGTATTCATAAAGATAAAAAATATCTGGTTATTATAAATTTACGAATAAATTTTAACAAAAATAAGAAGAAATAAAAAACGAGTCTTTAGAAATATGTAATTTTTCAGTACAAAGATATATATAAAATTTTTATTGAAAGATAAATATATTCGTTTTCTTGCTTTATTTTAATTATTAATTTATGAATTTCATTCATTCTATACCAAGTTACAATTTATCAATTACATTAGGGATACACAAAATAAGGAAGTTATCAACAATTCATTGTAGATCCATGATAAAGGAAGATCAGAAAGAGTATATCGATATTATAAATACTCTTGTACAAATTCTAAAAGTCAATAGTTTTTAAATTCTATATTAGATTCTATATTAGATAAACAATCGAGAACATTTCAGGTTGTCACTCATTTCAATGCAATATATATTTGCTTATAAAATTTAGTTTATAAAAGTTTTATAAAATTAAATTAAAACTTAATAATTTAACACATATTTATTAACAAGATTTACATTATATGTAAATAAAAATAAGTTATTACATGATACATGTAATATAGTGAATTTAATTATGATACATCTTAATGATCTTTATTAATACTTTACACAGTATATTTATTTATAATATATATGTATATATATCTCTTATAATATTGTCTATTTTAAGTTTTCCTCTATTTTAAGTCACCTATTTTTTTCCTCTAAATCTTTTGTGCTGCTCTTTTAGCACTCATATTTGCTGATCAAATTAGAGTGACAAAATAAACAAAAAACAGAATACGTAAAATGTTTATTTTGTCACTCACTTTGTGTATCAGAATAAGAATGATAATTGAGAAATCTTAAAATAGAGGAAATATTCGATTGTAATAATTTTAGAATAGAAAAAATTAACTGTATTTGTTACAAAAGAAATGTTAATTATACATACATATTTGAGATAAACACAATTATATCCTTTTTAGTTTTTGATATCCTTTTCCCTCGAGATAAAATTATTGATCTAATACATCAATTACATCGCATCTTTCAATTACTCTTTTGTGGTCTAGGGCCAAAAATGACAGTCCCTACTCTCACGTTTGTACTACCTAATTCAATCTACAATAGAAAAAATAGTGTATTTTATATAAATACGTAAAATCCATTAGCAATATTCGCAAATAGATTATCCAAAATTCTTACTGCATGTTCATAATCGCTGGACATTCCCATTGATAATTCAACATCTTTTATATCGATTCCCAATTCGTCGCATACCTTTTCTCTACATTTTATTAAGCAAATAAAATCAGGATTTGGCCCATTTGCAACATCATACCCATACATTCCTATCGTCATTAGGCCCACAAATTTTAAATTAGGACAGTTCTGTATAACATACTTTACAAGCGTTGATGCTTGTGCAATATCGCAACCATGTTTTTCTGTAATTATTTTTATACAAGTTGATCCAAAATTCGTTGACCTTAAAAACTACTTTGTCTCATATAGTTTTTCTCATATAAAATATAAATATCTTAAAATATAAATGAATATTTTATTACCTTCTTCTTGACTCGTGTTAACTTGCACCATGACATTTAACTTGCTGTCATCGTTCTTTCGAAATCTCGGCCATGAATTATCAAGTGCATTTGCAAGTTTTTCGCTACTAACAGTTTCTATAATATATAAATTTGGTATACTTAAAACCTTGTTGACCTTATTCCTTTGTAAATTGCCTATAAAATGCCACTGAATTTCTTTGCATTTTTCAAGGATCAAGGGACTGCAGGCCTTCTCTACCAGCTCATTCACGTAATTTTCACCAAAATGCCTCTGGCCGGCCTCATATGCAGATACTATCGATTTCGTGGATTGCAATTTACTGGCAGCTACCAGTCGTGGTTCATAATATTGATACTCCTGTGAGAATGAGGGAAATTTATTGAAGAACTAACCTTCGCATTGATTTTCGAAACGCGACGTCTCTATACGATTTACAGTGTATTAAAAAAAAATAAATTTATATATTTAATAATATACGTTTAAGCAAGTGCTAAAAACAGAAAAAAAATACCGGTGCTCTCTTCGCGGCGGCACAGGCTATCTTGTCGAAGATGGATTTCAAATTTGCTGCTACTTCTGCCATGCTGTATCTAAATATTGCCATAAATCGCCTCCTGATCGAGATTTATATAACGTGCTTGTTTAAGAAAATTTTTTCTTCCTCCCTAATATCTTTCTCCATTCTTTCGAATGTTTAATTGCCTCACGTGTCAAGCATAATAAACATTACGCAATACGATCATCGAGTATCAATTTCGTGAGTTTTAGAACGCACTTGCGATAATTAAATTGGGTAACCTCTTTTCTAACCTTAAAGACCCTGTTTTCCCCCCTCACCTCGGTCACGTGACATTGCGCATCGTGCGCATGTGCCGTCAGCAGCCATTTGTGACTGTCAGTCGTTAGATTATCAACATGGCGTAATTTTATTATCAATATTGCGTTCGTTCTTTGCTATTTCCGTCGATAGTAGCAGCAAATTGTAATTATGAAGATAATCATTCAAATTTTATTCGTAAACATTAACAGAAACGTAAGTGTCGCACGTCCGTTCTCATCGTATATTAATAATGGATGATCTTTCTCTCTGTATCCTCTAACGCGTTTGACAAATTGCAGATCAGTCGAACTTGGTCAAAACTCTAAAAACTGGAGTGCTGCTACTAATTTTTTGTTTCGAACAATATCACGTAATACCTATACCGACTGTTCGAGAGTAATATGGATAACAAAACATCATCCTTTGGCATGTCATTTTGTGTATTCGTACATTAATTAATGTAAAGAATTCAAGCTTGTTTTTGGGTTTAATATTTGCACGAAGATGGGTACTTCGAAGCAGCAGGATAGATCCCTTGGTAGTGGAATTTCACTGCCACAATGGATGAAAGGGAGAATGGATAATAAGTAGGTTTTATTTTTCATAAATTACGTGTTAAATTTTATTAAATTTAATAAATATATTTTTATGAAGCTATTTTTGTAACAATTGGTGTATTTGAGTGATTAATACAATCGCTAGCTGTGATATGGATTGGGATGTTTGAAATTGTTATTGCATTATATATGTGTATTTGGTATTCTGCCAAGTCAGCTGTGTTATTTATAGTTGAACATTTGCATATGTTTTGTTACATAAATTGTTTCTATAAATATGTTCTAGTTTTTTTAATGATATTTGTTGTCTCACTGAAAAGTTTAGTTTTAAAATTTTTGAATTTAGTTTTCAAATTTTTAGCAGCACAATGGAAATACTAAATCAATTTACAGGGCTAAGTGGCATTGCGCTTTGTATGTTATTTATGTTGGTTGTTATTACAGTTTATGTTAATAAAATTATATTTTATATTTGTATTTTAGATTTGACTTTGACGAAGCTGCATTCAGTCCACCATCTTATGACGACAGTTTCTTTTGCATAAGATATCCAAGATCGCAAAATACTGAACCACAACACGGATTGAAGCAAATTGTAAATGAAGTTTTGAGTGAAAATATCGCTAGCTCCACGAATCAGATAACTACCGAAAAATCTATTTCTGAGTTGAAAGAAACCAAGCAGATTGATTTTAGCAAACATCCTTTGCCATGTCAACCGTTTATACCGGTTGTAAATAATAAAGGTATCAAAGATTTTATATTCTTAATTTATTAAATATAACACTGATTATCATATATTGTATTTGTGATGTCATTTTAGCTGATAATATTAAAGTATATAAAGCTTCAACGAGCGGAAATGTAAAACTTAAATCACAGGGGACAGATGACGGTTTTCATGGTGAACCGGCTCTTTGTGGCAAATCAATCGTTCATGTAGCTAATCAAATGATGTCTGGTAAATTCACCAAGGTATTCACATCGGATTCGCGTTCTCAGCAGACGGAGAGTTCGGTGAAAAGCGTTAGCAAGTCGTTACCAGCGACACCATTAGCATCACCGACAGGAACTCCAGATAGTTCGCCAAAAGCACGCAGGAAGCTTCACAATCGATACTTTACGGGCGCGTTTATACCGGACAGAGAAAAATATCAGGGTAATTGGATCTTGGCAAGCATATTAGGTCAATCCAGAGAAGTCATTACGGCAAAGATAGAAGAGGAAGACGAGCTCTTTCCAGACATGGAGCCACGCAAGCCATTTAATCGAAAGAAGTCTATATCTTCGCAAAATCTTACGTATATCGGGAAGGAAGAAAAATCGACGGATAAGTCGTCTGTTTACATTAATGTACTCGAGGCCAAACCGTCTGAATTAAGAGAGATGAATTTTTGGTCACCGACTTCCATGTGAAGCTTTACATTTTTTGTTTAATTTTAACTACATAGTTATTAATCGTGCTTCTACCAAAGCATATATACATAGATTATTTAGATGAATTTAGTTTAATTCCACGTTATTGATGCACATAACTGTAAATTTAACTCATCATACTAACTTGACAATATTTCGTACGAGATTGATACATCATGATCATATTTTAACTGGATTTCTACAAGTTTATAATCTTTGGAAAACAGCGGATAACATTATCTATTCAAAACACAACAGAATTATGTTTATCATTTAAAACATGCCTTCTGCAATCTTTTTTAGTCATTTCTTTGAGAAAGATAATACGTTCGAATGTGATTTACTCTATATGTATTATATTTGTTTTATATAAGTATTGTATTTGCGTAGTTGTGCTAAATGCTCTTACTCTCAAAAATGCTTGGAGAGTTGGAAGTACAATATACGGTCTGTTAATTAGTTATCTTACGCTTTTATCAATATCTTATATAATTTCTTATTCTCCGTGCATTATATGAGAATTGTGGTATAATTAAAATGCATCAAATGTGTCGAATCTTGCGAACCCAAGAGATGCATTTTAAATAAAACGTCGAATGCTCTGTATTATAAAATGTGATATAATGATTTTTAAATGAGGGACACCGTAAAATTGTCTCGTATAACTATCGTATAAATTCCACTACTATATATTTGCAATATTATAAATTTTTGCACGAGGAATAAAAGGAAACATTCACTAAAGACATTTTTATCAAGCACAGATTATATACAAATATATACGAATTATGTGAACCGATTTATGCCAATAAAAGTACGAAATAACATTTTATACATATTTTCTCATTATTATTTTAATAAATGTACACCCTGGAAGCAACAATTTTAATCTGCGCTTAGCTTAAAGATCAGAATACGGGAAAGTCGCGAATCTTAGTGGAAATCAGATTAAAACAAAATTGCTGTTCAATACATATGCTTTAAATCGATTGGATAAATGGAAGATAAATGGCCAGATTAATTGTTGCTTGATGCTGACTCATTAAAGAGCGAATGGTGAAAACAAGTCAGGTTAGGCATGATGGAAGTACTTCCACCATGAGATTAGGTTAGTGTAACATTCCCGCCATAGTCGCATTGTAGAATTATTGCAGTCCGCAAATCACGTTGTTTTAGTTTTCGTCTTTCGGATGATCGGTGTGAAATGCGTCATGATCCTGCGGACGAGACGCACAGGAAACCACGCCAACTCAGGAACACGCCGCTGCAGAAATATGTTCGACTGACATCACTCGTCATAACCCTTTGCTACGCTGGAGCATTGTATATTTCCTTTAGAAGACATTGGTATTTTCTCATATAATATATACCCGTGCAAATTCTCCAGACGTTCAAGTCTACGATTATCTGTTCGTTTCCAATCAATCTGATGGTGTAACTAAATTTTGTTCTGCAGTTCTGATTCCGAGTTGTTGAATGAGTCTCAACTAGACAAAGACCAGCAGGCTTTGATGCACGATTACGCTACAATTCCATTTTTGAGAAGCACTCTTGATAAACTATTGGAGAGACAGCAGGCTAAATCGAAAGCGGAAGCCGAACCGAAGGATACAGCCTGTTAAACAAGAAATCATTTAGAGTTTATATAATAATGGATGTTGATGGATTCTGTAAGCCTGGTGGTTTGGAGAAAAGATTGAGATTAAGGAAAAATGACAAAGAAAGGTATTATGACATATGTCAAGTATGTTAAATTGATAATTTTTGTAGTTTGATTTGTTGTAACATGTACTTTTCTGAAAATATAATATGAGAAAAAATACATTTAAAGTGTAATTATATCCCACAATCTTCTTGTCTTGTTATTATATTCTTTTTTCCTATTAAATTTGCATCAGATGGTTATTCTTTGTATCAATAAGAAATACTCTTGAGGATATCAAAGTAACATAAAATATTCTTTTATTCAGTATAGATAATAAGGCTTATCTGTCTGATAATTCCAATAATGAAAACAAGGATGATACCGTTTGTACATCTCAATCGTCCTATGATGATGATAGTTTATTGGATTTTAAATCACCAAAAAGAATACATTCCATACAGTCAAAAGTTAATACACTTCCGGATAAAGCGAAGAAGAAAGTACTTCACTCTAAACCTAAAATTATTAACAATGAAAGGAAACCCAAAAGCAGAAAATTACAAAATAAAAAAATTCTTCACTATGTACAACAACCATTGATTGAATCTTCTTTTTTCAAATCTGAAAAGAAAGAAGTAGAATCACCACAGAGTTCAACTGATATGAAAACGGCTTATGTATGCCCATTATGTTTCAAAAATTTTAAGGATGAAAGTTCCCAAACTGTACACATGAAAAGTTGTGCTACGAAAAATAATGTATCTACAAAAAAGTTATTGGATGCTGTGGAACTGCAAGAACGGCAAGCTGCGGAGAGGAAGTTGTTGGGACTACCTTCTGCTCCTTTATTACAAGACAAGAAGAAACCTGCTCCACGTAAAATGGTAGATATTTAATTGTTTAAATCGACACGATGAGTTTCAAATTACTAATTATTAGAATTTGATTGGGATTTAATTGAGTCCTCTCAGAATCTAAGTGGTCAAATTGTTAACAAGACAATGTGTATAAATATTTTTAGCCATTTTAAATGATGATTTTTTTTAGGCATCGCACAATGACCCTGATCTCCAACTTGCTTTAGCACTTTCGAAATCTCTATATGAAAAAGAGGAAGCGGAAGAGTGGGATGAAGTTCAAATTGTGGCCATATCCTCCAGTCCGGTGCCAGATAATAACGTAGATGTAGAATGTTCTAAAAAAGCGACATTGCAAAATTTTGGGTTTAGTAGCAGTAGAAACACGTTACCAACAGATAATTGGCCTTCCAGTAGAAATAAAAAAAGTAATTGTTATATTATATTTTATATATATATATATATATATATATATATTATATAGTTATATTAATGCAGTTGATTCTATAACTAAATAACTACAACTAATAAGAAACTTATATTTTAGTTTCTCATTTTTTTTTTGTTTAAGAAGGAAAGCCCACTGGACCAACTATTTTGCAAAGACGTACGGCTGTAGAAAGAGAACGTATTTTAACAGAGAGAATAGCTGAGATACTTATGGGATGTAAGGATTTTACACAAAGATCCCAGGAAAAAGCAGAAGAATCTAACGACGCTAAAGAGAAAATTGTTATAAAGAGTTATTTACTTAAAAAATTACATAAAACTGTAATTATATTTAATTTTTTATGTATTAGAAATTACACTGTTCAACAAAAAGTTACATTTTTTGGATACAAGAACGAGAATAATCGTTTTCCACTTTTTTGGACACTGAATATTAATCGAAGTTCAAAGATGGCAAAGTAAATATCGCGGATATAAAAAATAATCTAATTTTTACTTTTGATGTCCGGCATATTGGTTCCGCTATTTTTAATTAATCAATTTTAACATCAGATTAGTATTCAGTGATTTATTTTAGACTTTAAAATCTATATATTATTATTTTAAAGGAGAATACGTTGTGGGATAGAACAAAATTAATTCAAACTCAAGATATATTTTATGTAAAACAACTATCGCCTCAAATAATACCATTAGAAAAGAAGGAGCATAAATTAAATGTAAGTTAACTGTATCTCGGTATAAATTATCTATATATTTTAGAATACTACAAAACATAATAACGACATTATGCTTCACAGGAAGAGCAGAATCTTATGAAGCTTATGGAAATAAATGAAAGAAGTGTAAGGAACGAAAGATCTTCAGATAGTGAAATACAGGAAATGAAGGATGTACAGACTGCGAAAATGGACAATGATGAAGCATTAGCGATCTCTTCAAATACAGTCAATGTGTGTTGTAAAGAAAAGAAATTCCTTGATGATCTAGCAACAAGTTGGAGAAATATACTTAATGACAGCTCTGCAAGTGACATTATTGTGTTCGTGAAAAATAGCAGACACATATGGACGCATAAATTGGTTTTCTACACACGTTGCACAAATATTTTACTTGATGTAATTTCCAATGATACAGAGTTCTCTATTGCAAAAGAAAAGATTTGTTGGCTCGATGCAGACTATGATGTTGCCTTGGCCTTTCTAGAATTTGTCTATTGTGGAACAATCGATAAGTATTCAAAAATATTTGAGTCTGAGACATCGTTATCTGGTGTTCGAGTTTTAGGAAGAAAGTACAAAGTCCAAGAGTTATTTGTTTATTTGCGTCAAAAGGAATCAAAATCTAACATAGTAGAAGTTAAACATGATTATAACACTTGTGAAAAAGATACAGGAAATGAACATTTAAATGTAGAAATGGCTTTAAATATTTCAAAGTTAGGCAAATCTTTTAACACATCGCCGAATCGTACGCATAACATAGAAAATATTCAGTGCTCTCAAAAAATGCTGTTACAGAGGGATGTTAATGATGATTTACATTCTCTTGAAAATGATTACATATCTACGAAGAACTTGTGCGTTTTGCAAGACGAAGAAACTGCTTTAATGACATTATCAGAGGAAATAAGCAGCATTTCCAGAAGCAACACACTTGCAAAATGGGAAACTAGTGCATCTCCTGACTTGTTTGATGATACGCCTGTAGTGAAACATAACAATAAATCCACAGTGTCTTCTGAAGACCATGAAGATTCTAATATTCACATATTATTGAATTTGATTAAACAAGATGCAGATATTGATATCTATAGTCAAAAATTATTAAAAACCCAGAATGCAAAATATTCAGAATTAGACGAAGACATACCTACTTGTTCAAAAAATATAGAACAAAATATAATTGAAATTGATCCAGATCCCGAATCAAATTCTCTGAGATATTCTATCGATAATATGCATAAAGATTCTTTAATTGATACTCCTCAAAGCAGTAAATTAAGATTTCTTCAAGATCGTCCTTCAGAAATAACGAAACAGAAAAGTAATCTCTCATTATTTATCGAAAAAATTCAGAAGGAAAACATGAAGTTGGATGCGGTATTAGATTCGAATGTGGAACGTCTTGTACAAATATCTCCTATAAGGCAGAAGAATCCATTTCATGTAGACAAACATGATAACTCTGATTTTCATTCTTATGACAACAACGTCGAACAGTCAGTTGTTACGAAGGAAAGAGTCGGTAGATTAACTATGCTTGAGCAGCATATGCAATCATTCGCTGCCAAAAATCGAGAATTTTATTCCAATGAACGTACAGAAGATGTTAAACAGATTAATACTTCACATATAGATTCTTTATCACCTAAGATAATAGAATCTTCCCATAATAATACATTGAATTATATACAAAACTTTATTTCATCAGATGAGAAACATGTGAATATTTCGGAACAAGTCACAACTGTGTCAGCAGTATGTTCACACCACTCTGAAACAATGAGTCAATCGCTTAGCAAAACTTTTCTTGATTTAGAAACGAATGACGAAGAAATTTCTATGTATTCGAAATACATGAGAGATCACAAGGACAATAGCATAGCAAAGTATCGCAAAGCAATTATTAGGAATAATTCAGATAGTAATCTGTCTAATAAAAGTACGTCATCTGATTCGATCAGTGAAGCTAATAACATCAGTGAGGCTGAGAAAGATACAATTTTATCGCAACGTGTTTTGACGCAAAAAGATACAGATGTAATTGTTTCGTCAGATACAGATATTGAAAGCGTATCTTCCAATGTTAACCATGTTGTTTTAGAGAATGATGACTCCAACCATGAAAATACTATGTTTTATTCTCAGAAGTCTAGAAAAGAAACAAAAGACAACAAACAGAATGTAGAAAATGAAAACAGCAATCAATTATTTGAAGTTGATACTTTTTCAAAAGCAGTGGCGACAAATATGGAAGAACGAAAGGATATTAATAGTCCAACTAAATCAGATCGAGATGAGTTACCAACCAAAGAGTTAACATCCGTGACACAAAAATCTGGATTAAATGATGACCAGAAAAAGAGATTCGTTCCAAGCCCGATTACAGTAGCCTCCAGCCCAGATTTTTCAAATAATGAAAGCTGCAGTCCAGTTTTAAATATGGAAAGTTTATTTCAAGATGAATATTGTGCTGAAAATGTGTTAGAAACAAGTGCTTGTAAATTAAGAAAGCCGGACAAATTTTCTCTCAATTTTGAAGACGATGTGTATCTTGCAAACGTCGATATTAATAAATATGAAAAACTGCATGTTTTGGAGAAGAGTCAATCATTTAACATATTAAGTACGGCAGAATTAAAAAACGGTAATGTACGCAAATGTAATAGTAAAAATAATCGTGAAAATATCAAAGGTAAAGATATAGCAGCAAATGATTATGGAAACTTAGATAGTGATGCCACATCTTTGAGCCAAAATTTTACAAGCATCAAGCAATTTAAAAGAAAATCTTTATCCGAGGGCCAGATTGATACAAATAGATTATGTAATCAAGGGACTACATCTACCCGTGTAGCCATGCATTTGCAATGTAATTATATTCAGAATAATGGAAACGCAAAACCGTTTAAAATAATTGATAAAGATGTCACACCACCACCTGACTACAACGATATGAGCACTCCTGAATTACATGTAAGTTCATTGACAATGATAAATCTTCATAATTGAACTCATTGAATTGAATTCATGATTGACTTTTTCTTCTGACAAACAAATTGATTTCTAGAGAGAGATGAAGAAACACGGACTAAAGATACAAAAACGTAGCAGAGCTGTAAAGTTGTTAACGCATATTTATAACGAACTTCATCCTTTAATATCTGAAAAAATGATAGGACAGCAAGTTACTGAAATTTCGAGTGATGAAGACGACGGTCCTCCGTTGAAAAAACGAAACACGGATAGTTTGGGAAAATCGAGTAATGCAGAAGACAGTGGTAATGAATTGTCGTGTTCTCGAGATAGGTAAATTTAATGTAAATATTAGTTATTTTTTTTTAGCAATGACATTTTATTTTTAGATACAATAAAGTAATGTCATGATTGTTACAGCAATGATAGTGTAAGTTCTGTAAAAGGAACGAGTAACGATGAAATGCAGTTTTACGAAACCGTATCGACACTGGAGAATTCATCGGACGTTACAGAAGCCTTTATGAAACTAATCAATATTGATAAAGATTTACATAACAAAATATTACGGTATGAACCTGTAAATATTGAACAGTTGCGTTCTATGTTGCAAACACGTGGGTTTAAATGTAAGCTCTCTAATCTCATGAGCTTTCTGGATCAACAGGTGCATTTTGTGTTTTTTTCTTTAATTTAGATATGATCATGTGTCAAGAAACGTACATATATAGATAATTTTTTATTTTAGTGTATTACGTTTTATGCACCAGAACAGAGTGTCAAGAGCAGGACTCGCAGGAAGACATAATTCTAAAAAAATAAAATATCTGTGTAATATCTAGATACATCTTTATAATGCTTAATAAAATATCTTTATAATGTTTAATAAAATATGATATATGAATATTTATCATTAGCAAACATTAATATAATGTGTATTTGAGATAACAAAAATTTATATTTTATATGGTTCAATACATACGTGATACTAATAATTTATTTAACATTATTGCGTTATTCATGTATATATTTTTAGTAAGTTAATGAAATAATACGTATATTACATGATTTAAATATACTTAGAGTTTATTTAATTTTATTTAAAAATTATCAATATTAACATTTTACTTATTTTTATTTATTAAATTTTTGATTGTTTTGAAAACATTCGCAGAAGAATTAAGATATCTTTTTAATGCGCAGATGTAATAAAAATTAAAACGGAGAAAATGCTTTGCCAGGATAATCATAAACCGCAAATTTATCTTAATGAGTTTTGAAGTACAGAAATGCCTCTCGAAAATGTAAGATATGAATTTTTTTAATAAGTTTTGAAACACAAAATCGAGCCCGCTGTCGGAATGAGTAAAAACTATGGATTTTTACGATGAGTTGTGGAGCGCAATATTGTCATGTGAAAAAATTTCATAGGCCGATATTTATAATCCGTTTTTATTTCAACCATCTTATAAATAATGTCTTAAAATGCCTAGAAAAAGACGGAGGGAACTTTTCACATCCGTCTCTCTCTCGGTAGCCTTTGCGTTCTCTAGTCTAATATCTCTATGGAAACATCACAGAGGACTCAATTTTGTGTTCCAAAACTCATCGAGAAATTTTATAATTTATTCCGGCTGAGGCTGAAATCACATGGTGCGGAATAGAAGTACGGAATAGAGAGTGCGTCATACAAGCAGCCAATCAGAGCGTTGCAGAAAATGTCGTAGATACTGCGGCAAAGCTCTGATTGGCTGCTTCTATGACGCACTCTCTATTCCGTACTTCTATTCCGCACCATGTGATTTCAGCCTGAGGGCTTGGATGTATATAGATTTGAGCATGGTGTAAGAAACAAGGTGTGCTCATTCCTCGAATGCATTTTCGTCACGTTCTGCGCAAGGAAGGGAAGGGGAAGCGTGACAAGATTCCGCCATCTTGAAAATCACCAATAGAAACGCGACAGTGCCAGGTTTCGAAGTGTCACGATAAAGAGGTTATACGTGCAGTTTTTGTAGTGCTTTATAGCGTTTTTATTATTTACGTTCGAGAAATAATATTTTAAAATGCCGTCGTGTGCAATAAAAAATTGCAAAAACAATTCACGAAATACCAAAAATACCGGTGTAAGGTATTTTTCATTTCCAAAAAAGAACGAAATGATAGAAAAATGGATAGTGTTGTGTAAGGAAAACGTGGATCCAAAAATCGGTATGTATATAATATCGACAGATTATATTTATATACATTTTTCAAAAACTTGTTCAACTTGCTTCAAATACCATTTAAATTCTACAAGATGGCGGAAACTTGTCACGCTCTCTTATTGGCTAATAAAAATGCCTGCGCATGAGCACACCTTGTTTCTTACACCATGGATTTGAGAACATTTTTATCATTCCCTCCTAGTGACTGCGAACGTTACTGCAGGAGGGTCGACACGTTGCATTTCATTGCATTTTTACCGGATAAGGTATTTATTGACAAGAAAATAGAGAAGTTAGAATGTTTCTTTTATTTTAAATATACTGTGCAATATACTGTACAATAAACATTTAATTAATTGTAATGTATAGCTTTAACTAATGTACAGCCTTTAATACTGTTATATATAATATTGTTATAATATTTTGTGATTAATTTGCACTAACATGTGGTGTAGTGTAAAATTACAATTTGATGACAAAATATTTTTTGTAGGATATATTATTCAGTGTGATAAACTTCTATCGAATATATTTCATCATCCAATATGTCATTACCAGGTAAGTTACATTAGAATGATATAATGATATAGTGATAAAACTGCAATAAGAATATAGAATATATAAAAGAATCATAACAAGAATAGTAATGTAAATAGAAATATGAAGTTATATTACATGTTATATGTATTATACTTGATGCATATATATGTATATGTATCATAATATTAACAACATAATTAAATAAGAAACACTAAAATATATGTATTACAATCAATATTTGAAGGTATTTATACATCAGACAAGAATGGTAACGACGAGACAGGAGATGGTTCAGAGAAGAACCCGTTTAAAACTATTCTAAGAGCAATGCGTCATGCCAATAAGGAACCCTTTCCGATTATCTACCAGGACTCTCATGAAAGTGGCAAAAAATATGAACCAGCATCAAAATCTCAGTTAAAAAAAGTACAAAAAATTTGGGCTAGAGAACGATATAAGAGTGAGGAAAAGGAGAAGAAGTTATTAGAAGATGAAGAAAAGAGATCAAAGAATCTTAAAGAGGCTAAAGCAATTGTTATAGAAGAGAATAAGACGCTGCCGGAAGCAAAACAAATCAAGATAAACCAAACTTTTGATCACAGAGATAAAAGAGTCAAGCTATATGGATGGGTACATAGATTAAGACGGCAAGGTACATAATTAAGCTTATTTCTGATGTATCTATTTGTAATATATGATCATTTATTGAGTAACTTCTGTTGTAGGCAAAGCTCTTATGTTCATTACGTTGCGAGATGGGACAGGCTTTCTGCAGTGTGTACTGACTGATAAGCTTTGTCAAACATATGATGCCTTGACCCTCGCAACAGAAGCTGCTGTTCAATTGTTTGGGGTCTTGAAGATTGTTCCTGAAGGAAAAAATGTACAACAAAATTAATATCATGTATTGAATCGTTAATATGTTATACATTTAGATAAAGTATACTTATGTATGTATGTTATTATTTAATTTTAGGCACCGGGTGGACACGAATTATGCGTTGATTATTGGAAACTTATTGGATCGTCGCTTCCTGGTGGTGCCGATTCAATATTGAATGAAGAAGCTCTTCCTGATGTACAATTGGACAACAGGCATATGATGATTCGAGGCGAAAACGTACGATAAAAAAAGTTTTAATACTATTAGAGAGATTTTAATATAATTTTTATTATATATTTAGATCAATAATTCATTATCCTATAATTCGTTCCATAAATCATTGTTGATTTATTAATTTCAGACATCAAAAATCTTAGCCATGAGATCTATATTAATGCAAGTGTTCAGAGACCATTATAAGGATCGTGGTTATTGTGAAGTGACTCCACCAACATTAGTGCAAACTCAAGTAGAAGGTGGTTCGACTCTCTTCAAATTAGATTATTTTGGGTATGCATAGATAGAACAAATCGCATAATTATGAGTTAACTAATTTATATTGTTTACAGGGAAACCGCTTTTCTCACTCAGAGTTCTCAATTGTATCTTGAAACATGTCTTCCAGCCTTGGGAGATGTATTTTGCATTGCACAGTCATATCGGGCGGAACAGTCGAGAACACGTCGCCACCTCGCCGAGTTCGTATTTATAAATATTTTTATAAATATTTATAAATATTTTAATTTATAAATATTTTTTTAAATACATGTTAAAGAAGTAGGTATACATCTATTCTTTTTGTAACTATTTTAAATCGAAATATTGAATTAATTTTTAGATACACACATATCGAGGCAGAATGTGCGTTCATCACATTTGATGATCTACTTGATCGGCTTGAAGATTTAATTTGCGACGTGGTCGAACGAATTCTAAAATCACCGTTTGGTAATCTTGTTAAAGAATTGAACCCCAACTTTCAAGTGCCCAAGAAACCCTTCAGACGAATGAACTACAGCGATGCGATTGATTATCTAAAAGAAAACAATATCACAAAAGAAGATGGTAGCTTTTATGAGTTTGGAGAAGTATGTGAATACTCTCTCATATCATTTTAATTCAGACAAAACGTAATTATTATTGTCTTTTACAGGACATTCCAGAAATGCCAGAAAGAAAAATGACTGATGCTATCAATGAGCCAATAATGCTCTGTCGTTTTCCCGCTCAAATTAAATCATTTTACATGCAGCGTTGCATGGAAGACAAAGATTTAACGGAGTCTGTTGACGTACTTTTACCGAACGTGGGTGAAATCGTCGGCGGTTCGATGCGTATCTGGGATTATGATGAGATAATGGAGGGTTACAAGCGTGAAAACATTGATCCAGCCCCTTACTACTGGTACACAGACCAGGTAAATACAAGGAAAAATTCTAAATTAGAATAATATAGATCGAGTAATTATACGTTATATTACAGCGGCAATATGGATCTTGTCCTCATGGCGGTTACGGGTTGGGATTAGAACGATTTTTGTGCTGGCTGTTAAACAGATATCACATACGGGAGGTATGCTTGTATCCGCGTTTCCTGGAGCGTTGTCGCCCATAAAAGAATATTGCACGGGAACATGAACACCACGTCGATAGTTGTATTAGTAGAGATGTGCGTTTCATTTTCTATTATAATAAATTAATACTCTAATGCTGCATTATATTCAGAATACTATGTAATATATTAATTACATAGCTGCAAAAAGTTCATTAAAAAAAAATCAAATAAAAGATTTATGATCAAATCTGTTTTGTATTTATATTCTTCATTCTTATTATGCAAAATATGTATTATTGTCACTTTAACGTACTGTTAACGGACTGTTACTGTTACTGTTAACAGTAACACAGTTTTAACGAACACGTATATAACGAATTGTGCGCACATACGCGTGTGTGTAGTCAAAAGCTGGATACTTCCGATAGTTATAATTTGCACATATTTATTGTATAATCGAGTATACAATGTCAATTGCATATATAGCCGTTCAAATAAAACTTCACATAAAATGTTACATAATTGTATATGTATATGCATTGTATATAAATACTGGCTTTGTTTTTATATAGAAAGTTTTTTCATAATATTCCATGACGGAAAGATGCTTAAAATTATTAGGCGATTAATATAAATTATTTATTTCTTTCTGTATTTGTACGGTGAAGAGTTTTGGTGTAATTTTGAAATAAAGTGCAAAAAATTAATAAATATAAGTGCATTGTGTGTTATATATATATATACACATATTATATATGTATATATAAACTGATAAAAGTGTCATTCAACAAGTGCATTTAACAAAAATAAATCTTTTGTTATAGCTTATAATTTTATATATAATTTATAACAGAATCATACTATACTTGCAACAATTACTTGTGGGAAAGTTCTAAAATTTATTATAGGAAACAATACTAATTTAAAAATTATGGCGTTACACATCTTGAAACAAATTCACATTAAACGGTGCTTAATCACAATTCACATGATATTTACAAAGCTGGATATGAGAAAAATACATTTATCTAGACATCTGTGAGATATTTGTGAAGCTATTAAAACAGATTTAAATAATTTGAAAAAAATTAATTCTCTCGAAGCTATCATACGTAACACATATTTTAAATAATTCTGTACATATGATAAGATAAATGCGTCATAGCAATTATGCTAAGTTGTATTTATCTCATTATGCCTTATGGTGCCTATATTACATATTTCGAGATAAAGAGATAGAAAGAGTATTAGAAGACAACACAGATTTCAAGCTCTGTATTTTACTCATTATCCAAAATTGTCCGCTGTGTCTTACATACCTTACGAACATATCGTATCATATAATAGCAATGACGAAAAAGCATCGAAATGGAGTATCTTGAATTATATATGAGGATCTATTCAAACTAATTTAGCGAACTATATTACAGAACAATAACTTACATTGCGCACATTGTTTCTATTTTAACAAATAATACACAGAAACCGCAGTTTCTTATTTAACACAAAGAAACATTTGTTTTGCTATGGTCAATAACCGTTATGAAAATCGGCTAAATCATCTTTAAATTATCCGCCGCTAAACAGTAGAATTCATCAACTGATCTTTATAAATACATATATTACATATTAAAATATGAAGGTACATGAAGATCATTACATATCATTTATCGAATTGTTTAATATTACTTTCATGTGAGAAAGGAATGATTGATTAGTATTATTATATGCTGCGTCGTACGAAATCCACATTAAGGAAAATACAGTGTTGTTTTTTCAGCCTTTTCGGCGCTACAATTATTTGTATATATGTTCGCTGCTTTGCTTTTCTTGTTTTTTTTTTATCAGGGAAACACTTTGAGACGCTAAGATTACAGTTTTTACTATCTTTAGACTATACGAGCTTCAGTTTTGGACAACAACAACAATATTCGTGCGAAGTTCACTACTTTATTATAATAAGTAATAAAGTAGTTTTCGATGAAAAAAAAATATATATAAATTTATATATATATATATATTTTATAAATGTAACACCCGACATATTAGCTTGTTACATACTAGCCATGCAAACAGATATCGCTTGCACGGTTTGTATGTAAAAGTAGTGGATATATCGTACAACAGCAATCAATTAATTGCGTGAATTTCTTTAACGAATCGCCATATTTATGCTTATAATCAATAAATATCGGCTCTTTCACATAATATACTTACACGGTATTCATTCCTTTTTCCTCTTTTTAATTTTAATAAAGCGTTTGTATTACACAATCGCGTTCTGGCAGTTGACGGACTTTCATCGAACCATCTGCTCCACATGAAAACAATCGACCTGCAGAATCCACGTGTAACTGGGTAACGCCCTGATGAAACAAATGATACGTTATATTTCTGTTTAAGTTGTCAGTAATCACAATGCAACAGTACCTGTCCTATGTTTTTGAAGAAACTAGACCGTGGATGTTCACTAGGAAACGAGTAGAGAAGAGAATGGACGGTCAAACCCCATATCTGTGGACAAGATGTTCGCTCATTACCATTTGGAAATGGAAGAGTACACAGCAGTTCACAATTTGAAGAGACAATGACTTGTTTTACCTTAATATCACCATCACCTGCTCCACTAACGAAAAATTCTTCATGTGGATCGAGCGCCAGACACTTGATAGCCGATTCGTGCGCTTGGAATCTCTGCCTCTGTTGTCGTTGTCGAACATCGAATATATTAATGTCGCCTTTCTTGCCGCCGCTGATCAGCAGCTGATGCTGCGGTGCTAGGATTAAGGCGCTGGCTCCCTGATCGTGACACATGAAACCTGACGAGACAATCGCACCGTAATTACAAAAAGGATTAAAGAACTATTATTCATTAGCGAAGTTAAATCGTATTAAGTATATGACATACACCAAATATTCGTACCTTGTACAAGAGATTTATTTTGCGGAAGTAATGTATCCCATAATGCTACGTTCCGTCCTTCCGAACCATGACCCGCGGTGGCTACAAGACTGCATGCGCCAAGGAAGACGAAGTCTGAAGTCACTTTGCTGTGGCACTGGTAAGTCTAAAACAGATTCAACAGTTTCGATAGCAAAGACATACTGAATGACGTACTTTCAATATTTCTTAGACTTATGAGATTCTTACGAAGAATGGTCGAGCCGTTCCTTCCCGGCAGGCCACTTGAAAAAGACTCAGATGACCATCGGAATCGGCCACACCGAACTTGTTGCCATGCTGAGAGAATCGCACGCGAGTCACTTTGGCAAAAGTACCAGGTGCTCTCGGAGTAGCGACAGCCGTCTGATGTCCCCATTCCCATAACGATACAGAACCATCTTGCGATCCAGTTAAATCTGGTGTTACCACATGAAAGAATAACAAACACATTAATTACTTTCAAATTCTTCAGTAATTTCAGCGTCGTAAAAAACAGAAATTCATGAGTATTCGAATAACAAATATACTCACATAATGGTAAAAGCGGGTGGGAAGAGATTCTTCTGATTCCATCGATTTTATGCTTCAGGATCTGTCAGAATAAAATATAATCGATTGAATTTGCGAATGAAAAGATTTAAGGTAAAAATATGTACATTTATATATGTATTATTCCAGCAGAATTAAACGTAACTTCATAAATACATTCAGCAATATTAAAGTATAACGCAGTTTGGGTGTTGTGTTAACGCAAAATAGGTTTAACAGAGTTGCACATAATAAACATGTAGCATGCGTTTCAAACGTTGCAGCGAGGTTCCAGTTAAGACAATTGTAACTAGTATTCGGCTGAAATTATTTTTCGGTCCACTTGCGGAATTAGTTGCTCTACCGTTTATCTCTACGGGTTAGCGTTAAAGACGTTGAATTAATATAATATGTGGCTATGTACACGGATGTGGGTTCATGTCGTGAAATATAATGGACTTCTACGCATCCAAGTCTTATGATCCTCGTACTGAGAGAATATGAAAAGCGTGATATTTAAAATCGGATATATTATTCATGAGAAAAAAATTATATACAAACAGTCGAAGAGTTTGGATAGTACATGCATTAGATCCACATTCCAATCATGTTCATTCAATATATTCAACGTGATACTTGTGAGATAAGAACAGTGAGTTTCATCCATGAATATAATATTTATGAAAATCTAGGAGCAGATGAAACACCATATTTGCCAATCGAGTATATGCTAGTATTTCTCTTTTTGAAAAATCTTGGTATTATATTGATAATGTAAGCAAAGAAAAGTACAAACTAATGCACTGTGCTGAGCTTTTAGACAAAATGATAATGGCTAAATATTTCTAAAAAGAAGTCTTATGGAACTGTAAGATCCTTTGGAAATTCAAGATATATCTGACTTGCAATATACATGAAGAGTTTAAAAAAAAGTTCACGATCTCAACGATTCTTTTTTTTTAGATAATTTCGAAATCTTTACAAAAAAATTGTATGCTATAAACTTATGAGCATAATTTTTACATATTACAAATCAGATACCTGCTTACCCAAAAAAGTTAAACATGAAAATTTGCACTAGGATAGACTAGGGTCTGTTAGATGTAAATCTCACCGGCTTTAACAAGTGTTTGCTCCTATCGGCAACAAATTGACAGAAACGCAGGTCGTGGGAGCCAGGAAAAGCAGGCATCCCCTTCATCTGAGCGAGCGAATGAGCCGCCAGTGACGCAGACCAAGTTAGATGTTAGGCAAGCATTGAACAAGCAACATTGTCTCCGTCACCACTTGTGCTACCCTAACCGAGTACACCATATTCACGGCTTGCAAGGCTTATCTCGCAATGTCTCTTGCCTTTATATCCATTCGAGAAAAGTGACGTACAAGAAAATTGTTGTACTTTTTAGAATTTGATTGATCCGATTAAATGAAAAAGGAATAATCATTATATAATCAACAAACTTTCTTTTAGACAGATAGAGATATGATAAATTTGTTTCCAATATTTATCATATAAAACGAGAAAGGCCTTGAGTTCAGCCGTATCCTGATATGTGAAACAGTGCACACTTTGGTCTTAATATATCATGCAATGAATGTTTCTTAATCACAGTTCTTTTGCCTTTGGTGCAAAACTGCTTCTAGACTCACATCGTTTTGACTGTCAATACGAAAGCATTGCCTAATGATATTATCTTCATATCAATGGATAAAACAAAGATATTATTACAAAGACACGCTTTAGTGATCGCTTGGAGTGATCAAACAATATACAATGTACAATATATATGCAGCACATACATAATGATTCTTAGAATATCCTGGATAGACAACACGCTTCCTAGTTAAGTCGGCATAATAAATCTTTGTGAATAAATTTTTGTGAATAAAAGCTGATTAAAAATTCCTGAAAATCTCTTATTTTACTAGGAAATTATTGCAAAATTACTTGTAAGCAACTTATAACTCGTATATTAATCTTGGAAATACTGTGTGCAAATTCCCTCAGTTATAATAAGTCAAACTCTCTGTATGTGAGTTAATTAAATATACAACCTCTTAGTAATAATTAACTGCACACTCACGCACACATATGCATATTAAAACAATACATAGTGAGATTTACAGTTACACTCAAACAAAAATACTCTCTACTCTGAGTTATAATAATAAACGAATGCAACATAACATAAAGGGGATAAGTAAAATTCTTTTTACCTTTTATTAAAATAAACTCAGCATTCAAGGGTGATATATCAAACGGTAAGTGTAGCACAAATATATAGATAAAAAATTTAAAAAATAAAAAAAATAAAATTCTCTACATAAATCAATTCGAGTTATATTTACAAGATTTGAATTATATTTATAAAATGGTCTTTTTTATTTCTAATTTGTTTCATCATATTTAAAATTATATTGTAAGATCGAGACATTTCATTAATTTCTAAGATTTCTTAATTTGTGATAATAATGACTTTTGATGTGTTATTTACTATATAAATTATGATAAAATTAGAAACTCACCACACTCGCGCCACGTCCACTCTGACTGGCTATACCTGAATGGGGTTGGGGGCTGTTTTGCTGAGGACTCTGCGCCAACAAAGGACGATCTGCTGCTGTCTGCAAATAATATTTGTGTAAAATATGCAATTTATTATTGTTTGCTAATATAAAGACATTGATTAAGCCGTACCTGTATAACTAAGAAACTAGTTGGCGGTACAGGCTCTGGATCAGGTTGTTTATTCAAATTGATAATATCAAATTCGCATTCATCTTCCAACCATGACGGAAGTTCTAGGAGCAGGGAAATATTCATCTCTTGCACTTCCCGAGGTGTAGCAAGGGCCATTAAACCTGGATTTACCTATACACGATCATTAATCACACATATTATTATAGTTATAAACATTAACATGAATATTCTTGAAGTGATCTAAAAAAATCTTCGAAGTGTTTCTTTAAAAAATAATTATCATACCTAAAATTAAAATTACCTGATTAAGACAAAAGGCACTGATGCTATCTTGTTCTTTGTGGATAATCCTGACTGGTTCTGGCAGGCTTGTAGTGCCACTATCACTACCCTTATCTTCTCCAGTTCCACGATGTATGCCGTCAACGACTGTCTGACTACTTTCAAGTATCGTTGACAGGGATCTTCGTTTCCCAAATACTGCACGAATAAAAATATCCTGAACCAATTCCTGTCTAACTAAATAACACCATAAACGATTGGTAGGCGCTGCGGACGCTAATCGCGTGCTGAAATCATGAGAATATTTCTTTTTATATTCCCTTATTCCGACTTTTAGTTTTTAACTTTCGATTTTAATTATCAAACGAGATGTGCTCACTTAAAGGGTGTGTTTCCTTTCTCTAATAACGATCGATATTTATGAATAGCCGGTTTCCCCGGTGTGGGAGAAGGATCCGGTGCACAGCCGGGTATATAATTCGCTGGGGGTGGACCTTTAAGTTCCAATTCTTCGCGCAAAGATTCCTGCCATTGAGCGACAATGCCCAAAGTACCGTGGATTAGCGGGCTACTTACAGGTAATTCTAGAATAAAATTATCTTTTTAATGCCACACCGTTATCGTATATTATAATTAAGATATTATTTACAAGCTATCAAATTTCATACCTTGCATTTCTATACCGGCGACAGTCAGAAAATCTTGTAACTGTTGTTGCAGTATTTTAACTATTGCTAATCTCATTACGCTCCAACTATACGAATTGGAATTACTATGCTCTGTATTATCCTTTGGTTTACTCTTTGGTTTCGAACTTGTGTCGAATACATCTTCTTCATCGTCTGTAGAATCTAAGTCAGATACCGCAGAATCGGAAGAATCATAATCAATTTCATCTGCATATTCAGTCTCTATGCGTGGCTGAAAAAGTGTTGTACAATAAATATTGTATTGTAAAAGAAATAGTATTGTAAAATAAAAATAAAAAATTATATATATATATATATATATAGATTCTTTTGATATTTATTTTTAACATACCTTCATGAGGAAATAGGAGATCATGCTCATTTGCGGCGAAACAAACTGTTCTCTATACGTAGGTTTATCTTCCTTCATATTTGGCTGTTGACCCGTAAATTGTCCTAATAATTTCATATTCAGTTTGACGCGCTGTTTAGTCAACGACGTCATAGTATTCCACATACCACTAGCGGTACTTTGGATTTCACTCGTCACACTATCGGTCCGTTCAACGCTAATTGTGTTAACACCCTGCAAAGAAACAAAGATAAAAAAAAACAATGTTGGCCAAATATAAAATGAACAGCTATAGATAACTGTAAAGATTAACTGTACCTGGCTATTAGTGGTGCTTGCTACGCGCAGCAGCTTCTTAACTCCCCCGCCGAAGAGAGATGACCATGTATTGTTATCGAAGTGTTGTCCCACTAATCTGTATAAAATGTGACTGTCGCAACTCGATAAAGCATAGATGAAGAGACTCATGTATGTCGCCACGAAAGCCTCGCAAAGCAGAATATTCAGCTTCGGAGTGTCCTCGTCTTTCTCTCGAGCTAGCAACGCACGCAAATTTGTTACGCCTGGCCACTTAGCAGGTGAGGTAGTTATGCATACACCGTCGTCCGTCGAATATCGTCGATGATATCTGTTCGAAGCTACTAAATGACCACCCGAAAACGTTTCTACTTCAGCAACTGCTGGGAAACTGAAAGATAGTCAATATATATGTATGATATCTGATTAGGGATATCTTGTATAACATTTAATTAATAGTAAAGAAATAAACATCAGTTTAGCCTCTTAACGATCGAGCATTAGATCTTTCTGCCAATCAATGATCTGCGCAATCGCAGAAGTATTATCACATGCCTCGGTAGTCGAATTGGTATGACACCCGCACGGAATGGGGGAGTTCCAGGTTCGAATCCTGGCTGAGGTAATATTTTTCGCAATAAATTATTTATATGTGGGGGATGGGGGGATTCTCATTGACACTAACGTTTGAAATCAGGTTGATTTCATGTTAGTGAGTTGCGTTTTTAAAGTTCGACTGTGTCGACGCGCACCTTATATTTAATTGTGTACTGCGATTGCGCAGATCATTGATTGGCAGAAAGATCCAATGCTCGATCGTTAAGAGGCTAAACTGATGTTTATTTCTTTACTATTAGTAATGCGCGGTCGGAAATGTATTAATTGTTGACATTTAATTAACTTAATTACAACATAATTTACCTATCTGGCTGGTGATGTTTCATAACGAACGTATCCGAATCACAAAGTGACTGATAAATACAGGCGCTAAGTGCCACCGCTAAATCTCTCATAATGAATACCTCGCAATAATGCGTATTTCTGTTAGGCATCGGTGGATTGCGTAGCTCTACTAAGGTCTGCAGCATATCATGTGCGAGAGACTACAAAAAACAATGACATAATATTGTATATCGATACGAAAGAAATAAAAGAGAATTAGTATGGATTTTAACAAACCTGTAGATGTCGAACTGGATCAGCAACGACAGTCTTGTTGCAAGCGACGCTGGCACTTAACAGAGGTAGTGTAGTAGGAAAAGGAAGAGGACTGAGCAATTGTTGTTGAGTCTTTTCTTGTTGTAATTCCTGCAGTAAGAGTACCAATTCCATTCTTACTGACGCTAAGCCGCCACCCGATGCACCGTGCAATGAACAATATGATAATAATGTCCTCAACAATGTCTCGTTAGCTGAAAGTAATACGATACTAATCGATTCTGTTTTTGTAGACTGTCTTTTAAAAATCAAAATATTGAATTCAAGAAAAGTTTATAATACATAATATTACATTTTCTAAATAATTTCTGAAATTAAAACATTGAATTATTTAAAAATGTAACATCGAGATAAAATTAGTCAACCTTTCAACCATTTCTTCCTCTTTGCAGCTCTCTGTACTTTAGCCTCAAAATCTAACTTCTCCGCTACCAGTATTTGATGTAACGTTGGTTGCTCGCCGGGTTTATATGGTGGTACATCGTCAACCATTCCCCCTTCATCTAAAAATTACTTTCCTATTAGCATTGATTCTTACCAATCCATAATTTTTAAGAAATTATTATTATGTTATTCATGATAGTTATGTTCATGCAAAATAAAAAGCTTTACATTCTGTTACGTTGTTCACGTCTCCGTCTGCGTTTGTACTGTAGCTGCAAAGTTGTCTCAATGCATCTACTTCTCGTTCCAGCCACACATATAGCTGATATCGGAGCTGACCTCCGTCCACTTCAAAACCTGTTGCTAAAGTGGACAGTTCCTCCATTAAGATTTTTAAGCATGCCACAAATTTCAGTTGTTGTGCCATAATATCCAATTGTCCGGCTGATTTTGCTACGTCTTCTAAAACATTTTCATTAGTAATAAAATTGTGTTCCCAATCAGATGAATTAAGATTGTTTAATTCACAAAGAAAAAATAGTCTTACTGTTATCATTGTCTGATTTATGCATGTTATCTTGTTCTTTTTTGTCGAGTTTCATACTCATGGGAGGACTATCCGCGTCTTCGCCTTCATCCATCTCATCATCATCCCAGTTTAATTCTAATTTATCTTCTTCTATGCGTTTGCTACTTTGGGACCAATCAAATGATGATGTACTCCAATCTGCATCACCAGCTGTTTCTAAAAAATGCGATACGTTGTTAATTTCATATATTTTTAATACATTTTATTTAAAATAACAATAATTCTATGTACCTTTATTATTGTTTACTGCATTCGACTCATTTCCCCAATTAATAATACCAGTATCTATTTGAGAATCTTGAGCTCTGATCTTACTTGGACTGTTCAATAAGCCTATTATAGAATAGAAAAATATATGATAAAAAGATCATAATATTTCTAATTGAGAATTTACAAATTGTCAATTAACGTCTAAATATATATATTACTTACTTGGCGAATCTTCGCCATTTGTTTCCATAACTTTATTAGGCAATTTAGATAAAACTTCAAGAGCGAGAGCTGGACAGCCAGCTTTAAAGTGTGCGTGTGCCGTTGTGAAATACAGTTGCCTCTCCAATGGTGTAATGCTATCCTCTAGCAATAATTGTTTATCTGGTTGACTCTTTGTCTCTGTACCGTAACTGAATCCCGAAATTACTACAGAGTGTCCTTTTTTCTTGTCTTGCGCGGTGGACGCGATATACTGTCTGATTAATAGCGGATGCGTACGAAGATAAACGTAGAAGTTGAAAACGTTTGGATTTGCTAAAATAAATATCATTTTAAAATGTTTATTCTAAGAGTTAATTCATGTACATAATGTAACAAAGTACATCAATGTTACTTACCTGTTGTTCCTTCTGGCTTATCAGATTCATCATTATACTGCGGATGCATATGGCCGACGTTAGTTAAAAGCAAAGTATTAAGAGAGCCAGAATGATCCTTCAAGATCCACAAAGCCATGCTACGCAAGAAAGGATCAGGATGAACTCTACTCATATCTTGATTTTGCCCATCTTTATCACAACCTAGGATTTCTTCGAACAATAATCTCCTCATATTAGGAGACGATGTATCATTTTCGTAAAGCCTAGCTATCACCATCGCGAGTTGAATATCATTCAGTTTATTCAAGCACACATCGATGGCATCCTTCAACGCTCCGGCAAGTAAGAAGAACGCGGCTGCATGTTCAAATCGTTGCTTTCCAAGCAGAGCGAAAGCGTTTTTCAGAGCCGCCTTCCTCCATCGGTCTTCGGCAAAATTATTCGAGAAGAAGGTAGTCATTCGTTCGTCCCGCTTATTCCTAAACAGACCCCACACCAAATTCTTCTTTTTCATTGCTAAGTAGTAAACAGCCGCATCTAAAGGATCTTGTTTATCCTGGAAAGCAGCCTTTGCTATTTTCTCCACGCATTTTTTTAGCACCGTGTTGCTTCTAATCCACCAACCTACGCCAAGTTCCTTCAGTACAGACCACTTTGGTTGACCTTTGGCATAAGACGGAATTAATCCTAGCAATTCCTCCTCGGATTCGGAATGAAACGCCCACACGAGATTATTCGACGCGATGCCTTGTTTCTGGAATTGTGCTCTTTGCACCAATGGTAAGCAGCGTATCAAATAATTGTAATGTTTCATTGCCAAAAGGAATCTGAGGCCGCAGTCGTCCAGTGAATCAGTGGACACAGTTTCGCCGTCCGGAATGCCCGTTAAATTCTCCTTGGCGATTGCGTTCTTTGCCGCATCGATTGCGAATCTTTCCGCGAAATCGACATTACACGTCGATACGGTATCCGCTAAGGCGAGTAGATGCATTTGATCGAGACTGGAGAGTCCTGGAAGATGAGTGTGAGTTAAGAGACGCGATAATAGTCTGCCTTGTCTGGGACCGAAGTGGGATATTCCTTGTCTCTCTGGCACTGAAGATCGTCTATCCTTCTGCCGTGAACATTCATAATCTTCTTCCAACATATCGTCCAATGATTCTCCTTCGTCCAAGTTGCTGTCGAATAGCTCATTGTAATCGTGCTTGTCCTCGCTCTGCTGAGGTAGATTCGTTTCTTTGTCGGCCATCAACAGAGTCCACAGCGGGAGCGGAGAGATAGATGTAATTTCTGCGTAATCCAGCGTCAATTCCTCTGGTATCTGCGTGGTCGAACCTCTCGGTTCCAACGGCGATGTTGTGCCTATGTAACTCACCGACATCGTTCTCGATCGGGACCAGCCGCGTTGCTTCACCAGGCTTTCGTCGTCGGCCCGTAAGGTGCAGGAACTACCTATACATCGGACAAGATGCGCCAGTATAGCCTTCACCCATCTGATCTTACCCGAATTCAATAGCTCCATAAGTTGCTTAGGGTGATACTGCGGTAAAACCGGACAGGCTATCCTCGACGCTTCAAACAGACCGTAATCCGGCATGTAGTCAAAACTCAAGTTCTCGTTTTGTATACCGCGTTTTTTCTTGGCATCCAGCATTGTCAAATTAATGCTACTAACGCGTGACAAATGTGGCATGGAAGACACGTTTGCCAGTCGTCTCTGGGACGTTTCGTGCGCCAATGTGCGTAGATCCTCATCGCGTAAGTTTCGACTCGCTTGGAACTCATCAGACTCCTGATGCTGCAGATTCGAGTGGAAGCAATCATTCTTCGGATTCGGTTTCCATTGTGAGTACACATGCATCTCGGAATCCATGCCGACAACTAGAATGCCGTCTCGCACCCAGGATATTTGCATGGGCAGTGGCGGTAGACCATCTGCCGTCGTCAACTCGATTTTGCGCAATTTCATCCATCGAATCTCGTCAACGAATTGCGGCTGAGCCAACGACGAAGTCTTTCTCAGTATCGGTCTGTTATTGCTCTGAGATTCCTTCATTGCTTTCATGTTAGCCTGCGCCAGATCCGAACACACTGGAGTGAACAGCATAATCTTAGAACCAACGCCCACAGTCAGAATATGCGAGCCATCCTCTTTAGACACCCAATCGAGTTGCACCAGATGCTTCTGCGTGAGCGGGCATGTGTTACCATTTTCTATGATCGATTTCCGCAAAGATTGTAGAGTACTGAACGATGGGACCGCCAGCAAGCCGGCATTTGCTTTCGTGGAATCACCATTTTCTCCGTTTCTCGAGGACCTTATATCCTCATGACTGAGGGTCTGCAAAACCTGAGTAAGCCGTTGCTTTTTCTGCAAAAATCTACTGTCGTACAAATAGCTAAGGTCTAAATGCTGATCCACAGGTATTCGTGGTAAATGAATATTCTTCAGATGAATCGTGTCTTCCAAGATCCATTCGCTGCCACCTGTACTTTCGCATTCATATATAGCAACACAAAGATTTACGTAGCGCGAATCCGGATCGCTCTTTGTCGGACGCGTAAACGATTTTCCATACTTATAGGCGCAAGCGATGCGTCCACTGTAAGCCGCGCTTATGTTTAACGGCTGACCGGTGATATCAATAGTGGACTCTTGGTCTTTCCTGGTCATCTCCCACTCGCACCATTCGTAATCCAGCTTGTCGTCTGGTTTCTTCGTTACTTTGCATTTCCAAAAACGCACAGTGCTGTCGCTGCACGCCGTCACGATGATATATGGTGCAAAGCAGGCGGGATATATTGAGGAGCTACTCAAATGTCCCGCGGCAGGAGCAGCGTGAATCACCTCCACACCGTCGGGCAATGGCAATTCCTGTGTGCAAACTTTCGTGGTGGTGATGAGAACGTGACTGTTTTGATGGCGACGAGGCAGGAACGTCGAGTCTAGATCGCCCTGACTTTCACGACGACTCCGACCGCCGGTTTGACTAGGTCTGCGTGATCGTCTACCTTCCGCGTGGCTCAATCTACCAGGCGTTCCCTCATCGTCCTCATCCTGAACCAAATGGGAATCTGGGACATACATCATCGAGCCTGACAAGCCGGTAGTTTCCGGTTGCGATGCTATTACTAATCGCCACATATGCACAGTGGTACCCTGTTGCGTACGCTCAAGGACCACTATGTAAAATGGCTCTTCGAAGATTGCCGATTGTTGCAGATCCACCATAGCGTCCAATGTAGACTCCATGAGTCCCAGATCATTGGCCGATGTATCAATACCAGGCTGCTTCTCGTCACTTCTCTCGCCCGTGATCAATTGCTCTTGAAAAACATGGAGAAACTGCGTATTCTGCCAATCATGAGTAGCGTCAGAAATAGCATCGAGCTGTATAACACATCCTGGTCTCGCGGTCGATTGCTGAGATACTATTTTTATTCTGTCGTGAATGGAGTGCCTGATGCCATCATCAGATGACATATCCGTCGAAAGACTGGCCATGGAATCCATCATTCTACTTCTTCTTTCGCTGATCGATACTTCGGCTAGTAACGTTCTAGCGTCAATAACAGCTTGATAAACTCTCAAGCACTCTCCGTCGCTAGCTACAAAGCAGGCACTGGGAGAATTGGATAAATTGCCCAATGTTGTGCTTGGTAATAATGTCGGAATCCAAGCTACATTACTAAATGCCGATATCTCAGGCGAATTGATACGTGCCAATTCAGAAACTCCACCGCTCTTAGACAGAGGCCCCACAGCATCTACGCGCCACAATATCAATTCGCTGCAAAATCCAGTGGGCGACATGATATCCTTATCCCTACAAGAATCATGCTTGCTACCAATATTTTCGTTAGATTCTGTTGATTGAGTACCAGAAAATTCAGGTATATTATGATGGGAGGTCGTTACTAATAGAGGTAAGACAGGATGACAAGTAATGTCGTTTACACGGAAGCGATGTCCGGAAGCTCTACATGCGTGTCCTATGCTCAACACCTGTGAAAATTTCGTTTTATCCGCAAATGTTAATTGCCATAAATTCAAAGTACCATTCGAGTGCTTCGACACCATAGAAACAATCGGACTAGGATGGGCCAACAGATCCGCGTCTTGTCCATTTTTATTACTTTCCAATGCGTTAGTTTCAGTTTTCGTTTGATTTTGATCGTTCGTATTTTCTATATTTTTCAATAGTTCCTGACCTGCTTTTGAGGTCAAGGTAGATTGCTCCTCATCTTGTTCTATGAGACTGGGTAAGGGAGTCGCGACTTCATTGGCATCGCTTTTTGTCGAGGATTTTGCAACTTCACGAATATTCAGTAAGGGTCCACCAGTATTGTGGGAGTACATTGATACATTATGACTCATTGTCGATGCGTCGCCGAGCGGGAATGCGTTCGGGATACGAGTGGAAAATGAAATTTGCGCCTGTCGAAAAGATCCAGGATGGTATTCGTCTAGCCATTCAATATGCCAAATCAAGAAACTCCCGTCTATCGGATGTATCGAGAACAGCAAATCTGGATTGTGATGCCAGTCACGTAATAACGTTTCTATCTTTGTATCCAATGAATCTGGTGCGTGGTTCATTGTAGATGTTGCATCCGTTGCTATAGAATTAATGGAGGTTGTATTGCTGTAACACATATTTTTTTAATAATATAAAATAGAGTTTTATATATACAATATATCGATTAACAAGAAAAAGAGATTTTGAGAATTTACCTAAGACTGGGATGAGAGTGCACACTGTGCGCTAAACTGTGGTGAGATGAGGTAGTATGCGCAGTATGATGTTCATCACTACTGTGCTCTTCTTGACTCATTGACCGGCCACCGACGACTGGTTTCTGAGTTGGTTGCAGTCGAACTCCTTTTTCTAAAAAAAACATTATTAGCAATCTATATCTTTTTTCAATAATTTTCAATGATATGTGCATTCTGGTCAAATGCATACTTGGTGTACATTCATCCTCAGAGTCATGGTCCACATGTTCAGCATGTTCTTGATGTTGCAAACCTTCCTCTTTTTCTACTACTTTACGAGTCAACTCTTGCAATATGTTTTCAGCTTGCATAGTAAAGTGCATTTCTTTGTTGTTTAGCCAGTGTAAGATAAAATTCGGTTCTCTTTCGGGGTCTCCGGTAATTAGGCTTGGTACTAGTGGTATATCTATAACATGAACGTATACTATCCACTGACGATTACCAATATTTTAATAATATTCAAAAGAATATCATACTAAGATAAAGAAACACAAAATAGAAATAAAATTTTTACATGACTTTATCTATTGCATAATAAACATTTATACTATACCAGTTTCCGCGTTAATACTGGCTGCCAAGTGGAAATGCATTCCTGGGTAATGACCAGAAGTTTGGTAATTATTATGAAAATCGTGTACAGAATATGTAGACGGAAGCGTTGGTAAAGTCGGTGCTGTATGGCCAGCTTGATGTTGCTGCTTAGCATGTCGCCGAATATGAAAACATGTTCTATAAACAAAAAGCTTTATGTATCATCACCTTATTTTATCAAAATTATAAAAATTTTATAAGCATTGTAAACATAAAACTTTCTTCAAATAAGAAATTTAAAATAAGAAATATTATGTTCTTCGTACTTCATGTGTTTCAGTCGTTGCATAAATCGATGTTTGTGCATATTATGATGACGATGCTTGCCATGATGACCGTGCCTATCCGAGCCTTCAAACTGACTCATATTAGCTAAGCCTTCAATCTCAGGTGGTATCGTTTCTGCCCATACTCGACAAATATTATCGCGACATGAAGTGACCAACATATTGGATACAGAGCCTCTAATTTGCGACAAAAGAAAAAATAAATTATTAAAAGCAAACATTATTTGTTTCTTATTGTTAATATATATATATATATAAATGTTAATCTTTTTCTACCAAGAACCTTTTCACAATAGCATATTTGAATAGTATATTTATTATGTACAAAGAATATATAATCAATACGGTTCCTGTCTTATTTATGTAAATGTAAAAAGGAATATTTTTAGAATAGAAGCGTTTTGTTAAAGTTCATAAATAATATCAGTTATTATTTGATTCTATCGGCTTACTTACTTTGGCATATATTTACTTGTCTTACGCCAAGAAAGATGCGTTACAGCACGTGGATGTGCAACATAAACAAAACTAAAATTGTCACTACCCACGGACTGAGAAAAACTTGTATGGTCTATGCTTTTTGTCGGAAACACTGAAAATGAAAAATAAACTTATAATTATTTGTAGATGTAGAAAGATCATCAGTTAATAATTTAATAAAAATACATACATTGCTTGTTTTCAAACCATATTTTGACCAATCTATCATTCATTCCTGTTGTTGCAAACAGAGTGCCATCGGGACTAAAACTCATAAGATGGACTGGTGTAGCTGTACGACATTTCCATACACAATTCCAACCACCTGGGTCATTTGCAATAGCTGTATCGCCAGGTACAGGACTCTCAGCTTCCCCTCCAATTGAGAACGTTACCGTACCAGCTGTTAAAAAATAAATTTGTTTTAAAAATGTAATAAAATTGTTTTTGGACACAATAAAATACATATATCTGAAATTCAAATAAAAGTAGCTCAATATTTAATAGCATCTTCATAATAGATGACATCTTAAATATTATGTTTAATTATTTGTATAAAATCATAATTCAATTATTCGTAATACACTTTATAATAACAATGCATACTTATATTATGCAATAGCAAAATGTATAAATTAAGATGTTTAATGTGACAGGCCTAAGGATTAAAGCATTTTTGAATATTAAAATTATCAATTTTTATCTATTTACAACTACATATAAAATAACAAAATCGAAATTTGAATTGCAATAGCATCAATCACAGAAATAAACTTGTTGAATTCATTCAGATGCATTCGTTTTGATTGCATGAGATATGCAGATGATAGTTTTTCATAATTACAAATGCAATGCATTAAAAAAGCTGTGATATGTTAACATGCAGTAACATCAAACGTTCATTCTCGAAAAGAATGAACTCACGATCTTGAGAAGTATTTGCTGTAACATTATAATTGTTTCCAGTCGTGCTGACTTCTTCCGTTTTCGGCTTTGTAGCTGTAGGTAATATCGCTGCATCAAGTAATGAGAAATATGATAATTGTAATATTTTGAAATTTTAATCACATATTAAATATTCGTAAGAAAAAAAGAAAACATATATCTCATGTCATGCAAATAAAATTTTTTATCATAAGAAAATTTTTTAGTACACTTTAAAAAATATTTCACAATATTACACAAGATCTATTTAAAATAACAGTTTTATTGAATTAAAAAATCTATGAAAGAGTAAACTTACTATGTTCTTCTTGAAATGGCATGATATTTTGATGCCATAATTGTAACAGTTCGCCACCTGTTAACAATCTTGTCCCTTCTAAATTCCATGATAAAGACGTAATATTCGATTCTGTTTGCAGACTTCCTGTTTGAACCCATCTATATTCTAATTGCTGTAAAAGAAAAGATTTTGTAAAAATCTTTAAATGTGTTCTTACATACAACACAGCAAAAAATGGAGAAAAGTATTGATACAAACATGTGAACAGGTGCTGTGTATAAGCGGCGTTGGCTCAAAAATGCAGACTTGGTTTTCATAAGCTGCAGCTATTTTTCCCGTATCTGTACTACAGTCCAGACAGCTGATCCTGATGTAATTATGTACAGCTCCAGGAATTATTTGAACTCGTTCGAAATTATTTGCCAAAATCACAATGTTGCAACCAGCTGCGTATGCCTAAGTGAAATGCATAGATCACAGTTAATCTATTAAATATTTTTAAACTCTATGTTTGCAAATAGTTTCACGCATCATTATATATTTATCTTATCAAATGAACCTATCTCTCGATATGACACATTATCACTTCATATACTATTTATCAAATTTTTTAACATTTGAACAATTAATTGCGAAACATTAGCACGAAAGATTACTAATCCGCAACACATAAAAAAGTACAACGTGTGGAACGATAAAAAGTATATGTTTGCCGACAAAAAACCGTTCACTCTCATTAGACCACGAACGTTCGCACGCCAGATCGAAGTGTCATTCGATCAGCTGACTTCCATAATGCGAGAATGCGTATCGACTTTTGCAATCGCATACGAAATTCCGCCTGGCCGATCGCCAAGGACGCGCCGTATCGGACTCGCGAACGACACAAAGGGATCTCGCAGCACTTACGGTGAAGGATATTCCCTCGACGGAGCCGACCGCGTAGCAGCGATCGCCCGCGTTGCAGGCGCCGCTCAGTATCTGATGACAATTCATGGTATCGCACGCGTCGCACACACACACGAGACGTTAGATCATCGTTCGGCGGCGCGATCCGCCGTCCCGTTCGCTGTAACGAGCCTGTATCCGGGGTTGACGTCGACGTCGACGTCGACGTCAGGGCGTCACACGATCTTCGGCCTCGTCGGGTTGGGGGGCGGCTCCACGAACCGCCGAAGGACGCGTCACGCGCCTCAAATCGACGTGACACGATGATCGGGCGGCCGCGACGCGGCCATCTTTAAATCGACGTCCACACGAGCGACATCGCCGTGTCTCTCCGGCGGCTGTGCGGATGGCTGACTGGTCGACCGACCGCCGAGCTGAAGGCGGCTTTCGGAGCGCACGCATGCACGAACGATCGCGCCGAAAGCCGCGCGCGCGTATTGCGAATTCGCGTATCGATATGCCGGGAGGCGCCGACGACTTGAGGAGACGGTTCCCACGTCGTCGGGAACGAAAGCCGGATGGGGGACATGATATGGATATCGTAATGCGATCACGATCGCAGATCGTGATCCTCAGAGATGAGCGACATTGAAGGGATCAGTCGACGCCCGGGTAATCATTTTTTAAAAAGGACGATTTATCGCAACTTATAATGATTAATTTTTCGATTTTTCTATTTTTATAGCTATTTAATAGTAAGAAAAACTAATGAAGGGACGATACTTCGATCGAACTCCTAGATTAATTATGTAATCTCGCTGATTAATTACAATATCCCCTTGCCGGTAGAATTATTTACCGTAAAATGTCTATATTATATAATTCAATATCTCTAATCTAATTTGTTCGTGTATTAATTAATTATTCCATCCGTGTTGATAAACTATGAATCGTTGTATCGTCGAATCTTTTGTAACTTGGATTCGTTCTTCTTTTTCTTCTTATTTAGACCAATGATGATTTAAGGGACCTGTTACTAACATAAAGTGTACATTAGAAACTCTGGAATGCGTTTCCTTTTATATTAAATATTAAAAAATAATTGCAACATGCACGTATCAATCGAAAAATTAAATTTACAATCGTGTTTTGTATATATATATATATATATATATATATATATATACACATATATACATATATACATATATATATATAGTTACTATTTCGTTTCTTCTAAATTTATAATCTGTATAATAACATGAAATTAGTAGCAGCGATTTTGTAGCAAAAATATTAATTAGCGAGATTAATACTGGAAAAACAAGTTGATCTTTAGTAAACCTTACGTTGTAATCGCTTGTCGTAGAGACTAGCTTTCAACGAGGCAGGTGAACAACACGTGTAACATATGTGCCGCTCACGTACATAACATAATGTCGTTTAACGGCAAAAGGAAAAAAATGCACGTTAGCTATAATCGAACAGTGAGCTTCTTCGGGGAAAAAATTATTCACCGTGCAATTATATCGATCCTTTGTTATTAAACGACTCCGTGCTATATTTAGCGATGTCTTTTCGAACCGTCTTTCCACTAAAGCGTAATTGAAGCGCACTGGAACCTGGAACGCGCTTCTATTCTCTTCTATTCTCTCGAATTACAGTAGGAAAGACCTGAAAAGGAGGAATCAAATTAGAGTCCGGAATCGTGTGATTCGAGAGACGAAAAAGCAAAATTTATCTTGCATTTGAGTCGAAACGGTGACGCGATTGCTTATCTTACAAGGAACTGATACTCGACTATATGCGTGTCATTAATTGCGATCAGTTGACACCAATTATGAGGCATTCGCTGGCACGCTGTGTTCCTAATGATGTAACCGAACGGAATGCGTGAAAAATAATTTCATAACTCTTATTGCAAAGCATTGTACAGGCTTAATATTATACAGACTTTAGATACGCTATTTGCGTAGTTTAAATTTTGTTAAAACACAAATTCTCTTTGTATTGTAATATTTGAAAGACAGTATATAACTGATAATAAAAATGCTCTTTCTTCTTCTCCTTCTGTTTCTCTTTTTGTGTCATTACGTATTTAAACAATGTATTTAAAAAGATAGAAAGAGAGTAAATGGTACATTTTGGTACATTTAATAATCAATATTAAATTTATTATTATAAAATTATGTAAGTATGGAACATACAAATACCTATATACATTTGCAAAATCAACAAGTATATATCTCATATATATTTTTTTATCTTAGACAGCGTGCCATTCTAAACACGGACATTTTTTAATTAAAAAAAATAGAACTTGAAACGTATTAAATATAACATCAAAAACTTTGTATTATTTTATGATATTACGATACGACTACACGAGTGATAACGCGAAATAAAACTTACTGGGCTAAATCAAGTTTTTTAATTCTTTATCTTCACACAGCGATGCAGCAATTATAATAAATCTTTTTGCGTAGATATGTTACATAGTATTATTATGTTACATATTATTTCTCTAGAGATGGAAAAGCGGAAAGAGATTTCAGGACTGCGAATTCCATTTTTTAATTGCAGTATTGTAAAATAAATTTCTTTCTTATTTCTAAACCATCCGTTCTTCAAGATCTTGCGTATGATCGTTTGTGTTTGTGCAACGGTTTATTAATGAAGTCAAATTCCACCTTGCTCCAGTCGATTGACAAACTTGGCGTAGGTAAGGGTGGTAAATGCCGTGTGCAGGCGTATTGTATGTGTACGCGCATGTGTACACATTCGCATAGATAAGAGAGGTATAGGAGTAAAGATATAAAAACCTAATAGCTGCCTGGTCCCCGACGCATGCTCTGTTTCAGGGTCTGGCTGTGGGGTGATATCCAGTCGGGTAAGAGAGCTTCGTCTGGTTCGCGTCGATCATTACCTGACGGAGCGCAGAGCCCGTCGAAGACGCGACACAAGGGAAGATGAGGGTTTTTACCCGTTTCTAATCGCTTCTCTACGTCCTGTTGCGAATACTGAAGAATATCATCGTCATATTTCCACTCTGGAACCAAGGTTCATGTCCGTTAAGCATTGAGTTTCCTGGTTCTGGAAGATTTTGTCGGAGCAACCGGTTACTCGACTGAGGATAGCTCGGTACCAGATCCAGGTCTTTAGCGATTAAATAAACCTCGACACGCCTTGGGCTGGCCTTGGACAATCAGCGACCACGTCATCGGCATCCCCGGGAAATACACGCGTGTACGTAAAGACCAGTGTACGCTGCGTACGGTCTGCGTGCGCGGTGAAACAACACACACCACCTGTGGCACATCCGTCATCCGCCGTTGTATTTACGTCGGTGTCTCTGTCATTCATATCATTGTGCTAATTGGAAACTCAGCAATGATACCGTTCGCCTCGGCGGTCGTTTCAAATGTTGATTGGATGCTGGAATCGAAATCAGCGTAATTTCGGTGAGTTCACAAAGTGCGATCGTGCAAAGTGAATTAAATGTGAATAATAAATTGGATGAAGAAATGTGAATAATAAATTGCATAAAAAATTCACACGTACGTACATTATAGATAGAACATAATAGATATTTTTTCAAACATAAAGCAATTTATTCTCAATAGTATTATTCTGATATTCAGACATATATAGTATATTTTATTAAACATAGTATATCCTATTTAAATTTTCTAGTTAAATTTTGTTTAACTTCGAGTGCTTTAGTTAAAATAATTTTAAACAAAACTATAGCTTTTTATCAGTCTTTGGAACATAAGCTTTAGAATTACCAATTTTATCTGTAGCGATAATAATTTATCACTCATAATGTTTATTTGTATAAACTCATTCGTACAACAAAATAATAAATTAATAATTTTAGGTAAATATTAACGAAAAAATATTAACAAAGCTGTATAATGATCTGTGCCTTATATATCTTCGTTCAGAAATGAATTTGATTTATATCCGATCATTGTCACATGTATGTAATATCGAGGTCTGAAAGCACCGAAATTATCAGTTTCAACCCCCTGTTTTTGCCGTCGATCATTGACCGGAATATGCGCGGATGACTCGAAAACATGAGGGGTCGAGCGCGACGATCTTGTTAGTAAATTAATATCAAGCCAATGATCACAGAGAGGAAAAGAGAAAGAGAGAGGAAGAGATAATTCAATCTAAAATTACAGACTATCCGTCATCGTTCAATATCGGATTATTATATTTTGTTATAAATTATTTTAGTTATTATACTATATTCCTTATACAATGAATTTTCTAAAGTAATTAAATATTTCTGATCTATAAATTAAAAAAACATTTATATCTAATTCGTATAAGATTATTTCGTTTGACCGAGAATAATTTTAATTTCGAAGGGCTAGGACACGGAAATTGTCATCCTCGATGATACTATGACCAATCAGATGTCCATATCGGTCCATTCCACTATGAATATGAACGAACACGAGAAGAACTTGATGACAGGAACGTTGGAGCAGAGGAAGGAAGCCTTCAAGGAGGACGAAGAACTTATGAGAGAAACTACGAAATTTATCAGCGAAGTGATAGAGACTGCTGCTACAGAGGCTTCGAAAAGAAAGATTCAGTCGGAGGTAAATAACTTTATGGTTTATTATTCAACTAGAAAAATTTTATGATAGTAAATAAGGGTGATGCATTAATTATTAATAAAGTGTTACATCATGAAGATTGATTAATGCAATATTTTCTTTTTGTGTTTCAGGGAGCTAACACAGGCGAAGGTAAGTACAAATCGATCTTTTTTTTGTGTTTTGATTTTTACGATTCAAATGATCTAATTTACGGGATTGAAATATTCTCAATTGATTCGCGTTGGTGATATATAACAAAGGGGAAGAAAGCGGATATAAATAAAACGGTAAATATTTTATATTCTGGAGAAGTAGAGGAAGAAAATGTAGGTAATGAGTAAGCGTAAGAAGTCAGATAGTTCAATAAACGTAGACGAATAGATCGCTAGATAGAGATAATTTAAAAATTTATAGATAGCGGTGAATATATAAGTAAATAGATAATAATTAAATAAGCCTAATTTATTCAATAGACAGATTTGAATCGGCAAGTAGAAATATGCTTATATTCGTGTAATATCTCCGTGGACGATGGAAAATATGTAAATAAAAAATGGTTGCTTAGAAAATCAAGATTATAAGTGAGCAAGAGTGATATTTATAAGCTAGAGACATTTTACTTTATTTATACATTTTACTTATATAAGCTGATTTAATTTTTTTATTAAATTATTACCAGCTAAGTTATTAACTTATTTCTTTTGCTTTTTTTTTCTTACACATTTTCCTGTGCCATCAATAGCAACGGAGATATTTCAGATGATCAAGTCGGGTGGGATACTCCGTAGATCTACTTGCAAAGTAGAACGTCGCGCAATTATAATTATCTTTCGAGATTGATATTTATAACACCCTGGTTATTCGTATGTGTGTGTGTGTGTGCAGGTAGTAGATTGAAGGGTGGCGATACCATCGCTGGCTGGAACAATCGAGCGCGTGGATTCTGCAATCGTATTCTGAATGCGCTTTGTCCATGCTTCACTAACCATGGTAAATCGTAGAGCGATTCACGTAGTGACCGTCGCCACGCTATTGTCAGCTTCCTTTATAAACAAGTAGTTTTACATAACGCGCTCATCGTCATATCGCATCACCATCGATCAGGCTGCAGACATCCTCCCATATGTCATACACAGGTAGATGAGAACGAGTCGAACTACACCGATCAATTCGAGTCGGTCTTTGTGAAAACACTGATTTTAATCACTTCGCTAATCAGCGAAGAACGTTGTTGCAGTCCACATTGGGCTATTATTTCTCGTATGAAATGCCGATTGCCGTCGAATCGTTCGGTATTAATCATTATAAACGTCAAATCATTTGTCACGATAAATCATCCGATTATTCGTTTCGATCCTTCAATATTTACAGCTCATCAGACCTCTTTTTAAAGATATTTTGTCACAACACGCTTATCTCGCAAAATCTTTCGATTATCACGTACAAATCCATTAGAATTTAGATGATACCGTATTTAGACCTCTTCACCTGGATATCTTTACAAATCAGTCAGCAGATTCGTAGCAATTCGGCATGTTTCATTATTGAATAATAAAAAATAAAGTGCAAACTGGAAAAGGCAATTTGCGTCAAAACAAACTGCAGACTGAGAGTAAAGAGCGAAGTTAATTGTCAGTTAAAGGAGGAGGAGAAATACTTTCGAACACAAGCGAGCTGGGCGTTTTCAGAGTGCATGCTAATTTTGCATCCTAAAACAACGAGATAGTGACATTCTTCGTGCTGGTACACTATTTGCATGCTAAGAATATTTAGATGTGGCAAGTGAACGTTGGGCACACAATGGATATGTATTTTTTCCCTTAGAACTGTTCGCCTGGACTCCGTACCGGTATCGCTTCACAAGACCTTAACCGTTCGATGACTCTCCGGATTTTCCGTTCCGTCGTGCGAGTTTGCCACAAACAAACAAAAAACAAAGTAGGATTAAGTTCCATTGCTAATTCGTATCTCTCGTGCGGGTCAACTGAAGACATTGTAAAAATCGGTGCGGCTTTCTAAATCTTGGCTGAGGGATAGAACATGTTAGGCAAGGTATTAATCGAGTGTAAACAATGAAGACTATCATACACGGTACACGAATCATTGTTGTCGACATACGCCCCCGATTAATCTTCCTGATGTCTTGTGAAGAAAGACGAGAGTTTAATCGGCTATGGCTGCTGTGCAGCTGAGCGTGAAAGAAGCTACATTAGTGTTCAATAGAAGAGATAACTGTAATTGGAAGTGGCTCGTGTACTTTATTTCTGAGCAAACTGTATCGCCTTGTAGAGCAGTAATAAAAAATATGGCAATAGTTAATTTTCTTATTTTGTTCAACTTTGAGATAAATGTCATTTCTACTATTATGCCTTCCGATTTTATAAGTTTCTCAAATAAGCACTTTGGCAATAATTAATGCCATGTAACAAATAGAGTTCCTCTCGTATTCTTCGCAATATTAAACTTGCTTTGATCTAACATATAAAAATGGAATTTTATATACAATTAAACAAAACATGTAAATGTTTCGATTTTAATGTTTTTACATTTTTCTCTGCGAAGTTAACACAATGATGATGTGTATAAGCTAATTTTATATTATACAAAAGTTGAAAGATTGCATATTGGAATTTATAAATAACAAAATATAAAAAAGTTAGAAATGTGATGACATATTATTCTGTAAAAGTTTATGGTGTGTGAATAAAATTTGACATATCGGACATTTTAAATTGTAAAAAGATTATATTATATCCTGACAGAAAAGATTACATCCTATGACATATTTCAACTTACCGGTTTACAATTTATTAAATATCTAAAAGAGATTTTCAATTAATTCAGAGATATTTAACTGGTTAACATCTGTTTAAGTTTGAAGGCATTATCAAGCATAGCAATAATGCATGTGAATATAACTAGAAAATTTGTATCAATCTGTACACTTTATGTATGTTATGTGTTATAGAATGTCAAATAAGAGAATTAGAGAGAGAGTCAAACGTATTGTGCTCTGTGATGTCATCAATATTAGTTTGGCTTGAAAATGATCAAAGAGAGCTCCGTTATAGATAAGTAATTGTAATGTCATTGCTTGTTAGGCACAGGAGAATCGGATCAATACCGTTGGTACGAACTTGTCAAAACATGTATGTTACTATCAGAAATGTAGATGTGTGAATAGTATTACCATATTTATTTCTTGCCGAATCTGTAAAACCTCGTTAAGACTACAGAAAAAATTACTTGTACGCGTTGTAATAGAGAAATTAATCGGTTGCATAAATTTCAATAATTAATCGACTATGTTCTCAAAGCGTTGTTATCCGTATTCACGTTAAATGTACCTGTGTAAATCAACATTATAAGTCGTTAGATAATTGTACAATTACATCGTTACACAGGGTATTCTCGAAAAAAATGCGATATGCATGTGACAGTAGCTTCACTTGAAGAATTCAAAATTGAATTTCTCCTAAGAAATATTATACAAATCTGTCTAGTCTAATGGAAAATTTGATTTCACAACCAACTGATTCGACAAAATGTCAAGGCAAGCGTTCTCGACGTTCGTCCCTTTTGGAGTATTTCATGGATCTCTCAAAAGAAAGAATCGATACAAATCGTTTGCAATTTATCCCTGTGTAACGTGTCACTACCATACATAAACGACGATGACTATATTTCGACGTTGAAACATTGACGGAACATTGGAAAGGCGTTGGAAAGAAAATCAATATATCCACACGGTCCTCATTTTGGCCACGAATCGCCGTTGCGGAGCAACGCCTACGTATTTTCACTAGCAAAAGCTAACAAGAGCGGATGCTTTCTCCCTTTAAAGCATCGCCTTTTCGCTCTTAATCGTTCGTCTATATGTGCATATTTTAATTCCGATTATAGTGTGCAAGGGGCATGCTAGGAGGTTGCGGGGGTCCAATATGTTTATTTTCTTGCACGTGCACACACATGCATACACTTAGCAGATTGTCCTTGATAATTTGCTGAACTGAATTCTCATTCACAAATTCCTGGGACAAAAAGAGACTACACAAAGAAATACTTCACGTTGCCTATTTAGATATATAGGGGGATCAACAGTGTATTATGTATATCAGAGACGAGTGACAATCAAATGTGTGTGAATTGTCGTGATATATGTACATATATATATGCGTTATATAAATACAGATATATAAAATTTAATATCGTGATAAACTTTGTATTTTACGTTACCGGTACACTCGATATATAAAAGAAATGTATTATATTGCATTATCTTCATATCTTCGGTACTGTGAAGCTGGCTAAGCTAGTCATCGATAGATATCAAATTACCAGCCATGTATTATCGACAGACTCACTGCACTTATGAAAATATTATTCTGAAATTATGTCACGTATATAAATACAATAAATATTTATGTTAAAAAGAATAGCACTCATTTTTATATATATATATATATATATATATATATATATATATATGCATGTCTCTCATTTCTTTATTATTTTCATTTCACAAAATAGACGTTGTACACTTGTTTTTGCTCGCGCGTTTCCAATTATTCCTTGCAATACGTACTGCATTATTATATTATACGTTATATTAACAACTCAGTAAAGGTAATCAAATATGTTACGATTGACATAACGTGTTTCCATGTTATCGCGACTGCTATGGTAACGCAAACCCCTTGCCAAGCATGAAATCAGAAACGTAGTAAAGGTTGTAAAAGTTGTAAAGGTAGAAGGAAAGAGAGATTGAGAATCTATTTCTTATTTTATAATTTTCTATTTAAATCACGCTTAACGTTCTCAAATTTACATTAATAATTTCGATAAATAAGTTACACGATGGAGAGTTCGCGTTGCATACAACAGAAAGACAAAACTCAGAGAAAAGAAGAAACTATGGAACAAGATGAAAGTGACAAAGGAAATGGCATTTATAAGTCGGAACCGTCTACAAGATTGACAAAACGAAGCGAGGGGTCACTCGACAGAAAATCTCGTAAAAAACATTGTTATTGGATGAAATCCACTTCTGATACATATTGCCCAAATACCAAGCTTTTTAAAAATTATCACGTGCATCGGAAGACGCTTGATCGCTTAAAAAAATATGTTAAAGATGAACTACGGACTTTCGATTTATCACAAAAATGCGAAACTTTGTCCAGGTAAGCTATTAATAACTCAACAAGTATCAACAAGTATAATATATTTTGCTTGTTGTAAAATATACATATTTTAATATTTGATTACATTTATTTCTATGCATTTCATGTAAATTAAATTTTGTTTAAAAAAAATGTTTAAATAAATTTAAAGGAGCACTATGACACTAAAGAAAAAGGAAAAAGAAATGGTTCCTCACAAGGATGATTACTATATGTCGCTATGTCGACGAAGGGCCGAATTTCGGATGCATCTGATTAGAAAGATCAAAGGACTGGTGAGATGTGACAAAAGCTGCTGCGAGGATAAAATGGAAATTTGCAGCGACTATGCAAAAGAGCGGACGGTTTTAGACTACGATAGTGTTTGTGGACAAACAGCAACAACTCCGAGCGAGGTCGATGATATCGTCGACATTTGGCTCACGGAAGAAGACAAGAATCTCTTGAGGTATTACTACTACATTCTTCATGAGGTTGATGACGCTCATGCAGGCACCTTAGATTCTGACACGTTAAAGAAGATCACGAGCATGGTGTCCGCTGAATGGCAGAAGAGACACGATAAGTGCTTCGACCGATTGATTCAGGAATTAAAAAGTGACTATGTTACGAGCATGAAAAAATCAATCGTCGATTTTGTGCTGCAAGAACCTTTCGAGGAGGTACTCTGTGCTCCAGTAAGTACAACGTCACAATGATATGTAACATATATGAGAAGAAGTATGATTTTATGTAAATCTTTTGAACGCCTAATATTCGATAACATGCCCTTTTGCTGAATAATCTTACGCTTTTCATACTCGATTGTTTTTGGGATTACACGTTGTACACATTACAGCCGTTGCTCGCCCAAGGAATCACTGAATTTTTGTCGCCGAAGCACAGTATTAAATACCAAAAAATAAAAGTGAAATTGGAGAAGAGGTCGATCATCCTGTATCATCCGTGCATACGGAAAACTTTAGATTACTGGTATCGTGAATACGGGTTAGTAAATAAAAATGGCATATATATATCAGAATATCGTTATACATAAAATGATTCTTTTAATAGTATAATTTCATAATTTCGTAGAGAAGCCAAACAAATAAACAAACGAGAGCTGTCGTTGTACAGACAATCGTACGATCTTTCAAAATTCGATTCTAAATTCTCAAAATTCCTCACAGATACAAGCGATGATCTTCTCAAACGGTGGCTGTTAAAGATCTGTAATATTTTACTCGCTGTAAGAAATTCGTTTTATTATTTAAGCAATAGAAAACACTTTTTATTGTTGTTAATTCGCGTCTAATTGTTGTCGAAATTTTCATATTCAGGCTTCGAAGAAGGGAAATTTGCCACCGGTGAACAGTCCGCAATATAATAGATTCTTCAACTGTCTTGCCTATGTCATGGAAGATCAATTACGAGACTTGTGCTTGCGTTCGATGGAAGATTATATTGATTATCTCATGGATGTCGGTGTAAGTATTTTACAGATTTTGGTGTTCAATTAAAAATTTGTTTTTAATGTATATTTCGATCAAGAGAGTTAAACATTAAATATAATTATTTTAAACAGTACACAAATTGTGGTTTTAATATAAACGTTGTCGTACGGAACACATCCATTGTTTTTGATCCTACATTCAAAGCATTTGCGAACGGGCTTTCAATGTTGCTGAATTCTCTTTATGATGCTGTAACAACGTTACCACGAGCAGAGGTAAAACTTGGATGGATTTATCCGGATAGTAGTTCCTCTGAACTGCTCAAGGTATATAAGTATGAATGAATTGTTCAGAAAATATTGTGAATGTTTTAATGAAATTATTAAATAATTACCAAAAATTATCATTTCGAATAATTATTTCATTGTACACTCATTAGCAATGTTACTTAATATAATTAGAAATACAATTTTATTAATAATTAAAAATTATTAATAAAATTGTATTGTAATATAATTTTATTTTATGTTACAATATATGTTACAATATGTTATAATTATTAAATTTCTATACATTTTCGTAGCCAATGATTTCTTCAGATCTTCTTGAGCAACACGCGAACGTTATATCAAATTTAATTCAACGATATAGAACTGATCCAGAAAAGCAGTTGCATGAATTTGATAAATATATGAGTTTGATAAATGATAATGATATCAATTACATTCGGGATTTTGTGAAGACTCATCCGCCTAATCCATATGAGAAATATTGCGAACTCGTTGATTATTATGATCGTTTGAGCAAGAATATTCCGCTAGAATTTTATTGGACATCTTTTACCGATCTCTTTGAAGTTCGCAGGCATCACATTATAGAACATCTTGCTTCTACTGCTGCTCATCTAAAAGGCGAATTAATTTCAAAAATGGTCGCTGACTATCAACAAAAAGTTCGAGCGTATGTTTTTGATGTTTATATTTGAATATAAATTTATGGTTAAAAATCTAATAATAATTGTATTATAACCATATCTAATAACAATTTTTCATTATCTCAGTATAACAGATGTTTATCAAAACATCGCAGATCAAGCATTAACTGTACCGCCCAATACATCAGAACTCATGAAACTGCAGGCTTTCATACATGAATCTCAAACAGAGACTGTTTTTGAGCTAGAAATTCGACTGGAAGAAGTTATGAAATACATAATATTTTTATCAAATTATTACCATTTAACGCCAGTCGAATTGAAGAGCAATAATTTTGTTTTTCATTGGTGAGCGCGTTTTAATTATATTAATTTAATTCGCAATATATAAAATTTGTTCTGTAATCTAATCAAAATAAACCTGAATCGTACTAGTTAACATAATTATATGGAGGAACCGTTTAAATAATATATCTAGAAATTTTGAATTATTCTGTTAAAATTCTCGCATATTTAGGTACCACACAATGTCTGAAATTTTTGAAAAGCATCGAGAAATAATTGCAAGTAAAACGGGAGAATATCAGGCAACGCTCAAAGCCAGAATTGAAAAATTTGAACAAGATCTTCAGATTTATGAGAAATACTGCAATGAGTTGCAATATTGGGGCAATATTGAGGAGATACAACGATACAAGAAGAAAGCTACAAGTCTTGATAAAAAATTGATTACTGCTATAAATATAATCGCAGAATTCAACGATGAGGAAAATTTATTCGGTTGGGAAATGTCACGGTACCCCTTAAGAAAAAAGGTAGAAAATAGTTCAATTTTATCGATTCATACACATTTATCTGTATATATTATTTTTTAAATATTTTTGCAATAAATATGTTATATAATATTTATATAATATTTATATCCTTAAAGCTTTTATATTTTAACATCAAAATTCAGTATTTTACATACATGTTCAATTTTGCATATTCTTATATTTTTCTATAGATATTGCACATTCTTATATTTTCTAATATTATTTCTGAATAAATAATATTATGTTTATTGATGATCAGATAGCCGATAAATTGGCACCTTATAAAAAATTCTATGATATTGCCTGCGAATTCTTAACTAACTACGAGAATTGGACCGAAGCTATGATAGGTTCATACGATCCCGATGTGATCGAGACCGAAACAGGCATTGCATATCGAATGGTATACAAGTTGGAAAAAGCTTTTCAAGAACCTGCGGTGAGGAAACTGGCAGAAATCGTAAGAATGAAAATCGAAGATTTTAAAGAGCATATGCCAGTGATACTGACTCTCGGAAATCCTTCTCTGAAAAGCCGACATTGGGAACAGGTTTCGGAAATTGTTGGGTTTCCGATAAAAGTCGATCAATACATGACGTTGGCTAAGGTAAATGCCAACTTAATTAGTTTGTCATTGGCTACAAATCGTAATTGCATTTACGTTCGCAGATTCTCGACTATGGTCTAGGTGACTATGTTGCAAAATTTGATGTGATATCCGAGGCGGCTACTAAAGAGGGTAATTTAGAAAGGGCTTTGTTCAAAATGTATTCCGATTGGGCAGATATTGCGTTTACCGTCACTCTTTATCGCGATACCGGCACATATGTTATTGCCAGTGTGGAAGAGATACAACTGTTACTTGACGATCACCTAACAAAAGCCCAGACCATGAAAAATTCTCTTTATATAAAGCCGTTTGAGAAAGAAACTCTGTAGGTTTATACAAAGCTTTATCTCCTTAGAGAGAGAACAATTTCAATTTCTTTTATCGATTTCGCTATTTTCATTGCCAAATAAAATTCATGGTCACTATTTTTTAATGCTATCAGAGAATGGGAAGCCAAATTGCTCTTGCTACAAGATATTATGGATTATTGGCTCAAAGTTCAAGCAACATGGATGTATCTCGAACCAATCTTTTCATCGCCCGATATACAGCAACAGATGCCAGAGGAAAGTCGACGATTTAGCGCCGTAGACAAAGTTCGTATGTTCGTCGCAATGTAAATTAAATCATTGCATCATTTATACACTTATCACTTATACAAATTGTAAACGATTTAAAATTTAAATTACATTATGCAAAATAGATTTGGAAAGAACTTATGACAATCGTTGCGGTTAATCCAGCAGTCATGATTGTCGTTGATATTGATAAAATGCTGGATCGTTTGAAAAAATGTACTCATTTGCTTGAATTAGTACAAAAAGGACTTGCCGCTTATTTAGAAAAGAAGAGACTCTTCTTCCCACGATTCTTTTTCCTTTCTAATGATGAACTTTTGGAAATCTTGTCTGAGACAAAAGATCCCACGCGGTACATTTTATCACGCTAATTTATTACCATGCATATTTGATTATTTGTAACTCTGCACTTTAATTATTATTGTAGAGTGCAGCCACATTTAAAAAAATGCTTCGAAGGTATTGCAAGATTAAATTTTACCGATGCTATGGAAGCCACAGCTATGATGTCATCCGAAGGGGAGGAGATTATTCTCGAGGACATAATCGATACGACTGCTGCACGAGGACAAGTGGAAAAGTGGCTCCTTGAACTTGAAACTGACATGAAAAAAAGCGTGAAGGCTCAGGTCAATTGGAGTCGATAATGATCTCGAAATAGATGAATTATTGAATTATTAAATATATTGATTCAATCTTCCCCCAGGTGATACGAGCCAGAAATGCCTTTCCGACTAAAGCTAGAAGTCAATGGGCTTTGGAATGGCCAGGACAGACTGTCCTCTGTGTCAGTAAATTATACTGGACAATAGATGTTACTGATAAGCTTCCAAAAAATTCCGAAAATTTAAGAGATTATGTGGAAACATGTACATATGAGCTTAATGAAATTGTCAAGCTCGTCCGCGGTAAATTATCAACGCAGAATCGAACGACTTTAGGTCAGTATCCTGTTTGGTGTATTTAATTACATTCACAGAGAGTATTCCCTTTCTCTTCTTTTTACTTGCAGAAGCTTTAGTGACGCTGGATGTTCACAGTCGTGATGTGTTAATGCAGCTATACGAGCAAGGTGTAAATCAAGTCACGGACTTTAAATGGCTCTGCCAACTAAGATACTATTGGATAGTGAGTAGATTGAAATATATATGGTCTTTTCTTTTAGTTTGTTATAATTTACATTTGTTATCGTACATACTCAGTATCGTTAATGACAAGATTTATGCTTCTGTTCTGTAGGACGAGAACTTGTACACGATGATGATAAACTCCAAGCTGGGCTATGCATACGAATACCTCGGCAATACGTCGCGATTAGTGATAACACCGCTCACCGATCGATGCTATCGTACCTTGTTCGGAGCTCTCAGCCAACATCTCGGTGGTGCTCCAGAAGGACCTGCTGGGACGGGAAAGACCGAGACTACCAAAGACTTGGCAAAAGCAGTCGCTAAGCAATGTGTCGTGTTCAATTGTTCGGAGGGATTAGATTATATCGCTTTGGGCAAATTTTTCAAAGTACATATTGAGAATGTTTCTGACAGTATATATAAATATGTAAACATTTATATCAGGCTGAAGTTTAAAACATGTTATTTATGTGACAAATAAATTTTCTTGTTCTGAATTTATATTGAATAATATTATATTCCATAGGGATTAGCCAGCACGGGTGCATGGTCCTGTTTCGACGAGTTCAACCGCATTGATCTAGAAGTCCTGTCAGTAGTGGCGCAGCAGATACTAACTATTCAACGAGCTATACAGGCGGGGAAGAACATTCTGATATTCGAAGGAACAGAATTGAAACTGGATCGTACTTGTGCGGTATTTATCACAATGAATCCGGGATACGCTGGCAGAACGGAATTGCCAGACAATCTGAAAGCTTTGTTCCGACCGGTAGCTATGATGGTAAGTTAAAAAAACACACTGCTTTGAAAAAACATACTACATTTTTTCGTACAAATACGTTGTATTTTCTTCATATTCGATAGGTACCGGATTACGCCTTAATAGCGGAAAACATTCTGTACTCGTATGGATTCTACACTGCAAGGCCTTTGTCTATTAAAATAGTTATGGCTTATAAATTATGCTCGGAGCAACTGTCCAGTCAGAATCATTACGACTACGGTATGCGAGCGGTAAAGTCTGTCTTAATAGCAGCAGGAAATTTGAAATTAAGATATCCGGAAGAAAACGAGGACATATTGATCCTGCGTAGTATCAAGGACGTGAATTTGCCCAAGTTTCTTAGCGAAGATGTACCGCTGTTTCATGTATGTTTATACATTTATGCGCGAATAAAGAGAGAATCATTAAAAATATATATTATTTTAGGGTATCGTCTCGGATCTTTTTCCAAATGTGCAACTTCCTGAACCGAATTATGTGCATTTAAACGCGTCCGCGTATAAAGCATGTGCCGCTGCGAATATTCAATGTGTCCCTCTGTTTCTGGAGAAAATCCAGCAAATATACGAGATGATGTTGGTTAGACATGGATTCATGATCGTCGGATATCCCTTTGCCGGCAAGACTACGGCTTACAAAATGCTGGCCGACGCACTTGAAATTTGCGAAGAAAATGTAAGTGTTCTGAAATTTAATTGTTACTCCAGTGATTTCATTAAAAAATGACAGAGGTAATTATACCAGTATATAACTTAATTAAATCGGTTAAATCGATTAAATTAAATGTTGATTTCAAATAGAATTTGATGAACGAGCGCAAAGTGGAGATAACAGTGATCAATCCGAAGTCGATAACTCTGGGACAGTTGTATGGACAGTTTGATCCAGCATCCCATGAATGGACCGACGGTATTCTGGCTATTAGCTATCGAGCTTTTGCAACTTCGCCAAATGATAATCGAAAGTGGTTGGTCTTCGATGGTCCGATAGACGCGTTTTGGATAGAAAGTATGAATACTGTTCTTGACGACAACAAAAAGTTGTGTCTAATGAGCGGAGAAATCATTCAGCTGGCGCCGACGACTAATTTGATATTCGAACCATTAGATCTAGAAGCTGCTTCACCAGCAACGGTATCTCGTTGTGGTAAATGAGTCCTTTAATAACATTTTTTAATAACAATAAGTAAGCTAAAAATTTGGAATTATATGATTAATAAATCGTTCAAAACAGGAATGATTTACATGGAACCTGGGGCGTTGGGATGGGAGCCTTTATTAAATTCTTGGATAGCCAAATTGCCAGAAGTGATAGATGAATGGCTACGAACCTTTTTGTATGAATCACTGTTCCTTAGATTTTGTAAACCTCTTTTTCACCTATTACGCCGATGCAATATAAAGGTAAAAAAATCTGTTTTAATTGTAAGTAGAATTATATGTATACACATAGATGATAGATACATATTTACACTTTATTAAATTGTAGGAAATATGTCCAATGCCCGATTCAAACCTTTTACGATCCGTCACTTATCTTATGGATTGTTTCTTGGATGACTATTATAATGAAGAAGTAGTAAAAAATATAAGTGAACTTGATCTTCGAGCACAAATAGAAGTTAGAATTGGATGATCAAATAGTTAATAAAATGTTACAAATCATAATGAATTAACTTTAAATATTTATGTAGGGCTCGTTTTTCTTTTCGTGCATCTGGGCAATGGGAGGCACTTTGGAAGTTAAATATAAGGAACAATTTAGCATTTTATTCCATGGACTTCTGGAGAAAGAATTTCCACTTGCACTAATGAAAATATTTAAATTACCAGAACCTGTCCCGTCGCCTTTAAAACCCTATATATTTATCATGCCGAAGCATAATTTAGTATTTGATTATAGATTTATTAAGGAGGTAAACACTCTTGTGAAATTTATTTATTTTAACATCTAGAATTTTTATCTCTTAAAAAAACGTTTTATTTCGCTAAATTTTATCCTGCCAAATCTGTGTTACTTCTTTTAATCAGGGCAAAGGAAAGTGGAAATTATGGTCAGACGAGTTACTATCGGCGCCGCCGATTCCCCGTGACATCCCCGTTAATCAAATAATTGTGCCAACCGTAGAAACAATACGGTACACGGCGCTTTTTCAGATGCTGGTGCAACATGAGAAGCCGGTGCTTTTTGTAGGTCCGACAGGCACCGGGAAATCAGTGTACATAATCGACTTTCTGTTAAAGAAGAACAACGCCGCGGTGAATAAGCCGTTGTTGATCAATTTTTCCGCACAAACCACTGCTAATCAGACGCAAGATATTATTATGAGTAAATTAGATCGCCGGCGTAAGGGTGTTTATGGTCCTCCTATAGGTAAACGATGGATCGTCTTTGTCGATGATGTCTCGATGCCAATGAAAGAAACATTTGGGGCGCAACCACCTATCGAATTATTGCGGCAATGGTTGGACCACTGGCAATGGTAAAGTATCCTGAATTGTTTGTCTTTATTGATCTTAATATCTGAATTTTTAATTTTGATGTATAACTTTGTGAATAAAAATATTACATATATTCTTTAAATAAAAGTAGAAGGTAATAACTGACTCACTCATTAAATTAAATTAAAACTGACTGACTCATTCTTTAAATAGTGTATTAAATTTAATTTCAGTAAAATATTCATAATTTTTATAATTTTTTTATTGGCAGGTATGATAGAAAGGAAAGAACGCTAATAAAATTGATCGAGATTCAATTAATGTGTGCGATGGCTCCGCCAATCACTGGCAAAGATGTTACGCCACGATTTAAACGACACTTCTTCGTTCTGGCAATATCTGAATTCGAGGACGACGTTATGATCACGATATTTAGTAGGATTATTTTGTGGCATCTCGATACGAGGTCTGTAAATTTCCAAATATTTAATAAGACTATACAAAGTCAAAGAATACATTTTAAATTTACCCCGAGTAAATCATTTTGTTTTATGAAAATCCAGAAGTTTATATAATATGTATATATTTCTTTGCGTGTTGTAGGGGTTTTAGTAAAGAATTTGATCCATGCATTGATCAAGTCGTTTTAGCAACGCTAGATATTTATAAAGAAAGCTTGCGCAATTTGCTACCGACACCCGCAAAATGCCATTACATGTTTAATCTTCGTGATTTCTCTAGAGTTATCCAGGTTGCCCAATGTCTTGTTATTTATTCTGTTATTATCCATATCTTCAAGAAAGAGAGAGGGAAAAATTCTTATTGTTATTATATCACCTAGGGAGTACTTTTATCAGTTCCGGAAACTATGCCTGCACTCTCAAATATGAAGCGATTATGGGTTCACGAAATACTTCGTGTATTTGGCGATCGTTCTGTCGACGAAATCGACATCAATTGGTTGATACGGCAAATAAGCGTGACGTTAAATAAACGTATGGAAGTCTCATTGGAAGAACTCTTTGAAGATCTACTTCCAGAAAAGGAACAATATATAAAAAGAGTAAAGTTCTATTAGCTAATAAAAAAGAAAGTTGCGCTTTGATATCTCACATTCATATCTCTGCAGATCACCATAAATGAATTGCGAAATTTGATATATTGCGATTTTATCGATGCCAAGGCAGACGTACGCTTGTACCAAGAAGTTAGCGATCTAGAACAATTACGAGAAATCGTGGAAACATATCTTTCCGAATATAATTCGATGACGAGGAAGCCTATGAACCTGGTACTGTTCCGGTAAATCTCACTTACATATTTGATAAATGTAATATTTTCAATTAATGCCCGATATTATACTAAATATATATGTGAAGGTTCGCGATTGAGCATCTGTCGAGGATAGCTCGTATCATCAAACAACCGCGAAGTCATGCTCTCCTCATCGGAGTCGGCGGGTCTGGAAGGCAGTCTTTAACCAGATTGGCGTCGCACATTTGCGATTACGACGTGTTCCAGATTGAACTTACGCAACGATATGACCAGCATGACTGGCACGAGGATATCAAAGCCATTCTAAGGAAAACCACCGCTACTGAATTGCATTCGACTTTTCTCTTCAGCGACACGCAGATTAAGGAGGACAACTTCTTAGAAGATATCAGCAATATGCTTAATTCAGGAGAAGTGAATAAATAACATATTGAATTATTTATTTTATCTGCTACTTTGTTCATTTTGTTAAACATGTAAAAAAATTTAACAACTTCGATTTTCATTTAGGTACCCAATATATTTACGGCTGATGAAAAAGCTGAAATATGCGAGAAAATGAAACAGATTGATCGACAACGAGAACGAGCATTTCAAACGGACGGTAGTCCACCAGCGCTTTTTAATCTATTCGTGCAAATCTGTCGCGATCAACTACATATTGTTGTTACTATGTCTCCCATCGGTGATGCTTTTAGAAATTGGATTAGGAAATTCCCAGCTTTAGTTAATTGTTGTACCATAGATTGGCTCCAGGTATTACAATAAAGTCATTAGATTTTATCACTGTTACTTCAAAAATATAAAAATAATTTCATTATTTAAGCCATGGCCTAAAGATGCTTTATTAGCTGTCGCGACGAAATTCTTGTCTACGGTTGAACTTACTGACCACGAAAGAAGTGTCGGTATTGACATGTGTCAATTTTTCCACGTATCCACTCAGAGATTAAGTAACGAATTCTTAGTCCGTTTAAATAGACGTAATTATGTGACACCTACATCTTATCTCGAAATGATCAAGACTTTTCAGAGCTTACTCGACAAAAAGCGTGGGTAAGTATGACTCCATTAGGCATGGAATCTTCTCATTTAACTTTTCACAATGTTATAGAGACGTGCTGTTCGCTAAGGCACGATATGAGGGTGGATTAGGACAATTGGATAGCGCGCAGCATCAAGTGACGGAGATGCAGGATACGTTGAAACAATTGCAACCAAAATTAATTGCAGCCACGCAGGATATCCAGCGAATGCTAGCCGATATTGAGAAAGAAAGTCAAGAAGTCGCAGAATTTGAGAAAGTAGTCAAAGTCGACCAAACTGCGGCTGAAGTAAGATATCGTACAATCCCTCTTCATATATTACCATATATTGATATTAAATATATCATGTTATTACAATAATATATCATTAAACATGAATACAAATTTAATAAGACTCTGTTCTTCTATATAAAGTTATTATTACATATTATAGGTAGTCGCAAATGAAGCAGCTGTGATAAGAGCTGAATGTGATGCAGATTTGGCCGACGCCATGCCTATTTTGAATCGAGCTCAAGCAGCATTGGACACGTTAACATTGGCAGATATCGCGATAGTGAAAGCAATGAAGCATCCGCCGTATGGTGTAAAGCTCATTGTAGAAAGTGTTTGCGTCCTCAAGGTACAAGGCATTGCGTAATGGAAGATAGCATTATATTATTCGCAAAAAATAATTATTTAGATTATCTTAATTTTATTGCTTATATATTGTTGCAATTTAAGTCAATTTTTACAGCAAATAAAGTCAGAGAAAGTACTGACGAAGGAGGGTGTGTATGTTGATGATTATTGGAAAGCCGCCTTGAGAATGCTCAGCGATGCTAAATTTTTAGATTCATTACTTAATTTTGATAAGGATAACATACCAGACAAAGTAATAGAAACGATACGGAAGGAATATCTGACCAATCCGGATTTTGATCCGGAGAAGATCAAGAAGGTGTCAACGGCCTGCGAAGGATTATGCCGTTGGGTTATCGCAATGTCTGAATATGATATAATCGCAAAAATCGTCGCTCCTAAGAAACAAGCTTTGGCGCGAGCTGAAGCTGCTTATCACGATGCTACAACAAAATTAAACATGAAGAGAGAACAATTGCGTCAAGTACAGGTATGCATTGAGAACAAAAATTATAATGTCAGTAATAAATCAAATTCAAGAAATAATAAAAGTACATTTACTAATCCTATATTTTAAAAAATTCAACTTTTTTAAAATTTGCTATTAGAAAAAGTTATTGGATCTTCAAGAAACTCTAAGCAAGAGAAAGGTGGAGTTTCAAGCAATGTCGGATCAGGTGACAGATTGTGAGACAAAATTGAAGCGAGCCGAAGATCTTATCGGGGGATTAGGCGGGGAATATGCACGTTGGTCTCAAACCGCCACAGAACTGGGCGACAAGTAAGATCTTTCTGAGGCGGATCTTTATTTTTGATTATTGCAAATATACTCACATTAAATTTACTTTTTTTACTCTCTATAGGTATCATCGGCTAACAGGAGACGTGCTAATCGCTTCCGGTGTAGTGGCTTATTTGGGCCCGTTCACCATGCCGTTTCGTGTGCAACAGATAAGTGAGTGGGTGCAATTGTGCTCGGATATGCAAGTGATTTGCAGCCACGATTTCCATCTGCGCGATATACTTGGCGATCCGGTTTTGATTAGATCGTGGAACATCGCCGGATTGCCCGCTGATGTATTTTCCATTGACAACGGAATTATCGTTACGTAAGTCTATTGTAATTCCAGTAATGTGTCGTATTGCGTAATACATATCAATGTCTTTTTCTAGAAATGCCAGAAGGTGGCCGCTGATGATCGATCCACAAGGCCAAGCTAATAAATGGATAAGAAATATGGAAAAGAAGAACAATATAAGTATTATTCGATTGAGCCAACATGACTATGTGAGGATCTTGGAAAACGCGATACAATTTGGTCAACCGGTACTCTTGGAAAACGTAGAAGAGGAATTAGATGCTATTCTTGAGCCGATACTTCTCAAACAAACGTTCAAGCATGCTGGTGCATTATGCATAAAATTAGGCGATACCGTAGTAGAATATAATGCTAACTTTAGGTATATTCTAATTATATACATGGAAAATATTGCATCTTAAGTTTTACATAGAAAAATTTACCAATGCAACGTATCTTTATCAACGAATTTTGTCATATGGATAGTAAAAAGATTTGCTAATTTTTTATTTGTTAAACATAGTTTTGCTGGATCTTATTTTGCAATGATTTTGTCAATAAATCGATTTATAGACAAGAAGATATGATCAGGAAACTTAAGATAAAATATTCTTGTACATAATATACAATATAATCATAATGATTATCGTATTGATACATATACACACAGGCTTTACATCACGACAAAGTTAAGGAACCCTCATTATCTGCCGGAAATAGCTGTAAGAGTAACTCTGCTGAATTTTATGATAACACCAAGCGGCCTGGAGGATCAGTTACTCGGTATTGTGGTCGCGAGGGAAAGGCCTGATTTGGAATCGGAAAAGAACGCTTTAATTGTGCAAAGTGCCGCAAACAAAAAGTATGTTGTTTGACTCGATTTTACGCGTTTTATTTATATTATTTTTTTATTTTACCTAATATGTGATAGGATGTTGAAAGAGACAGAAGATAAAATCTTAGAAGTGCTTTCCGTGGCAAAAGGTAACATTTTGGAGGACGAGGAAGCTATCGATATTTTAATGGTATCCAAGCATTTGAGCGATGATATTCAGGTGAAGCAGACGGCTACGGAAGTTACAGAAAAATCGATCGATGCCGCGAGATTGCAGTATCAACCCATTGCAGCCTATTCGACCATACTCTTCTTTACGATAGGTAGATCAATCGTTGAAGATTAATAATAGTGAAGAAAAGTCGTTGATACACCTGAAGTTTTAACCAGATTTTAACTGGATTATTCTTTTCGCATAGTATCTCTAGCTAACATAGATCCAATGTATCAATATTCTTTGGTCTGGTTTGTGAATCTCTTCAACATGGCTATCGATCACACAGAGCCAGCTGATAATATCCAGCAACGACTAAAGGATTTAACTAAATACTTTACATATTCCCTTTACGTCAACATCTGCAGATCTTTGTTTGAAAAGGATAAATTATTATTCACGCTGCTTCTCGTTTTTAATTTGCGCGAGACACGCGACACACCAGAAACCGCAAGCCAATGGTTGTTTCTATTAACTGGTGGGATAGGTTTGGAGAACCCATATGCTAATCCTGCCGAGTGGCTGCTTGTCAAACATTGGGACGAACTGTGTAAACTGGATAATGTCAAAGGATTCGAGGTAAATTTTTAAATAATTCAAATTCGATATTTATTATAAAATGCACTTTTGTAGGGCATCCGAGAATCGTTCTCTAATGCTGTTGGCGAATGGAAGAAGATATTCGATTCAAAAGAACCGCAGAAAAAGCTCTTCCCAGCACCATATGACACTTTAAATTTATTCGAACGATTGTTAATTCTACGATGTATTCGTCCCGATAAAATTATCCCAGCAGTGCAATTGCTGGTGGAAGGTAAAAGACAAGTATAAATATCAATTGAATAAATTGAACATCAATGACTACTCCGAACATACGGATGTTGTAGAACAACTGGGAACACGATATATAGAAGCACCACCTTTCGACTTGGAATCTTCCTTCATGGATTCAAACTGTTGTATTCCATTGATATTTATCCTGACTCCTGGCGCCGATCCGGCGCAAACTTTGTTGACATTTGCTGACGAGCAAGGCTACGGCGCCAAACGTCTTTTCTATTTGTCTCTCGGTCAAGGTATGTGTTTGCCGCATGAAGATTTATTGCATGAAATTAATTATGTCATTGTCCCAGGTCAAGGACCAATAGCGGAGGGATTGATAAAGGACGGTGTGTTGCACGGTAACTGGGTGGTATTGCAAAACTGTCACTTGGCCAAGAGCTGGATGCCAACCTTGGAGAAGATATGCGAGGGTCTGATACCCGATACAATTCATCCTGACTTTCGGCTATGGTTGACCAGTTATCCGACAGAACATTTTCCTATATCGGTTCTCCAGAACGGCATCAAGATTACGAACGAGCCGCCCAAAGGGCTCAGGGCCAACGTTTTGAGATCCTACGCGAGTGATCCAATCAGTAATTTGGAGTTCTTCGAGGGTTGCATTCAAAGCGAGTACTTTAAGAAACTTCTGTATTCCTTGTGTTTCTTCCACGCTATTGTACAAGAAAGACGGAAGTTCGGTCCGATCGGCTGGAATATCCCATACGAATTCAACGAGACCGATTTGAGGATAAGCGCTCTGCAACTGAAGATGTTCCTGGACGATTACGAGACCGTGCAGTTCAATGCTTTAACATACCTCACGGGTGAATGCAACTACGGAGGCAGAGTTACGGATGAATGGGATCGTAGAACATTGAATACTATTCTATCGAAGTTCTATTGTTCGTAAGTAATTGTGTAACTTTAATCAATCGATCAAGAGATTATTATTTATGTCCTTACTCAGGGAACTTCTGACCGAGAAAATATACTACTTCGATGCATCGTCTACTATTTATTACTGTCCGATCGCCAAAGAATACGAAGCATATATCGCATATACGAGGAAACTTCCGATAATTACAGAACCAAGTGTATTTGGCATGAATGAGAATGCTGACATTCTTAAGGATCAGCGAGAGACAGACTTGCTATTCACTTCATTGCTGCTCACTCAGGTAAATTTTTACTTAAATTTTCAAGAAAATAACGATAATTATATTTTATAATTATATTTTATAATTATCATCAATTCTATTATCACAATCATCAATTATATTATCATTATATTTTATAATTATATTTTTTCTTGATTTTATCGAACATTATTCAGGATCGAACGGTACGTAATTATGACATCGTAAAAAATAATAGAATTTTGTGATTAATTACACTAATTTGTTAGTAAATTTAATTGTTAGTAAATTTTATATAATTATAAAATATTATATAATTATCTGTTTTTATTGCTCGATCTCAGGATCTTTGGAAAATTAAGGTATGTTACATATTACTTTTCGAAATTAGGACTTGATACTCAAATAAATTTTACTCTGATTCTTTCTGAGCCTCAGATAAAATCCTAAATGGATCATGATAATTTGAATAAAGATAATGTTCTATTATCTTCTTTCTTAGGAAGCTGTTAGAAATCTGGTTTAAGGCAAACTTCTGACGATGAGATAGTTTATGGTGTCGCAACAGAAATTTTAGATAAACTTCCAGGTGATTATGATCTCGTTGCAGCACTTGTTAAATATCCTACATTATACAGCCAAAGCATGAATACTGTGCTAGTACAAGAGATGGATAGATTCAACAAATTATTGTGTTGTATCAGGAGCAGCCTTATCAATGTACAAAAAGCTATCAAAGGTATCCATTCCTCAAAGAAAGAAATACATATATGCGAGACATTATCAATTAATTTAAATTATTAAATCAATCTTTCTTATTCTAATAAGAATATTAACGATAAAAATTGAAATAATGTCTTAAAAGTCATATTATTGCAATACTATAGGTTTAATCATAATGTCCTTCGAACTTGAAGATATTTATGAAGCAATTTTAACAAGCAAGTTACCTCTTTTGTGGAAAACAAACTCTTACCCTTCCTTAAAACCTTTAGGCAGTTATATCAGTGACTTTTTACAACGTTTAACATTTTTACAGGTGATTATCTATGATACTACTTGTTTCTTTTCTTGAAATATTTTGAAATATATATAAATTTATCGTTATATAGAAATGGTATGAGGAAGGACCGCCCGTTACATTCTGGTTACCTGGATTTTATTTTACGCAAGCGTTTCTAACTGGGACACTGCAAAATTACGCGCGAAAGTATCAGATCCCTATAGATCTTCTCGCGTTTGATTTCGTAATCCTGAAAGAGACTGTCTTCACGATCGCGCCCGAAAATGGCGTTCACATTTACGGGTTGTTTTTGGATGGCGCAAGGTTTGATATGAAGGAAATGTGCGTAGAAGAAAGCTTTTCTAAAGTGCTTTATGATAACGTACCCTTTGTAAGTAAACTTATTTCGCAAGGAAGATTAATAAATCAATGATAAAACTTACCTTTTGCAATATTTCCAGCTGTGGCTGATACCGATGAGGAAACAGGATATCGAGGAAAGAGGATTGTATGTTTGCCCACTCTATAAAACCAGTGAACGTCGCGGGGTATTATCCACCACCGGTCATTCCACGAATTTCGTCATAGCTGTACGATTGCCCACGGTGAAGCCACCTGAACATTGGATTTTAAGAGGAGCGGCTATGCTTTGTCAACTCAGTGAATAAAATAAACTAATAAAAACCATCAGCTTCTTTCTTCTAGTTCTCTCCATTACAACAAATTAAAGCAGTTATTTTCTCTTTGCTTTTCGTCGTTTCTTTAAGGAAATACGCTCGAAGTATGCTCTCCATGTTCTTTGGATAATCTTGGCAGCTCGTTTGCGTCTAAAAAGCTCTAGTTTTTCAGTGAAAGCTTTTATTAACGCGATTTCTCGTTCCTTTTTGAATCGAACGTACAGCTCCCGTTGCACGGTTAGTTGATTCTAGTGAAAAAAAGAAACAATGACACCTCGACAGAATTCTACACATATTAAATTTACATTAAATCGAAATCAAACGTATTACAAACCTCCATTTTTTTAATTTCTGCTTTAATAGCTTCGTTATCTTTCGACAGTTTTTCTATCAACGTATGAGACGAGCCGATGTCGTAATCGTATTTAGCAAGAACAGTGATATATTCTTGTTCGACTTTTGCGCTAAAAATATGTAAAATTAATTATAGCCTGTTCATATTCCTCAAGTAAATCTCCTTCAATCAAATCGCGTTTTTTATCGCATGATTTACCATATATCAAAAAGCTTCTTTTCGGACACCACATTGGATTCTATAACATCATGCAATCTGCGCTCTGCCAAATGTATTTCAGATTGTAACATTTCCTTTCGCGCTTCCTCCCGTTCTCTTATAATCAGCATCTCCCGCATTGATTCCTCTCTACAAATTATGAAAATAAAATTTCTTATAAAATTGTTATACACGCTACAATACAATTACAAGTAAATAATAAATCTCTTAGTACATTTCTCTGGGTATCTTTATTTCTGACGTCTCCCTGATGCTTCGCATTATTTCCTCCTCGTCATTTACGCAGGTAACGATATCCCTTAGAAAGATCTCGGAGCTTGAGTCTTGTTCCGCAAACATCTCCCTCAAAGCTACCAAATCGTTATCTTTATTATAGTCCGTGTCCGAAATAATCCGTATTACTTTATAGCAAAAAAAGTTTTTTATTAAGTTACTTTCAAGTTCCGTCAAGGTTTCCGCTACTTTCGTCCGGCAATCGTGCAAATTGATAGCGTGCGTGCATTCTACTTCAGGAGTTCTCATCATACGGGATATAACGAATTTTTTGAGAAGTCCAATGAGATCGATTATCTCTCGAAGCAATGGTGAATCGCGGACGTCAAGTTTTTCAATCTATTAAATTAATTAAATGATAAGAAAAAACAGGACAACTCGAACAGGATCACCTGTTTCTTATAATTAACATTCGACGTTCAACTGTTACGGCGCGGATAGTTTAGAAATCAAATTTAATTCCACGAACGCAACATGGCGATTTTCAGTGTGAAGATAGCTCATTATTAGTCTGCCATGTAGTTCTTTTTCGAAGATGCTGATTGGCTGACCGGAGAAAACGGGTCTTCGGATCTTGGGAAATTCTCTATCCGATAGCCAATCAGCGCGTTCGAAAAATTTGTACGTATTTATACAACATAAAATGAAATATTAGAACTTGGAATCGAGTGAAGTTGCTGAAAATGAACATTAAATTAAAATAAGAAATTCTAAGGCGTATCTAGATAGAATACCTTTCCAAATAAAGAAGCTAATGACACATAGAAAATTAATGACACAAAGAGATGTTTTTACTTGAACGCAATGCAAATTTTGCGTTAAATTACCGATTCCTCTATCTTGTTTGTGACGCCCGCCAAAAGCATCTCCATTCGAATTATCGCGATGTCTTCTCCATTACTCATGATTAATCATTTAATTCTCTTCCAGGCTGCTTAGATGATTTCACGATCTCTTTACCTCAATTGTCCGGATCTCAATTATCAGGATACTGCTAACGATCCAACAATACGTACTTCTATGGTTACCACTCTTGCATTCTAACGCGTCTCAACGCAATTTGGTCGCTCTAATCATCTTTTCTCACTCGAAACGGAGCATTGAACATCTTCTAAGAAATTATCGCTAAAATTAAGAATATACTTTCTGTAACTCAAATAAAAGTAAGACTAAGACAAAATCTCAACATGTGTCACGTCGTCTTTCATAGCGCGATCATCGACCTAAGGAGAACAGAAAGTCAAAATGTCAATTTGATGCCATTTGACCGAATCACGACTAAAATGACATAAACGTGACATTTTCGTCATAATTTAATCAATACGTCAAATTAATATTATTTCGACTATCTTGTCCTTTGGGGGAACGATCATTACATCTTTCGCTCACGCGTGTATATCGGGAGGATTTATTTTAAGTTCCTGTTATCAAGATAGATAAGGCTATCAAAACGAAGATAGAAAAGTTGATTCTAAGAGTCCGAGTAAATAAAAAACGTTCATATAAAATTTCAAAGATAAACATCTGTTATCAAAATAAAACCATTACCTACTCTTGCCTATTACATACTGTGTGCACGATACATACATAAAAAATATAAGTAACCTGAAGTTCCGCGATTTGCTTCGCATTATTGTGCAATAAACATACGAGAACGTCGAGCGGAAGGACAATTCTCCTCCCCAACGTTTTCGCGATGTCCCGAGAGACGGCGCTCCGCGCGGCGCTGTGGGCTCGATGAATCGCGCACACATACGCGCGCGCGCACACCGTAAGTAATCTCAATCATCTGCTCCGCCGTGACTTCTCCGTGTGTGCGACCGGAATTTAAACATGACGTTTTGATGGAGCTGCTATGACATCACCGGGGTCCGTTGCACTTCTCAGGCTGATACGCGGTCTGGAAACGACGAGTGCATAGCGCGAACGTCTGTGATCGCGGAATCTGTCGTTTCGATAATTAACGCCACACCTAAGTCACGCGATTTATTTATCACAAACCTATAGACACGTATAGACACCAGGAGGGGACGTTTTTTTTCCCCCGAGATATCTCAGGCGTATATTCACGCGGATATTCTATTTAGTTTGACTGATAATTTCATTCTGCACGATTTCCTGCTGGTGTGTAGAACCGCTCGGATCTGCGAATCCATAGAAAGGCGAAATCTTCTAGCGGCGAAACGTCTCTATGAGACCACCTTCTCGTAGCGTTGAGCAGATCTACGAGTAGAACGTGCTGCGGCAAAAAGTTGTATTCATGCCTTTTTGTCTGAGAGGTAACGCAACTTGCAAAATGGAAGAATATTCTGTCGCGTCTGACGTGTCGGTGGTGGACGTGTACGACATCGCATCGGAGATAGGGAAGGAATGCGAGAAGCTCATAGACCTGTTTGGGGTGGAGTCGGTTACCAATCTGATGCCAAAGGTGATAAACGCTTTGGAGCTACTCGAGAACCTCGCCACCAAGAATGAACGTGAAAATACCATGGTGCAGGAGCTGAGTGCCAAGATTTCTCAGCTCGAGAGCGATAAGATTGGGAAGGCGGAGGATAGGCAACGATTTGAAAAGGTTTAGCTGATGGTTTAGCTTTACGTTATATTGTAACAACGATCTCGATGCGATATGTAATTCATGATCATTGTATTTGATAGCACAGTCATATAATATTGTCTGATCTGATTCCTTTAGGAACTGGAACAAATCGAAGAACACTGGAGACAAGAATCCCGTGACTTAGTAGCCATGGTTACTAGATTACAAGAAGAAAACAGGCGATTAGCCGGAGCTCTGCAAGAATCACGTAGCGACAGTCAGTACAGCAGTAAACAAACAAGTACTAACACCAATTAACCTGTTTTACTAATCCAGTAATCATTAAAAGATTTTGTGAAACGTACAAGCATACGTTTGACAGAACAATGTACAAGTTGATAAATTGATGAAATAACTGTTTGCATTAATTTTTAGCTATTACAGCTAGTCAGGAGGTTGACGTAGCAGTTCTGCAACATTTAAGGTCCATGATAGATAAGCAACGAGATCAGATTCGTGCTAGAGATCGAGAATTGTCACAAAAAACTGCAGAGATTGAAAATGTAAATTGGTACTTATGTATGCAATTCGGAGATTTTCATAATAATCAAAAGATATTTCTAATTCCACTAGTAAAATGTCTTGATATTGTATAAAGGAGATTTTGCATTAAGATTATATTTTAACATGACAAATTTTGTTATAAACTGTACATAACAAATAATGTAATGTGTCGTATAGTTAAGTGCACAAGTGGAGAAGCTTACTGTACTGGGACGGGAATTAAAACGTAAACAACGACAAGCGCAAATGCAAGCTCGAGGTTTAGTAGAAGAGAGAGCCGACTTTTTAGCTCAACTGCAAGATCAGAATCGGGAACTTATAAATCTTCGAGGACGGCTTGGAATGGCTAGGAAAGAAAATGAGGATTTGAGTAAATTGCAGGGCTGTCCCGATTTAACGAACAAAGCAATTTATGATCTAGACGATCCTGATAGACCCAGATTTACGACTGCTGAGCTAAAAGAAATCTTGCACGAACGAAATGAATTGAAGGCAAGAGTCTCAGATCTCGAAGATGAATTAGAATTATACCGACCAAAACCTGAAATGTATGTTATTGAATAATAGAAAAATGTATTCTGTGCTATATAAAATATATTCGCCTCACTTCTGTGTTGTTTCAGTCCTGAGGATGACAAAGATGCACCTGTGCAGGGACCGCTTCCTTATGAACCGGATGACGCACCATGGAAAAAGTCTTCTGAATCTGGAATTCGTAAATTGTACGTTTATTCTTTCCATTTCTTTATAATATTTATCTAAAGTACGTTAATTTTATAGCTTCCGAAAAATATTCTCCGAGTCCAGCAGCAGCTTTCTTGGAGGTAGCAGTCCCAGACGAAGTCTTTCTAGTCTTTCAAAGATGGCCCTATCTGGTAGCAGTACCTGTGATACATCTATATAATGCTTTTTAAAAAATATGTTGGATAATTTTAAGTAATTAGGACTTGTCAGGATGACAACCAAGGACGACATTGCTTAGGACTAGACTTTTTTTTATTTATAATTAACCACATTCTCTGACTGCTCGATATACAAACGATTTTACATAGACAATTTTAACCTAAATATCAATTTCTGTAAGATAGTTGATATTATAGTTGAGACCTGATTCATAGTAGATAGATGTGCATGCAATGAGTGAATAGGAGACACTAGATTTGTATAAACCTATATGAAGGAAAAGACTTGGGTGCATGTATATATTTGTATAGAGATAAAAAAGGATAATGTGTATTTACTTGCACGATTTCAGTATATCACATAACTTTTCTTTTTTTTTTTCATTTATCCTTTAGACGTTGAATTGAAACTAATACGCATTTAGGATTCATAACACATTGAAGAAAAATATACAATTAGAAAAAACTTTTTTTTTCAAAACTGTTAAGTGCGTGTAGTTTTGTACATTGATGAGGTTCTAATTGTGTCTAATGTGAAACAGGTCTCATTTTTTCCACATACGTGCACGCGCACACACACATATACATACACATACACAGATACCAAAGTATTCGATTATTGTTTGCTAAACTTTTAAAGAGATTCTTTCGATAATTTCTTAATTATCTCTCGATAATTTCTTTTACTCTATAAATAAACGATTATCTATAAATGAACTAATCTATCCTAACTTTACAATTAAATTTTTACAATAAATTCTATATTGAGAAGACCATATAGTAGGCTTTTATATCTTATTTATTAACTTTTTAAAATATTTTGCACGTTTATTGTGTCAAAATACATTTATGACGTGATTAAACCATATCGTTTAAGTTTATATCTCATTTTTTAATCTTTTGCACATTTTCGTAAGCAATAACATATCTATATATTCAATTCTTTTATTTATAATCATTTGCGGACATTGAATCCAATATTTCACAATGTGCCATGTGTTAATGTAAAAATGAATGAGAGTGATTTTCTTTCTATATTTTCTTGCAGTTGTAAATATACTCATAAAACATAAGTTAATTAGCTGTATATTTATTTCAATGTGCGGTTATGTTGGTATTATGTTGGTAAAAATATATCTTTTTCAGATATATAGATATATGATGATATAATTAAAAAGATGTCAATACCTATACATGTATCCAAATATCTAAAAAATAGCAAAGAATATATTGCTATTTTATAAAAGTATCTAAATTAAAATTAATAAGTAATCAAAAAAGTTTTTTCCGCGATGATGTATAACAAGAAAAAAATTATACAAATTTGTGAAAAATACTAAAAAGTTTCCATTACAGAGAATTTGTTGCAATTCATTGTGTATTAAAATTAGCTGTTCACAAATGCAAAATATGTGTTATGTGTAGTGCTTATTTCAGTATTACTTATCAACTCTTGAACGATTTAGTAAAGTTTTCCAGTAGTAAAACAAGAGACGACTTCAAGTATAGAATAAATTAGAATACGAATTGTAATGAACAAAAGTAGTGAGTATGATTCTTACTATGATAAGATTATAGTTCATAGTAAATGAAACACTTTTGGTTTATTTTATAAAATCCAAGCTGTTAAATTAATATTTGATATATTTAAAGGAAAGAAAGGTATTCTAATTTCGTTGAAAATACTTTATAATGTAATTGAATAACATACATGCATATCAGTGTTTTATCTACTTCATATCAAGACAATATATTATAAAAAATGTTTTGTGAGTATATCTTTTAAATGTAAGTTGAATTTATATTAATAACTTTATTTTATAATATATAGCAAGAGGAAAATATTTGTTTATATTAGTGTACATTTTTAGATTTTTATACTAGTAAAATAGCCAAGGCAGCAACGAATTAAATTTTTTTAAGAATAAAAATGTTGATCTTGGAATAAATAAGATTGGGGCATTTGCATATTTGTTGCTTCCTATGGCTATATAAATAAATTTTCATTGACCAATGCGATAATTTAGAATTGTTGAATATCTTTATACAACAAATATATAAATATGCAGATAGATTTATCCCTTTCCATATATACTCAATGTAGCATCATATATAATTTTGAAATAATCTTAGATGTAAAACCAGAGATAAAAACAACGTGAATATGACACAAGAATTACAATGTTGTCCATGATATATTGTAAGTAGGTATTAAAAACCTATGGATTGTGTAAAAAAATAGTACCTTTCTGGAAAAATATATTACAAACAATTTATTAATAATAATTTGCTCATGTAAAATCATATTTTAGTTCAACAAAATTTGATTCAAATAAATACTAGATGTTTTAATCTTTTAATGTTTAGCTGATTGTTAATAAAATAGAAACATAATCTGTGATAATGATTTTATTAAGTTTACATCCGTGTTTACATCATATTTTAAGCTAAGTATGAAATTTTTACAATAAATATACAATTGTATTTACATTACATTCGTACAAATGAACAAATTATTATATGATATGTCTAAAATATAATACTTCAATTCAAATTTCATGAAAATAATTTGACATTTATTACATTGGAAAATCGAACATTGAGGTCATTTTTTTCTTGGAACAGAATATTCTATCAGTATTGTAGTATGTTAGGCATCGTACAGATATCATTAATATTTATTAAATATTTTCGAATATATAATCATGTTTATATTTATATGTTATAATTATTTATGATACAATAAAACTGCTCTATTCTGTTCCCTTGTAAATTAGAATTCTTTTCTTATACTATTTTTCCCATTTCTCATATCTTGCCACCATTGCCATATTAGTATGAATAAAAGATAGAATGTAATTATTTTCTTTTTTCACGATATCATTAGAATATAATTTCAAAAGAAATTTCGTTCTAAAATAGTAGAATAGATTGAACAATTTTAGAATAGGATGTCACAATAGAAAAATAGGTATTAAATACCCAGCGTTATTGATTTTGATTAAGACAATTTAAGAAATGTTTCGTCAACTTAAAAATAGTTAATAGTATTTTATATTTTAATACAATGTAAAAATACATTTTTACAAAAAATCATAATAGTTTGCATAATTGGCGAAAATATAATTTCTAAAAGGCATTATCGTATATTTTCCTTAAAATCTCTCTCTCTCTCTCTCTCTCTCTATATATATATATAAATTCTCTAAATTAATTTTTTTATAAATCTACATTATTGAGATTGGCTGCAGATCCTGTTGGTAAATCTGGTGGTACAAACTTACCAATAGGTTGTATTGCTTCGCGTTGTTCGGCTAATCTTCGCATTTCTTGCCTAAGTTTACCTAAAATAGCATGATTTGGCTGATTAACGGCGGCTTTACCCTGTAAAAGGGTTATCTCTTGTTCCAATTGTTTCTTTTCCTTAAAGGATTTCACACTTCGCGATCCATAAAGACGCAGCAAAGAACCCCAAGACTGGATATGTGGATGTATAAGTTGTAATATTGCTTGTGCTGCTCGTTGTTTACCATCTTTCTTATTACGACAAACCTACAATTATTTAACTAAGATTAATTTCTTCTCATCTGAAATTAATAATTCTATAAGTTGAAAACAACTTGTACGTACAACAGTAGCTTCATGTTTTCCAACCTTCATTGTAAATTCGTTTCGTTGATGTTTTAATGTATTTACCGAATAATTAATGTGCATATCTCCTAAACCATAATTTCTTTGAAGACAAGTTATTAAAATAGCATGTGGAGAAGGTTCTGTGGTTTTTGCACAAAATTCTGCCACACGCGGGTCTGTGATTGATATTTCGTCGAAGAACGAAAGATCAGCATCGGAATTTCCTCTAGATGCTTTTATCGTACGACTATCATTATTTGATCCATTATCTCCACTGTTCTCACCAGAAATTTTATCTTTCATTTGAGGAATTAAAATTTCAAGAGTTTTCCGAGCTGCATTAGCTTTTGCCTGTTTTTTACTACTACCGAATCCACTTCCGTACTCCATATCATTGATACAAACTACTGCAGAATACGGCGTCGCTGCGTTTTCTATAAACGTATTAATTCCATTTTAGCAATAAAGGTAAACTTCATAAAATAACAATAAATATGAAATGTACATCACGTTTTGTGTATTACCACACACAAATAATATATTAAATAATACGATTACCTAATTCTTTAAATTTATACGTTGGTTGTTTCTTTAATGCGTGTTGTACATATTCATGAAGAATACAAACATAACTTTTGCCCGATGGATTCATTATCCAATGTTTTGCAGGTCTCTGACCATTCTCGTCTGCAATATTCCAACTGTTACTTCCACTAGAACTACTGACTGGGAAAGTTATCAATTTTGTGCCATCCGGTAAAGTTGGACGTTCAAGTTGTTTACGATGTTTTTTAATTTTCGTAAATTTCCGACGTGCTGACCAAGATCTAAGTAACAGAAGAGTTAATTAATGTAAAACAAATTTCCCGATGACATAATTCTTTTATTTTTTATACTTACTGAAATCTCATTACTTTGATAGATTTGAAACGGAACAAAGACTGACAATAATTTCTTAATTGCTCGCTATCTAATGAATGCGCTGCACGATTTTCTTGTATAGTTTCGATCTTTGCGCTGGGAAGACTGCAAGCTTCAGTGTTTGGTGCGCGTTCCATTTCCTTCTTTCGTTCTTCTTCTTCTTCTGTTAATGCTCTTTTGTACTGAAGACAAGGAATGGCGCTTACAGGAACTTCGTGCTTTCTAACACTTCCTGGACCCAGAAAATATGGCTTTGCTAGTGTACAAACTCTACTCTGTTTATGAAGGTACAATGGCATTCCACTGTTGTGCGTCACTTGTACCCATCCTTCAGGGAGAACGTCAAAATGATTATGTCCAATTTCTAAAAGAAGAATAGGTAACAAAAGTAACGTAAATAAGAGATAATTGTACAGCCATATATAATACTATATTAATATATAATACTTTATATTAATATACCATCTAAAACGAGTTTCTCCTTTTCCTCATAGGGCAAGCGATCCTTTTTATCTTTTCTTTTTCCTTTAAATTCTTCTGGTAAACCTAACACATAAAACTTAACTAAAATAAGAATCTAAAATTTCTGTGAATTATACTAAAAAATGAGAAACCTTACGTATTTATTGCTGCAGAAAATATTTAATGTAATTTTCAGAGTATATAGTTAATAATTATAATTAAATTGTAATTTTTGTAAAAATCTTTTTAAATACAAAAGTGGTTAACAAGATTTGATATTTTATGTGACGATTTGTGTGGATAATTAAAAAAGCAGTATACAAGTAAATATATTTTTGTTGTATCAACATGTAAAACATACAATAGATTTACAATAACCAAAATTTTTTTAGACTTTTTTTTTCTTATTATAATGACTACCCTTGACATTAAAGCTTTTTTGCGAAAAACATTATGATATACCTTCTTCTAGCATCGCTTCAATTTCTTCATCTGGCACTTCAGAGTCCATACTCTCATCTGTATCTGAATCGTCATCAGAACCATCATTCTGTTCTGGATGGCGATCTAGATCATCCAATACATCAAATTGTCGTAAATCGTCATTGTGTTCCAAATCCTCTTGACATAAGCCATTGTGCAAATCTTTTTTTATATCAAGACATGTAGTTTCTTCATCCGTGATATCATTACAATGGCTATTGTCAGTGCCAGTCGACCTGGTATCATGCTCTAATTTCAATAGTTTTGAACACGATGCTTCCCAACTTTGATCTTCACGTTTCACGTTAGAGACCGTTCCGCAATCCATGATGTTTTGATTTTGATTACTCGCACTATCTTCTGAGGCCATAACTGTCTGTTCTATGTTAACTTCCATCGCGTTGTGTGTCACGATATATCTGTTAAAATACTATAAAAATGCGAACAAGAAGCTCAGATGCTTTAGCCGATAGTATCAGTACAATTATACAAATAACAGCAGGATACTCCTGTGATCTTCTATTGTATTCATTCACCAGACAAAGCTTACAGTGATTGACTTCTTATCGTACATTGTACAGATAGTAATCATTGCATTGTACGCAAATTAACAATAAAACAATAAATACTAACAATAATAAACAATATCAATAAACTTAAATCCAAGGTCCATACAAAACAATCCGTGGATTAATATGTATTAAGCGCGTTGTATGGCCACACCACTTCCACCAATGAGGCCAAAGTCCAATCAGTTTGAAACCACAAATGGCAATGAAAATTGGACATTTGCATTAGTGTTAGCAGTCTGGGGCCTATTACATATCCATGAGAGTATACTGTACTGTAAAACGAGCTGTTACTTTATCAGATTTTGTAGATGGCTGAGAGAATTCCATCGCATTATTTAAACTCCAGATCTAGACAGGAACAACATTGAGAGATTGAGGCTGTTACTAGCTGGAGTTCTGCGACGATGCTAGCTAAACTTTGATTGTGTGTACTCGATCCTCAGCTCGGCAGACGAGCGGCAGACAATTTGAGAATTACGTTTATCGAATATGCCAGGGCGTGTCGTGTCGATCAAAACAGACTCTAAACGTACATAAATTTGTAAGATGTAAACAAAAAAATAAACTGTTGGCCATACCTATGATATATTTTGTGAAAGGACTATAAACGATACCTGGGTAAATCTCCTAACAACCTATTACTGACGACATGAATATCGAGTAAATTAACGCAACCAAATAAAATATCTATAAAATACAATCGTGTTACATTTACATTCGACTCTCGATTTCGAAAAGGAGGGCCTCCTCCCTTCATTGCTCGCACCTCGTTAGAGAACACCTAGTGAAACGTTTAAACGTACGCTGCTTACCAACTATTAAATTTTATTCGCTTCCACATGGAATTACGATCCACGCGCGTCTGTACAAATTACTTTTTACTGTTTATACATTACAAAAAATCAAAAAAATTATACAACGAGCTCAACGACAGGAGAGGCAGAGAGAACTGTTTAGGTTAGGTGACTTGGGAATCGAGCAGAGTTGCCATCCCGGGAGACGCGATATTCCCTGGACTTCTCATTACAGACATCTGTATTACGTAATGTCTATGCCTAGTGGATCCTAACCTTACCGACGTGCAGCACGATTCTCATTCGTTTACCACGTGCGAAACTTGGCAGGATCTACATTTTCACGCGCAACGACATTTCACAAACCGATTCGAAATCATGTCAGATCTATTTGACAGCAGCTCCTTTTCATCTGATAAGGATGATAAAGGGATCGATCCCGAATTAGCGGAGCTTCTAATGGTCGAGAAGCAAAAAGCACAATTCAACGCACAGGTGAAACATCACGTATAGATAAGCTCTTTTCATGTTGAATTGCAAATTGTTCCAACATTATTTTATGTATTCTCATTCGAGGAATGTTTGCGCATCTACATAGAAAGAAATTTTCATTCGTCGTGCTCAAGTTTTATGAAAGTTTGTAAATTTTTCTGCTTAGATTCACGAATTCAACGACTTTTGTTGGGATAAATGCGTCGATAAGCCAGGAAGTAAATTGGATGGCCGTACAGAAACATGTATAAACAATTGCGTCGATAGATTCATAGACGTTTCCCTCTTTGTTACAAATCGTTTCGCACAGTTAATACAAAATTCTGTAGGAAAGTGAGATTTTTGTAGAGTATACTCTATTAAGGTACATTACATATATGTTTGAAATGAGTTGTATCAATAGTGACATAGGATTAATCACAAATATTAAATGTAACGTCATATTCCTAATTTGATATTTGTGAATCTTAAATATATTGTGGTAAAATTATACATTGTAACAAGAAAGTACATTTTTTTAAATATAATATATCCGAATAAAGTATCTATGTTATAGAGATATCTTCTTAATTAAATTTTTTACGTTAGAAATGAAAGTATGTGTTCATTGTTCTTATTCCATTGTTGCATGTACCGTGCAAGTAAAATAAAATATTACAAATGTTGCAGTGTAATGTATTGCGAAAATTATTCTATAAGTGTATACGTAATGTAAATATAGAATAGAGAATTTTACTTTCATTACATTAAAAAATTTAATTATGTACAATGTGCGGTGTATTTAACATCAGAAGACTACAGGCCTTTGTGGAAGGCACATATTGTAAAATGCATCCTTTTTCCAAAAATCTTTTGTTTTCCACCCACACCATCCTTTATTTATTATGGTAGGCAAGTGGTCCACACCTGTGTAATGTGGATCTAGAATTAAGAATTTTCCCTCTCCAGAATTTTCGTCGTAACTAACTCCTAGAATTGTATGAGCTAGCACTCCTCCACCTACACAAGATACATAAAAAAAAATATTGCTTTAATATTTTAGATGCAGTTGATTGTTTCTAGAATACGATTAAAATTTACCAATCATGATAGGGGTGCCCTGTGTATCGAAATGATTCGCAATTTGCGGGATTAAGGCCAGCATCTCTCCTCCGCTTGACGCACGAAGTATTCTTACATCTATATTAAAGAGAGTTTGCAGTACAAAACTCACTTCAGTTGAACCAATCCATTGTTTACTGCCAAGGAAGGTAAAAGATTTATCGCCTATATCGATTAGACACTGTTGTATCTCGCGATGGGATGGTATTGGTACTTCACTATAACCCTGTAATCTATAGTATAATAGACTGCATAATTTATTTATATGTATACATATTGACCACACATAACATTTCAATATCATGTACATGATTTCTATTTTTGATATCTTTTTATTACCTGTACCACGAAATGATGGTTTGGAGAGATCTATAAGCACATCCCCACCCATTGTCATCGAAATTATCTTGCATATAATGATGATACGAATACATACCGTCCACAATACTGAGTTTTCCTGTAATACCTGCAATAATTAAAGCAAAATATTATAATTACATAATGATTTTAAATTTGAGAGTATGAACACATACCTTTGTGTAAAAGAGCTCGATGAGGATTTATAAGTATCTCATTTGCCTGTGTGTCAAATTTAACAGCATTTCCATGTCGAAAATATGGTCTAGTCAAATCTAATGCTAAAGCCTTGTGTAAAGCCTTACGATATTCCACTGAAATTATATGACTGGTCTGTATAAAAGCAAATAGATGAAACATATATTACTATGATTAAAAATTTGATTATGCAATGATGATATAGAATATTACGACGATACACAACTAAAGAGCAATGGAACTTATTGCATGATCGACAATAAACAGATGTAATCGGGATATGAGGTCTTACTTGTGTTGTCGTTAGTAGAATTGCTAGGATATGCTACTGTAAAAAAATGTCCACAGCCTTGAAGTTTAAAATGCATGACTTCAGGTAATTTTGTAGGCAGCTTTATATTTTCAGATTGATTTTCTTGTTGCATTTCAATTAATCTAATGTTCCGGCAAGTAGATTCCACTAGAATCGCGTGTAATTCAGCCGAGTTTACATTCAAGTTTACCAGTGACAATGCATCAATGTGTAAATTGCATTCTAAACTGTCGAAGGATTCTGCAACACAATAAATGTAATCAGAAATGTGACATATTAATATGTTATATATATCTGCAATATTTGTAGATTATTCCATAAATTATATATTGTTTCATGGTACGCACTTTTGATGTGTTGTAAGATGGGAGCATATCTGATAGACTCTTCTGAATTTCTTTCACTCGATATCTTTAATAACATGTTTGCACGTATAATATTCTAAAAATTAATAAAGTATGTAAAAATTCACCAAATTTCTGTTTAAAGTATATATGAGCTTAGATTACCACAACTCCAATATTATAATTTACATTATTTGATCCAGTTGAAAGTTTCTCCTGGTCTTTGGATACAGACAGAATGTCTTTTAATATTGTATCCTTTAAATTGTCATCAGTTCTGAAGAGGTACACATTGTTCAAAGGAAAATGTATTCCTATTTTCCCAGATGCGATCTATAGCAGTGCAAAATTGTGTGATATACATGCAGCATATATAATTATTAAAAAAAAATAAAAAAAATAAACGTGTTACAAGGAGACCTCACATTTTTTCGTGACTCCTGCAAAGCTTCCAACACGTTTCCATCCTGAGCGATCAATGGCAGAGTTGCTTGTAATCTAATATACACAAACTGTTGAAAAAGATCATCTTCGCTAATAATACTGAGATTATTTACAGCTTCCAGTTTTTGATGCACATAAAAATACGCTTCTAAGTCCAACGTAGTACGTGAATATTTTAAAAGCAATGGATTATCTGTAATATCGATGTCCTGCACAAATAACAATGTGTTACCTCACCTCTAATTAATATTTAATATATTATTTTTTCAAAATACTGAGGTCAATATAAGAATGCATGGAATATAATATATAAACATAAAAACAGGAAATCTTAAACATAAATGATATCTATAGTACCTTGAAAAGATCAGGATTTATTTCTTCACATTCGCCAATATGTAATATACCACAGAAATATATGTCTGAAGGTAGATTCAACTGCAGCGTCGTATAATCTGTCACGTTCTCATCTTCACCGTTACATGAACTTATACTGAATGTCAGAACTACAAGGGTATCATTGTACATGATACCATAAAGATAACCGGTTGTTGTGGTTTCTATGTTTTCCAGTCGCTAAAAGTATTGTTTTATTTCAGTACTAAATAGCTTATGTAAATGGTCTATTTTACTCATTAAGTACATAGAAATGTAGGTCTATTTCAATCTAGTATTAAAAAGAGGAATATATTCGCAAGATACTGTTCCTTGTAAGAAATATGACAAGCGATCACGAAAATTTGAAAAATATGCGTTCTCGAGTCATTATCGATGCAGAGACGTATCTATTGACGTTTACCTGCAGAATATTCGACAAGATTTGCAATTGCGGTGCCATCGTGTCGAAATCAGAAGCAAGATCTCACGACAATCGGGAGGTGCCTCGTGCTGCCAGCAACAGCAATCACCATATGGACAAATTACAGGAAATCGCAGTTGAATTTTCAAACAGGAGCCACTTGAAGGTTAAGTCCGTCCTCGTCGCCAGAGTTCGGAAAAAATGCATAGCAAGCTATCCACCGTTCTGAAAATTGAATGTCAATAGTTTCACTGTTTTTATTTTCACTCGAGAATAAGGAAACGCTGCTCTTTTACGTTCAAATCTGTATTTTTGTCAATCTACCTGCGAAAATTCCGTTCGTACCAAACGACGCATTCGATCGCCTAAACCCGAAACGATTTGTGTACGAGTCAGCGAAAAGTCATTTCATGCAGCTATATTTTTAGAAGTGACAAAGAAGAAATATCTTCCCTTTTTTAAAGCGTAAAAATGATGAGTCGTATAAAAGCAATGTGCATATCAATAAATAATGCAGATATACTTGACGTATGGAAATTATACGTTTGAAAATGGCTACTTCCGGATCGAAAGCGCCGTATTTATGATATTTTATTCATCAAGCCGGTGATTCGAAAAGAAATCGGCAATTTAGCTTTTGAGCTTTCAGTTTGACAATTTTTGCAAATATTTACAAGTCGCAAGGAGAGCAAGTGCGACGCAAGTATTTCGTTAAATGCGCATCTTCCTGAAAAACTATAAATTAAAATTACTAGGAGAATTTATACTCCGATGAGAGCGAGAGGGTTGGAATATAAGTCTTTCAAAATTTAAAAACAAACGCGAACAAATAGCGACATTTGAAGTTCTTTTTTGAAATTTTCGAAAAATCGCTATTGAAATACATTTCGAAAGAAGAAGTGGGAGTTTTTCGAGAAAATTGTCCAAATTGCCAGACATATTTCAACAAAAGAATGCGTCTTCTGAGATTCTCGAAAAGCCATCAACTTTATCAGAGAATATATTCTGATAAGAAGACTATTCGACTCTTCAATCGCGATTTTTTTTAACAATTATATTACACAACAATTACATTAATACTGCGTTCCGAAAGTCATCGGAAAGTTTCCATCTTTCTGCGACGGCGTTCCAAAACGAATCAGAAAGACGAACGTTCTTTCCGCGAGGGTTCCCGAAATCCAATTGGTATCACTGCTGTTACCAGGCGGCGCGCGTGGTGGCGAGCAACTTCAGGCCAGTACAGGCTCCGTGCGCGAGTCAAGATGTTTTATTCGCACGGGTCGTGCGTAGTAAAATGGCCGCCCGACTCGAGTGAGTGAGTGACGTTTCTGGTAAAGGTGTTTGCGTTCGCGATCGCGCTGCGCAGTCTTCGCGCATGAATATTCGCGCGTGCGAACGTGCAAGGCCGTCGCAGTGTGTCACGCATCCGTTTGCCTCGCCCGCGCGGAAGGTGGCTGATCGCGCGGCCGCAGGTGTGTGCGGCCGCGTTCCGCCCGCACGGTTCGTCTCGCCGCAAACGCATTAAGGTGCGTATTAATCGCAATTTGCCCGCACGTACGTTTGCGCGGCGCACGAGGTGTCGACGCACGGCGCCGGGACGCCGGCGACGTCGACCTGCTCCGACGACCCCGTGACTTCCCGCACGTCCCGCGGGAGCACGGGCGTGCGCGCGCGCGCGCGCGAGTGAGAGATGGAGAGTTTGGTTATACTCCGGATTTTTTTCCCTGTCGCTTTCAGTGGGCGGTATTTAATTGACAGAACTGAACGCGTATTACAATCGCCGATTGACTTTACATCTGTTTTCTTAATCAGAACGGCTGTTTCGCTAATCACGTCGAGTACTGGCCTGTGAAGAAGATTCGGAGAAAAATGTGATGCGAAGGCGTTCTTCTGGTTAATGGATTTTTTCTTTACTATCATTTAGTTTGGTGCTTAATTGTATCGAGAATGTTTTTCTTGGTAGTTTTCAATGTGAAATAATTATGTTTCGATTGGAGGTACTTACAAATTGCATTGTCGTAACAGCAGAGAGATTGACAGGAAATTTTCTGAATTAGCAGCGGAGACCATAACAATGTGCTGATCTAAACATAATTTGAACTGTCTACTTTAGAATCTTCTCATTTTCATACAAATAAGTCTAAAAAGTCGAGTCGATTTTTTATATGTGATACATGTCAAGAATGTTCTAAGAAATATCTATTCTTTAATTATAGAAAAGGATTTTTTTTAAGTTTATTCATTTGCTTTTCTTCATTCAAGATAAGCTTTTTTAATATGATATAAGAAATTATGAGAAATTATACATGGGTCACTCAGATTGCAATTTTTAAGTTATTCCACATTGGTTAAATTCATTCTTTTCAACAATATTTTTTTAGAGTAGAGGAATTAAACAGTTTATTTTTAATTTAATTTTAAGCGTATGCTGTTTAGAGAAAGAGCTCGTGAATATATAGAAATGGAGTTGATAATGTGTTTATATTGTCTCCTGAAGTTTCTGCCACAATTGTACATTGTACTTTGACCAAAATCCTTCATATTTCTTCTCTGACATTGCATTGACCTGATTCGATTTCAGAAGAGGATCATAGGAGACGACTGACAATGAGTGATTAATACGAACTGGCCCCAGTCGCTCAGACTCATGTGAACTCGGGCAATTAGCAATTTGCTAATTATATGGTTAACGGGCGATGAATAACCCAGCCGCGCGGCGCTTAATTGCGCCCCGCAACTGGAAAGGCTCTTCCTTCCCAATCCTATTTTTTCCACGTTCTTCTTCCGCCAAATCACGGCCAAATACGAATGATTTTGCCTCATGTGCTCCTTAACTAATTAAAGCTGATCTGAAAAGGCATCATGACTTAAAAACACCCGTAAAAAATATTTTTGATCGTTGAACATGAAAGAACATTTTGTAAAGGCGATTATTCTATATTTTTATCTTTTGACATGAGACACATGTATTAATAATCTATTAATATAAACACTCTTTTGAAAATATTCATACTGTTGAATCCAATATTCATTACTTGCCATTCTATTGTAAATTTTTTAATGATTCACAGTTATTTATGGATATTTTTAAAAAAGCTAGTATAATGTTTAGAATATTTAGAATAAATTTAAAAAGGTAAAGAATCATTGCAAGTTTGTAGCTGATAAATGTTTTCTGTTTTTGTTTCAGAGAGGCAATATTTCTGGAAGATGGATACTTCATGCAAAACATAGGTACGCTTTCAAGATATTTCACCTTAAATTAATCTCCTCTGTTTATTCTACCGTAATAAACATTTATTCTACCGTAAATTGATTTCCGTTTTCGAGTGCGAAAAAATTGATCCTTAATTATGAACGGCGAAAGACAGAAATTTAATGACGCTATTTTATTTACCATCACTATCGACACGAAGTTCGCGTAAATGCTAGAGAAAAATTCGAGAAATGAGAGACTGCTTTTTGTATTGACTTCAATTCTCCCTTTATACGAGTCAAGTACCGGGTGCTTGATCCCGCTATTCAGTAGTAGCACTATTCGCGTTTCACGAATTCCACGATACGATCTATGCTGACGTCTCCGGACAGCTCGTCTCCGCTTGCGTCGACGTCGTTACGAATCGGGATATGAATGAAACATGAAAGGATTTGAGAAATGTAAAGGTAAGATAAAGGAGAGAGAATAGAGGAATGTGAAACGACGATTTATTCAGGATTTTATTCTTTTCTCAAGACAGAACAATATATAAATCTTGAATGCGTGACAATCTGCCATCCGTTTAATTTTATGTGGTACTTATTTTCAGATCCGTTAATAATGCTTATTATATATTGTAATAGGATGATTAACTTTGAGAAGTAATTGATTAGAAGACAAATGTGAGACACGATAAAATATGGTCTTGTGGCTAACAAGAGGACATGTGTGATTCTGTTTAGCCTTCTTTCGTCACTGTCTCTTAATTACAAGATCAGATAGCTGGCCGTCTCGTTAAGAAGAAACTTATTTAAAATTGCTTCAAGAATTCGTGCTTGTTGATGTATTTTTTCCTTGTGACGGGAAAGAAACTAATAAAATATGAAATTGGATTCCCGCGGTGAGCATCAGCTACCTAATTCAGACTGTCAACGCTATCAGACACGCGAGGTGTCCCTCGCGGCTCACATTCGTCTCGCGTTACTTGTTGCAAGAGTTTCCGACTGCGCGTCGCGTGTAGTCGGAAGTTATCGCGAGCCGGGAAAGCGTACCGTGTGTGAGGAAGAGAGGTTTGTCCCCCGGAGAGTCATGTGTGGGACAACGTCAGATGGAAAACGGTGGTGGGTCACGGTACAGTAACGTGTACTGTTAAAGAGCGCGCAACAACGAGCGCATTCGCCGGGTGCGATCTGTGCACGCACGCACTTGTCTCCCTCCCTCCCTTCTCGTGCCTTTCGCATTTTCGCCCTTTTACGTTCTCTTGTGAGATATTAATAGGACCATGGTGCGTGCCAGGCATGCAAGCGGGCACAAGCCCCACATAAATCGCCTTTCGCGAAACCAGCGATCGTGAATCTTGTTTCATAGACGATCTTGGGGATCCTCGGCTACACGGAGCATATAACACTCTTCAATATGTAATACACTTGAATGTACAAATGTTGAATATATGAAATGTTCGTTCTCTGATTACAGTTGCATTCGTTTAAGACTTCTAGATATTAGACTGAAAAGAAAAGATGCTTATTAAAGTCGTCTGTTAAGCTTAGGGATCTATTCTATAAAAATGCCCTGTAACGCTGTATTTCTATAAATTATGCAACACTGTAGAGCAAGAGGGAAGGAATAAAGAAGGAAAACAAGAAAAAGCTACGGAGCTACAAAGCTTATAAAATAAAAATCTTCTTACAGAATATACTCCTTAAAAATTTACAAATTAAAATAGATTATAGTTCACAGATTTTTACATATATAATTTTATACATGTATAATACATGTATTATACATATATAATTTTTAACATAATAAAAAAGTACAGAGAATCCTCTCTCTGGGAAGACACATATATTATTTTTATTATGAAAATTTAAAAAAAAGGCATTAGCATATTTTTTGTGCCACTCATACAAAAAGAACTTTTTTGCCCTAATTATTAGAATATGAGAACGGTTATTCATGGTTATTCTGGTTACTGTTCCCTTGAAAGCTTACGGTCGCACAGGCCACAATCGCATCACGGATACAGGGAAATGTCTTTTTTTTTTCGATAAATGAGGCTTCCACGTGCGAATAAAGCCACGTCGTTCCTGGTGAAATGTATGCGACATGGACTGTGGTCTGCGGCTTGCACAAAGGCTCTCCAATAGTGAATCACAAGTTCGAAAAAACACACACACGATATAAACAGATATTTCCGAATCGGCCTTCAAGTGCGTATGAACATATAATTATTGTGACTGCATAATCTATTGAAATTAACATAAGTTACACGCGCTGCTATCTCCCTCTCGAGCATTTCGAGATATTTTGTATGTATGTATGTTGAATATTATCGTCGTCATGTAACGAGAAACTTCTTGAAGTTTCTTCTTCTCGATTTTCTTCGCAGCTCGCGAAAAATTTACTTTCCAGAATATTTATCTTGTTTTGCATTTCTTTGACAAACGCGTGAATTTAGATTGAATTTCAGCCACTTCTCTATGCAAGGGATGAGATAATCGTCAAACAAAACCAAAAAAAATGAAAAGCTTTTCTAAAGTAATAAATAATAAAAATAAAATAAATTCAAATAAAAATAAAATCAAATAAAAATAATCTATTTATAATGTATCATTCAATCGACGTAAGCTTTCATATAGATATCATGTTGATATAAAACAGTGTTTTGTGTGTGTGATAATCACAAAAAAACAGCATTTTTATTCATAATAAAATTTCTGAAACAATTTTTTTTCTCTATAAATCGCGAACTTTTATTCTTGTGATATTCTCTGAAGTATGTCTCATTTAACAAGTTTCGCGTGATACGTACGCAAAGTTTTGTGAAACGCATTTTCTTTGAATCATAGATATTTGAATAGATATTAGAGATATAAATAGTTTGAGTCATAAATGGTTGCAGATATATAGCACTCTCTGCTAAGCATCTCGCTGCACGTGATGGAACATTTTCCACAGTGCTTTTTTTTTTACATATGTTGCACCGGTAGGAATTAACGTCGCGTGCAGCCGATAATAAATTTCATTAGCCTGAAATCTATGCGGCCGTGCAGTTGAGTTACCTGACAAGCGCGATGGAACGTGTATTACACGTACGCACCTTGCATCCAGATCCGATATTGATATTCAAGGCGTTTCGCGCCTGTCGGGCGCGATACTGCCTTTTTTTCTTTTTGGCTGTACAAAACTCCATTTTAACGTAGAGAGGGGAGAAACGTGGTTCCATTATACATCTGACCCATTAAATTGGACGTTTAACTTTTATGCCTTGCGCTTGCCTTATCGTAGTTTTATACGTGCTCGTTGTAAAGGACGACATAGATACGAATTATGTGGCTCGTCGCAAGCTCGACATTATTGTGTGTATTTTTTTTTTTAGAATAAATGATTCCGTCTGACATTTTCTCTTTTGCGTGTTATGTATTCTCCACGCTTATCTGTCTTTCTCTCAAAATACCGGGAGGCACGTGACAAAAATGCGACTATTCGAGCTTACGTAAGAGAGCGATTCGCGTATTATGTTTCGCTGCAACTATATCTTTTCGCGTGACATAACTCGCTCGTTTTTCTGTCTCTCTCTTTTTTTCTGTCTTGTAGATGCCCGACCAAGGATAGAGTTGAATTATTCAATATTCGCCGGTGCGATGGATTTGTTTCTCCTGTTACCGCGTTGGATCATAATACGAATAGCGTCGGGAAATTGTTGCCGGGAATCCATAGTCGACGAGCATTCCCTTTAAAAGCTATTTTCTTCTGCGTTACGAAGCGCTTCCTTATACGTATGTTTCATTCATCTCAACCGGCAGGAATACTTCCGCACGTCTTCCGACAGATTGACATTTTTGTTCTCGAAATACAATAAAACGTATTCGAATACTTTGCGAGTGCCAAAACGTGAGTGATTTATGATTTCTCATAGATTCTATATCGAAGATACATTTATTTCTCGTGAAAATTGTACGTCGCTTAGTCAGGTAATTATAGACGGGATAATTATAGGCCTACCACGCTTATTCGCGTTACAATCGTCGCGAAAAAATACACGGCTGGTGTGTGACTCACCTATCATACACGTTCCATGTACGGTCATGCAGCGCATCGTAATACGGCGGATGAGCATTGCGATAGTGTATGCGCCTTGAAACAATAGGCACTTAGATTAACTACTGTATATTAAAACTCGACACGCGGTTTACCGGATATGTATGCTGGTTAAATATGCATCGGGCTCAATTCTTCTAACGAGTTTTATTAATTATCGCTTCCGTGCCCGAGATAATTAAGTCGTCTCCGCAGTAAACATTGTCGATCGCTTCGCACCTCGCTCGTATTTTTATGGGACGAGCCTCTGTTGTTCCTTTCCCGACGAACAATATTGTAAAACCGGCTTTTTTTGCCAAGAGCGCTTCAGAGCTTTTCGTAACAGTTGAAAAGACCTGTCGAACATGTGATTGTTTAACAATGTAATTCGATGTTCAATATAAGAGAAAGTAGGAGGATGAGTGTCTATCGATCCTAAAACGTACGTCCATAAAAAAGTGTAAAACATAAAATTGAACGATTACATATAGAGATTGTTATTGTATATCACATTTTGACAACATTAATATTATCTATATTAATCATATAAAAATATGTTAAAAATTTGTATATCTTTTTCAAAGAAGCTTGAATCGTACTTTATTATAAGCTTCTATCTTCTATCTTCGTGTTCTTACTTTATCCCCTGCATTAATTTTACACGAGTCATGAATGTACTTACGGATAGAACATCAATAAAGCGTCTTATTTAATGAGGCAAGCTGATAAATGATGCCTGAGATTCATGAATACGCTTCATTCATCTCTGCAGGTTGATAGAGCCTACTGTGTGGTAGCTGCCATGCCAACGTATCACAATGCGGGTGGCGGATACCCGAATGTGTCAGCGCCAGCGCGGCAAGCGAAGCTCGACGGCAATCAAAATCATCACACTATCCCTTCAAACGTAACGTCCCATCCCCTCATACAAAACAACATTCAGCAGCAGCAGCAACAGCAGCACAGCGTTCCTTCCAACCTGACTGCAGGTAGCATTCCGTCCCATCCAGTGTCGCCGACGATGACCACGCATTCGAGTGTCACCACCTCGAACATTACGCATATGAACACCACGTCCTCGCCGGTGATTCTTACCTCGAATGCCATTAATCCGGGCGTTAACACTACCGCCTTGCCGGCTAATCCACGACACGAAGTGAAACTGAACGCGATGCCGTATGTACCATTATTGGCTTAGCTTAATATCTGAAATAACAATTTGCGAGAAGAATATGGAGATGCATGTCGAGATACGCTACAGATGAATTGAATATTCGATACTATGAAAATATAATTAAAAAAGGCTCCGTAATATGTTGCTTGAAATTATACGTTTTTTTTTACAGATGGTTTCACGGAAAGATATCGAGGGAAACGGCAGAAAGATTGTTGCGACCACGAGAGGACGGTTTGTTCCTAGTTCGAGAATCGACAAATTTCCCTGGAGATTACACGCTCTGCGTATGCTACCAAGGACGTGTACAGCATTACAGGGTGAAATATAAAAACAATCAGTTAACGATTGATGACGAGGAATTCTTCGAGAATCTAGCGCTCTTGGTCGAACATTACGAGCAGGATGCGGATGGTTTATGCACACAACTAACGAAATCTTTGCCGAAACAGGGCAAGCAAGATTTCTGCGTAGATCCAAAGGCATTCGTGGAGGCTGGTTGGGTGATTCAGACTCACGAATTAGAGTTAAGGGAATGTATTGGAAAAGGAGAATTCGGGGACGTGCTGTTAGGCGTCTATCGAGGAGAAAGGGTTGCGGTGAAAATGCTGAAAGATAACAGCGAAGCGGCACAGAGGTTCCTGGCAGAGGCGAGCTTAATGACCTCGTTGATTCATGACAATCTGGTTAAATTACTCGGTCTCGTTTTTAATAATCAACACATGTACCTGGTTACGGAGTATATGAGTAAGGGATCTCTAGTGGATTATTTACGGTCGAGAGGAAGATTACACGTTTCGAAAAAGGATCAGATTAACTTTGCATAGTACGTAAGCGAAAACAAACTCTGTCTACCGACTGTAAAGTATTTGTATATCATTAATTGGACATTTGTTATATCATAGCGATACGTGTGCCGGTATGGCGTATCTGGAATCCAGACATGTTGTGCATCGGGACTTAGCGGCGAGAAATGTTCTCGTAGCGGAGGATAATTCCGCCAAAGTATCCGATTTCGGCCTTGCGCGGGATGAAAACTTTTCTCTCGACGGTGGAAAACTGCCGATCAAATGGACTGCACCAGAGGCTCTAAAACAAAACGTAAGTATCCATAACTTGTAATTAGGAACGAATAAAAAAGTATACTTGATATACTTATGTATCATATTACTGTTTCCAGAAGTTTTCAAATAAGTCTGATATGTGGAGTTTCGGAATTCTTCTCTGGGAAATCTATTCCTTTGGTCGTGTGCCGTATCCGCGAATTGTAAGTGATATTGTTACACTAAATTTTCATACGAGATACGATATATTTTCTTCATATTATTATTAATTGCAGCCTTTAGCTGATGTTGTAAAGTGCGTAGAAAAAGGATACAAGATGGAACCGCCAGATGGATGTCCTGTGGAAGTTTACGATATTATGAGACAGGTATAGTAAATTTTTGTTATGTTATATGTTGTATCATATTTTATTCATACTTTACTGTTTCCTTAACAGGCATGGGATTTACAGCCAGAAAAGAGACCGAGTTTTCATGATATAAAAGTGACACTCGGCCAATTAAGAGCTGAGTACACCAAAGGCGTGAATTAAAAACAAATTTAATACGACTTAAATAAACTTAAGTAAGAACTGAAAAAGCAGGGACTGGAACGCCCGAATAATTTCTCATTTTCAGGATGAAAATAGTGATTTTGAATGTTTCTGTTAGAAAGAAAAGAAAGTGACAGGACTTCGATTGTACATTGTATACAAAAAATAGTATTTGCTTTACTTATATTTATTGTTACTTTAGTTTTTGAAATGTGTGAGGAGAATTTTAATTTTTATATAGTAATATTTTGCACACACAAACATTACCTATGGTCAATCGTGCCTTTGTTCAAGTTGATATTCTTAACCAAGAAATTCAACTTGTACATAATGAAATCCGAGTATATTCGGGGTAAAATCAACAGATTTAAAATATGCGTAATTTGCCTACTACTTAATTTTCAATAGTCACATTTGAGGTCTATTATGATAATAAAAATGGCTTCCACAATGGCATGCCACAATTCTTTCAGGTGATTCAAGTCTTTTTCTATATTATAAAATGACACAAAATGACGTATTATATATATATGTGTGTGTGTGTGTGTGTGTGTGTGTGTGTGTGTGTGTGTGTGTGTGTGTGTGTGTGTGTGTGTGTGTGTGTGTGTGTGTGTGTGTGTGTGGCATATATGTATATATATATATATAGAGATATGTATATATATATATATATATATATATATATATATATATATATATATATATGTATACATATATATATATATATATATATATACACCACATTAAATTTAGATGAATTATAACACATGCTACGTTATATGCTATTCACAATATCGTCCATTTAATTTTAATCGGTTAATATTTCGTTTTTTGTTGAAATTATAAAATTATAAAAAAGTTCCGTTTACAATTTATATTGTTATGAATATTAAAAAATTGATAAACCAATTATAGTTATATTGCAAGTGATTAAATTTAAATGTTTAGTTACTTAAGTTTTTTTGATCAAAGATTTGTCTTAAGAAGTATTAATTTTTAACTAAATTATATTACAATTACAATATACACATCATTATTTAAGTTTTCTCATTAAATATTTGACTTTATTAGTGGTGTAAATGTATTTCTCTGTAAATATTTTTGTATATAATTTATCTATCGAAAAGGGATAATAATGTTTTAAGAACAATTAATATTGCTTATTAAAAGAAGATTGGAGTTGAGCAATAAAAAAATGTCCATTTTCTTCTTTTTTAGATTTGAGACTAACGTACTACGAACGTATTTATACACATTGCACCACGCTAAAAAATGATTATATTATTAACGATCTTACGGCAGTATATCATTTTATACCATTGTTTTGTAATCATTCATTTTTCATAAAATGTTCTGCTAACAATAATAACGGACTAATTGTGACTATTTGACGGCCGTGTTTCGCTAAATAGTAGCTATGAACTAATAGAGAGGATCAAATATTTATTCTTTAAGATATCAAGCGAGTGGCAAAGTCTAAAATTGTAGATATTAAATTTTTGTTTGCAACATAATTAAAATATTAAATTTTTTTTTATTAATTAAATATCGAGATATCTCTAATATATATCAATGTAATACAATCGTGAAATACTGTGTATTAAAAATCGACACTGTATTATTCGATAATTTATTAAACTTTGGATAATGACGTAGTCATTCAGTTCCTTGAAATGAAATCTTTATAGATAGAATCGGAGATTGTCTTGACTGAAATATTTTACAACAATAGGTTCGATCTTTCTTTTCCACAAGTGTCTCTTCAGTCTACAGTTAGTTCTATAAGAAACTTAGAACGTATTTATCTTAAGCATGGTCCGTTTGTAACTTTGATATTACAATATGTACTTGAGGTACATGTATTAATAATGTGTATTAATATGGCTCTAACTGATACCTTGAATTGCTTTGCATTGCGGAGTTTAATATTTGTATATATTTACAATATACATGCGCGAATATGTGAGTTCTTCCAATTATAAATTTCATATTACTCATGTAAAACGCCAATTTCATCTCCATTTTATCTTCGACATTTCAAATCCAAGATAAAACATCTTGTTATTCGTTTTATATATATAGATATATATAAAACAGTGTCGCGTGTGACATTGTGTTACTTGTGTATTTTGATATGTATACATGGGATTTCGTTGTTGCGATATCAGTTTTCTTATAACAACCAATGTGTCCGTTTATTTTCTATTGATATCTATCGAGCGATTAGAATGTAAGAAAAATCTATAATATATATATTAATTAATAAATTAGAAAGAGATCGCAAAATCATGCAAGGGAATTAAATATACTTGATATGCATGTGTTCACGTTGTAACGGTGTCGATGTGAGCGTATGTGGGATTTATGACAAATACTTTTTCCATTCTTTCCAACTCTTTTTTTATATAGTTTGGAATGAATAATTCTGGGAAAGCATTGAAATATATTTATCGTCGTATACTGTTGCTATGTCACAATTCTAAAGATTCTTATTAGACAGCTATAGTGACAAAAGAATAGATCACTGATGAAAGAATAAAAGTTATTAATAAAGGAAAGAAGAGTTACACTACAGTTGTGTACTTAATCAACCTTCAGCGAAATATAGAGTTATATCTTTATCATTATTAATTACTTGTTAGTATTATCCTAAATTTTTATCAATTAGATATCAATAAACATGCGCTATAGTTTTCATATATACTCGTATTTATTTCAGACTGCAATCCGAGATAATCATGAACGTTTATCACAAATTCATTGTCAACTGCAGTATTATCAACGACTGTAATATGTTCTTGCACGGTAGATTTGTCATTCTTAACATCATCTTGCGAATATTCGTTTAAAATTTGTTCCTCGGACTCATTATAATATTCCCTTATTTCTGACATTTTGCCATTAATTTCATTTGTTTTTACAATTTTCGATAATGTCCAGAATTTTTTACTACTCTTCAGCTCTCGTGTTTCATTTTCTTTGATCATTCCTACGTTTTCGGTACGTTTCGCTCGACGAGATTCGAGTACGTTTCCCGTAGTACGTTTTAAAAGAGAAAAAGGATACGGATAGTCTTGTGAATTTAGAGAATTTTTCAATCGACTACGTATCAAGAGATTCTTCTGCACTTTGTAAGGTCGACCCAAATCACGCGTCAGTATCAAGTCACGATTGTGACGTGATGTACCGATTAATAAATATCTTCTGTTGTTCTTCTGGTCTTCAATTATTGAATGTTTTATTTTACGTATTCCATTATATCCTTTTTTCGTAGAAATCCGTAATAAGTTTGTATCATGTCTGCTAATGCTGACAGTTTTATAATTCAGGTCAGAAGAATAATGCGAGGTATTAGCGGGTGAATCATAATCTTTCGAAATTAATTTGAAATAATCGCTTATGTCTCTTTTGAGGACATTAATGTTTATACTTTTATGGAATATCGCGTTACGAATTGAATATAACAATCTTCCGTTCAATGCAATTATTTTATTGATGAATGCGATCACGCGGTTGCCAATGACAGAAAATAATTTCGAAATTAAGCTCTCTTCGCATTCAACATCGGAATGATAAGACGCGTTATTCTCGCAAAGAGTGTCCAAAGTACTTCCTGTGACATCGTTGCAGCGGGATAAACGTTTCGTAGCTGTAATTCCTGCTTTCGTTATCGGACTTGGGTAAGTTCCTACGTCGTTTTTCTCATTATCTGAATAAAAAAATTTTGATTTACTTCATTTTATATTTGATATTCTGCGCAGAATTACGCAACTTTTAGAAGTACAATATATTCTGACATAGACTGATGAGAAACCATTGCAAATTGGACAAGATGGACAAGTGAAAAATTATTGTTTCTCTTTCTAGGTATAGAGAAACATGAAGAAACGACTTACCTGTTACATATTTATGCAGAAACGGAGGAAATATATTCGCTCTTAACAATGCGGCGGTTGTATTCTTATCTTCCTTAAATGCGGTTTGACATTGATGATCGAAGCAGAGCTTTGGAAGATCCAATCTCTTTGCAGATATGTCTTCCGAGTGATCTTTTCCGGTAATATTGTGCGCGACGGCAGTTCTTACAAGATTTTCTATCGAACTGCGATTATTTAATTTTTCAATATCCGGATCAGTGATTACACTCATCTCTCTTTCACTTGTTGCTATTTCCTTTTCGATCTTTTGTTTCTTTCCAGATTTATGATTTTCATCGTACACAATATTTGTCATCAACGAGACAATGTGAAATCTTATTTTCTTCCTGCTTTTGCTCATTGGTACTTGACTCGTGTCTTGTTCTATCGTAGCATCCGCGGTTGATCGTAATATTTCACGGTTTTTATCTTCCTGTTCATCCTCGCGTCCTTCTTTCTTCGGTCTAAACATAATCCTTAGTGATGGAGGACATATACCGTCTGATGACTTTCCTTCCGTTTCCTGCACACTCGGAATTGAATCTTCACTTGCAACTTCCGCAGTAGTTGTGGCTCTCACCTCTTTTCGATCAGCTTCCGGCGGCGTGACGTCTCGCGAACTTTTAATCTCGATGTCGCGTTCCTTAATCGTTCCATCTCTCCTTGAAATTGTGATTTCATCCTCTGCTTGTTTTTTAAATTGCCGGAAGTTTGACGAACTTCCAGATTCCTGTCTATCCATTGTCTGATCGCAGCTTCGAATTTCGACTACGTCTCGCGCTTCGCAAACGTCCGCATCGATCTTCTCGCTGAGTGTAACCACGTCGCTCTCAGATTCCGTTAAAGTCTTTACCGATTCGTCGTCGGCGACATTGATGTACGCCTCGGCTGTCCAACATTTCGCGCTGCATGGAATTCCGTTGGTCGACGTCTCGTTTCTCTCCCCGTATTTTCGCACGTTTACCTCGCATTCTTCCGTGTCGACCCTCACGCAGACGTCCGGTGTCAGTTTCAGCAAGGACGATGCTTCGCGTTCCATCCCCTCGACGTTACTGACCGTCGTCGCGTCTATCTCGATGATTCTTGGTCGGAGTTTTTTTTTAGCTTCGCCGACGCTTTCCTCCGACGTCGTCCTGTCGCAACACGCACAATTATCCGTGCTAGAACGCTGGAGATTGGGAGTGGTGGGTTCCTTCGCGGGGTCAGCACCGCCACCATCGTCCGGATTTTTGGGAGGGTTGCTGCGCGTGCCGGCTGCTGGAACGGCGACGGGTCGCGTAACAGTCTCCGGTTTACCCGTACATGGCTTCAGGAGCAGCCTCTTGGGACTTCGGGGTTTTACGTAGGTGAACGGATCTGGAGAACGAATGTCTTGCGGCAATGTGCTGTACAATCTCCTGGGATCCTCGAATTTTGCTGAATAACACGGCCGGGTGAATTGTTGCACGACACGCGACGACAATGTCGGTGCCGGCAGCATCACGCACCGTCTACGATCGAACTCTAGCTCTACTTGACGGATCTTATTCTGAATGTTGCTCAGCCGCGTCTCCGCAATTGCACGCTGCGACCGATACGGTGCAAAGTTTACATTCACTCGTTCATCACACTCTTTCTGCCGTAGCGCCGACAAGAAGTCCCGCAGCTCAGCATCGGATTTGAGGGCGAGGACTGTGGGATCTATGAGATCGGTGGCCACCTTGATAGTAAAAGTATAAGAATTAAATATATTCGATATATTATAAATATATATTATAATATATTTCCTTAATGATTGCTTTGATACCTCCACACCAACACCTTGAATCTCCATTATCTTCTGATTGATGAGTCCTTCAACCTGCGCCTTCAGCAGATTCATCTTCAGCTGCACCAACGTGAGAATCGGGATGATGTTAGGTGGTGGATTGGTCGTCATGTGCAGGTTAATAAGCGCATTCACTTGCTGCGCATTCCTCGATTCCGACAACAGCTGATCTTTCGTCAGAGTGCTTATCGCCTTCTGTGCCCTCGTCATTACATCTTCCATGGTGGTGGTCACATTCGAACCCGGCACTTTACGTAACACCAGTCGCGTGGCGGCGCACGGTATAATGCCTTGCAGCGACAGAAATTGAGATGCTAGAGCTTGCAGATGTAACGAGGACGGACAGTTCCTTTTCGAGCAGATGGTATCATCGATGGTAGGTGTGCAACGATGTTCATCCAAATCGGTAGCGTCGTAACGGCAGCCGGCGCGTAAGACGTTTCTGATTTCCGTCGAGTCAACATCTCCTTTCCGGCAGCATCCGCAACTCGGCATGGTCTCACGGGGGCGAATAAACGAATCGCAGAACGGCATAGGCATGGGATAGGGGTAGAACGACGGCGGCGGTGGATAACAGGCGGCAGGGTAGGAAGGTAATCCGCTCGGTGGATACGCCGCTGGAGGCGAGGATGTGATTTGAGGTGCTAAAGGAGGCACGGACGGCTGCTGCTGTTGTTGCTGGAATGTCGGCGATGGTTGGTAGTTGCCGGGCAGGATGAAGATGGGCGCAGTGCTGCTAACGCAAGCACGAATTTGGTCCAAAATATTCTGCGGCAGCTGGCCACAGCCGGGACGAGTTGGCGGTGGGTTCTGAAAGACGGGATGACATGGATTCGTTATTGGCTGCGATGTGCCTGGGGTGCATTGGTGTGTCACTATGTAAGTATCCGGCTGGCAAACGTGAGTAAAGGGTCCTCCTGAAGAGATAAGGAAAATCGAGATAGAAACAATCAAAACAATTATATCAGCCATTAAAAATAGCCATTTGTTGTTATAAAATTAAATATCGTTAAATTGTTTTTTATTAAAAATTAGAATTGCTCATATATTCGATATATCGGTTTTTAATTGATACCATTTTAAACAAACAAACAAAGAAAATCAATAATTACTCATTTAATTAATTATTATTTTAAACATATTATTACTGATGTAATTACTGATGTAATAAGAAAATATTTACCGTGAAAATGTTAAACACATTTGTTTAATTGTTTTTAATTGATACCGTAAAAAAACAGATAACTTTAATATTAATTTAATACTGTTAAAAATATTATTATTAATGTAACTGTCGTTCTACTGTTAAAATTTTAAACAAATTTATTTAGTTTTCAATTAATGCCGTTTCAAACAAACAAATAAATATGTAGTACTTCTTAGCTTTATTATGAGTGCATAAATACAATGGATAAAAAAATGAGAAAAAACTTGGAAACGAATGTACTTTGATCAATAAACAAAATTAGATTATTTAAAATAAAATATTTTTCTTTCTTCTCTTTCGTCTTCTTTATCTAATTGTAAATTATATATTGAAGAAAATATTTGACTTAATTTATTACTACATTAAATTATATTACATAATTTAGCGTTTGATTGGCATGATCGGCTTTGTACCTTGAGAAGTTCCGGCGCACGAACCGCATGCTGCAGTTTGCATCTGCTGAGTGCTGGTTTGCCGTTGTTGACATGTTGGAAAATTATACTGACTCGTCTGCACGGGTACATTCTGACAGGGCGTGACCTGTGACATCGAAGCCGCGTTATAGGGCAAATTAATCATCGGTACCGAAGGCTAGATCATTGATTTGCTTTAACAAATTTAGATCCCGGCTGCAGCTGTCGTGCCCGTTTGTCCTCCTTCGTAATCAATAATGCATTATTCTATTCGCAGCGCGAGTTCATTCACAATTTAGGAAAATTACACTTGAAAATTTAGATTTTGAATTGTAAATGATGGAAACGTTAAGCACGAGATGTTCGGTGCTTGTCGTTAAGACTTGAAGTTGTAGTAAACCGTCAAAATAAAGTTATGCTATCGATAGTTTAATTTATACCATTATTTCACAAAATTCATCGCAATTGACGCAAATAAATATTTCATTTTAAACCGAGGAGTTTTATCAGCTTTGCAAAATCATCTTTAAAATTCTGTACGTTAAAAATATTTCATTATTTAATGTATATTTCATTATTGAAATTTTACAATTTGTGCTTTGTCTTCAAAGTTTTCAAATTCGTTATGACACAGTGAGAGAAAATTTTTCTCTCAGCATTTAAAGTCCAAAAGGCTCACGCGTCATTCGATTAAAATAAATCCAATTAATTGTATAGATCCGATTTACAGAGTGAGTAATTTCTTTAACGGCGATAATCTCTATATAACACAATTTAAAGTTACCTCCAGTTTTCTCAAAATCGATACCTTTCTCTGATTAAATGCCGAGGAAAATGTACTTAAAGAGACGTCGACGTTTCCTAAACGGTTCGTCACGTCTCGGTGTGGCATAAACTTATTTGCGACATCATTAAAAATCAATAAAACCGATTCGAGTCGAATAAATTAGATAAGAGGAAACGTAACTGAATATTTCATCATCATTTAGTCGATGTGATATTTTTCGTCGAAAAGCTTGGGAGTTTTTTCTCGTTTATTAAAGATTTTAACAGTAACAGCTTTGCAGGAAGCGAATAAAAGACATTGAATAATTGACAGTTAGTATCTGATGTGAATTTATAAATAAATCGTTTATTGCAGGTAACAGAAAGAGTAGAATTAGATTTAAGATAAAAATGTAAAACGATTTACAGAATTAGATTTCTTAGGAACTACTCTACTACTCTGGAAAACGTTAAAGACACGATCACAGTATATCAAGGTTAATCAACCCGTTATGTTGGTATCGGTTAGATAAATGAAGAATGCATGGAGGGGAGATCTGTTTGGAATGTGTAACGGAGTTCGTGAACACGCAGTTGTAGTGGAACACGCCGGGAGATACTTCGCACGAGTTTAGAATCCACTGGTAAAGTCTTTGTTTTATATTATATTAATTTCCGATAATTTTTATAATTACGGGAGCTACATATGCCACCTATTTAATTATTGGTAGAACGCTCGTTTACGTCTATGTTGCATTTTGACTCGCTCTCGAGGTTAAAATGTTTTTTAATTATTCCGTCGGCCGCTGACTCGTTGCACTTCGTGACGATAAACATTATTAACGCGCGCGGCACTCGTCGCGACAACGTTATTAGAACGAGCAGGCTTGCGTAAAAAAAAATCCTCATAATTCTCGACTTTCCGGCTTTAAGCGCGCGTTCTCGCAGTGCTGGTGTCCTTAATTGCTGTCGTGTTTTATTACAGCGATATTATTTTCCCTTTCGCTATGGCCGACCCAGATCCTCACGCAAAGTCGGTGAAGCCAGTAGGAGAGTGCACATGCGAATATTGCGAATTTATAAGGCGAGTATTGATACCGGAGATGGTTCATGATCGTTATTTCTGCGAGACCGGATCCAGGGAGTTCGTCGAGTTCGATTCCGTCGACGTGGAGCACTTCGATCGGAAGAATAGTCGCAAGAATATGTTACACCGAGTGACGGGACGCGTAAAGTTTTCTGGCGTGACACATAGTTTTCCTCTTATTATCAAGCTGCCTAAATCACATGTGGATTTTCTGTCCAGCCCATTTCTGAACGAGGAGATGTTTTACAGCAAAATGACGCTCAATTACGGAACAGACGGCATCTTGAAGTGTTACTTGTCCGACCTGGGTCGATATGATCGAGCTGTTATCGTGTTGGAGGATCTGGCCGCGCGTGGTTACACGCAAGTAGATGATAAATTGGACGAGGATCATCTGAAATTGTGCATGAAAGCTTTGGCGACGTTTCACGGCAAGGGACTGAAGCTGAAAGCGTGTAGGTTTCCCGTTTTCAGGGAGTTCTATGCGAAACTGTCTGAACCGGCGGACTGGTTGCACTATCATACAAGCACTCAGACAGGCAATGTCAGGTAAACTGTGGTTTTTACTTATACAAACGTTTCACATTTCACATTTTAAAAGTTACGAAACAATTATGTTTTTATTTTAAAAATATAGTCGTGCGCGGAAGAACATATAATAAGAACATATTTTCGTCGATTCCTGATTTTTTAAATATAATAATAACGTGTTGATGTCAAACTTTTTATTTTATTTTATATTAACGTTTAATTGAAAATTAATGTAGTGGGAAAAACATGTATCTTCGATCTTATGTCGTTTGTAGAACACCTGAAACACAGTTTGATAATCCTGGAAGTTTGGACTTTTCATTATATTCCACATTGCCAGTCGAGGCAGATCTCTCCGAGAAAATAAAAAAAAGACGAGATGTGATGACTAAACTGGAACTCAACGATTTTTGGACCATCTGTCATGGTAATTTCGCGCGGAACAACTTGTTATTTAGGTATGAGAATGGGAGGCCAAGCGATGTAAAAATAATTGATTGGAGCACAATGAGGTACTGCTCACCATCAATTGATTTCGGTCACATTCTCCTTCAAAATCTGCCCGACGATGAAAATCCATCGAAGATCGAAGCATTTTGCCAGAATATTTTACGGATTTATTTAGATGCTGTAGAAGACGAATATCCAGAAGTGGATCGTGAACTCTTGGAACAAGATATTATCACCAAATTGCCGTTTGCGTACGGCATGATTGAAAATCGGATGCTTAGAGAAGCAGGGATGATGTTGCGTGCGCTCGATCGTTTAGGCAGCTTCAGTTAAGTTATTTTCATCGTTTATTCGATGTTTATCACAGTTTATTTGCAATCCTCGCGATTTATTTATACTGTGTATAATAATCTTATCACAACTTTATCGCGCTGATTCATGAGTAGCACACACGAATAGAATACATCGACATATATCAAAGTAAGTGTTACAAATGTTTAAGTTTAAAGTTCTTTTATCGTATTACTTGTATTTTACAAATAATGTGATTAATGTAAGAAAAAAAAAATATATATACTAAGGTCAAATTATTATACTCAAATTATTTAAAATTTATTTAGAAAAATAAATTAAAAATTACGTGATTCTTGTTTTTTTATTTCGCCTACGAAGCGACAGACTTCTAATCGCTAACTAATCATTTTGTAATAGACTAATCATTGTAATTAAAGATAATAAATTAACGTTGTAATGTACAATGTCATAAAAGTTTTATTATTGTTTTTCTTCGTTTCAATATTTTTGTAGATATCTTATTAGACTTGCAGAATTGGTTGTTTTTACGCAGTATATGCACATCATACCACAGCTGCTACCATATCAGTGTCTGGCGATGAAATGCAGTATGCAAGGAAATGCTTGGAAATGCAAGTCCATATTGTTACTTCGGATTACTTTTTCTTTGCTCTCTCAATACTGACCTAGTTTGATATTTTTTTATTTATTCACCTTCCATTCACTTTCTAATAATATTTGTATAGTATTAATGTTTTCTTAATACTAATTTTATTAATTTCCGTTATGCATGTTTTTTTAAATAATCTCTGTGCTAGGATAATTCCAGAATGATTATAGATTCCAAAATAGCTGTATAAAGAAACACGTGTGACGTTGAGACTATATAATTGAAAAAGTATTTTTTAAGTTATAATTATAACAATTAAACTTATATGAAGCGTTCATTTTATCTTTTTCTTGATAGACATTCTGAGCTGAAAGAATTATTATTCCGTTAAAAAAATTGCATTATTACAATAAAAGAATCGCAACGAGCGAGCGTTTTTCTTGTTATAAATTTCCATCTTGGATTTACGGAATTATTCTGCACGTATTTTTTCGAAGAATTAGAATTATTAGTTCTGTTACTTCATCTCTCAGCCGTTTCCACAGCCTCGGTTTGCCCCGGCATGATATTTCGCGAAGCTTGAGGTTGAATTCTCATTGGTCGACGTAAACCGGGGTTCGCTTGCTGACGCAGAGATACCCAGTATATAGCAGCTAACAAAAAGATCAGAATGATGATAGAAACGAACATCCTTCTTGCTCCACAAGTGGACTTCACTACATCTGTTATGATGGAAGGACATGCCATCGATGCACCATGGCTGTCGTTACATTGGCATTGCGTCCTTGTCAAACCCCACCCCATTTGGAATTTAGATAGTTTAGAATTTTGTCAGTTTTTCTGCTAAAAAAAAAGTTACGTTGAGGTTGAATTGAGTCGAAGCCAAATCAGATTGCCTCGGTCATGACAACGAACGATCGTATAATCGATTGTATAATACGATTGTGAGTTGTCAATAAATAAATTCAAACTTTACCTCCGTAGATAATCGAATTGTGAATTTAAATTAAACATAACGCGTTTCTGAAGTTAATTTGTGAATATTAAGAAACCGAAGAGAGATTAACACAAGATTAATACGAACAAGTTACTAATTATATCTACATTAATCAGATTAATATTTAACATATATAATATTTAAATGATTTAGAAGTATTATTCTTCCTATCTAGATTTTATATTGCACAACGGAACAATGAGGTCGTGACCATCTATTATATATATTTCGTCCAAGTTATACGATAGCGACGTCCTGATTTTACGGCACTGTATCGCGATTTGAGCAATTTTCTGTTTTGCCGCCGATCCATTTTATTAATGAGGAAGCATACAAACAAATACAAATGAGATTATTCCCATGCGCGATGCTATTCGCGCATCAGGTGAACATACGTACATATATCTGGGGTTGACCGCGCGCTGGGCGTGGAGAGATTTGGTGCTCCCGGATCGTCCGTTGCAGGATACAGTCAGAAGTTGGAAATTATATACATAGTTGACGACTCCCTTACGACTTTGGCGTTCGTCTATCTCTGCGCTTATAGTACAGATGTTTGTGGCATGTTGATCGCGGTTCTGCGGCGCGTCCGCATAGAACAACATCATGCTTCTTACGCAGGCATAATACATTCGGCTCCGTTTATGTGTTCGCCTGAACAATTTACCGAGCATGTCAGTGTTTCAGTTTCGTAACTATCGAACGTAGGGTTTAGATTGTTTGCCACCGTATACTAACAAACAATTCACGCCATATCCATCCTTATCACTTTTGCTTTTCAATTGTCGTTACGAATTAGTTTTCAATGAAATCATATCGCGATTTTGTTGTAGCGGCTTTTCTGTAAAATCGATAGAATTGTGCGCGATAACAATATGAATTTAATATTTCTTTCAAAATAAAATTGCATCGTGGAATTTTATGATACATCGTAATTTTAAATTATTTCATTTGCGAGGCACAAAAGCAAATTGATATTGAATGAAATCTTTATTCAAAATAAAATTTTTTCAACGATTATGATAACAGACTGGTATCAGCGATTATTATACTATTATATTGTTACATGTATTTTTGTGTCATATTTTTATATTTTTATCATTTTTATATTATTCAAAAGTATAAGATTAATCGGGAAAAATGACAGATTGTTTAAATATATGCTTGCATAATAGATATTTTCACGATATGCTATTTTGAGAAGTCCCGAGTGAGTTAAGAAAGTAAAAACGACTCGTCTAAGTAAAATAAAACTAACTTAACCGGTCGATGGTGATGTTCTAAAATTGAACCACCGACAAAGTTAACGATACTGCCCTGGTCTATTCTTCTCAGCCTCTCTTTTCTTAAATTCTGTGTATAGGAAGTGAAAGGGCGAACGTCCGTCTTGAGGGGCTTCATAATGAAGCGATCTCCACGGGAGACACAAGATTTAATTTTGTGAATATGAATATTAGCTATATATCGAGAGAGAGAGAGGGCCTGGCGTGAATTAGCATTTATTAAAATTTTATCGACCTACAGACTTAACGGCTTCACGCGACCTAAATTACGTTAAACGAAAATATATGAAAACAGAGCGCTCGACATTCAAACTGAATGCTGATCGGCAACGTCCTTAACACGGAATCTGGCTGAAAATTTTGCGGAAGAATCGTTAATCTTGGGAAGCTCTTCCACGTCGCTTCGAGGTATATGTATAACGTAAATGCACGCGTGACCGGTAAAATTATTATCCGACATATCCCGACGAGGAATGTCGCTCGAAAAATTTCCAAACGCCTGCATGTTTCTCACCCTCGGCCCACTAAATTTTTCACGCTTGCATACCAACATTATGTTCGAAGCGGACATTCTTCGTGGTCGAATGCACCCTCACGTCATGCTTCCGTGAAGAATGATTGTAAGCTTTAGGACTACAGATATTGCAACGGAATAATAATAATAATAAATAATACAAATTTTATTTAGTGCATATTACAATCGTTCATGAGTTAACGCATCATTCTTCTTTTTTTATTGTTCACGTAATAAATTTTCCTGTGAAACAGAAAGAATTAGGAATTGCGGAAAGCAGGAAAATTATAATTATATAAAACAATCGCGGATATATATATTTATGTAATTAATAATTATTAAATAATATACAAACATATGCAATTATAATATATGTACATTAAATTATAATATACATTAAAAGCAATTTTAAATTAACTTATAAATTCATCAAAGTGGTCACACCAAATTCTGATTAAAGCATTAAAATATAAAACATTATAATTAATTCGCTAAATTCCAAAATTAAATCACCCGATATAATTTTTTCATAATGTGCTGCCATCTTGTCTAATGTGTTACCAGTTTCATGCCATAATCGCGACAGTTCGGAGTGAAGCGATATCGCTCCGCATTATTTCTAATTTTCGAGCGGCAGGAATAAATCGTGCAGGTAAATGAATATCGAGAGTGTCGAGCAAAGTGCACTGTGGTTTTATCTAACCGTTTTATCTATCAGACCGTTCTATCAATCGCTACGAATCACGCTTTCTCACTCGGACATTGTATAGACGAACACTGGCGATTCGCGTTGTAATCATCATAATCGTCCTTAACGCATTTCGCGTCATTTTATCACCACAATATCGCATAAATTGCATAAATCACAAAAACGCTGCCAAATACATTTCGGGTAGATGCTAATTTATCATGCGGTTAATTATTCGAATCGCGAACCGTTAGCTAGTAGCATGAAGTATGCTACGCATTCGTACGGCGCGATGTCGCTATACGTGTATTTTCGTATTGGCGCGCAATTCCGCCATCTTAGTTTATTTCGTGCTCGCGACGGTTTGGAGCGAGACAATGCCGCTCCGTATTATTTGCGGTTCTTACGCGATAACTGTGAGTTCTGCGTGCGATTGAACCTCGGGATTACTGAATGAAGTATCGGACGATTATCCAGCTGTATCAATTAGTGCGTACAATCGGCATTGATCGTGTTCTTGTGATCGTATCCATTCATCGATGGTGATCTTCGCTGCAAGTATGGCTCATCGGCGCAATGTGTCCGTTAAAATAGACTCGGAACTTTTTGTTGTTGGGGAAGTGTCGTGACTGTGACAGATTTTAACATTGCTACTCGCTAAAAAGCAATCGCGCGTTTCGGAGAGTGTCGGGTGAAAGTGTCGGACAAACCTCGTGACGAACTTCGAATTTCCGGCAAGTTTGTGTCTCCATGCGAGAGAAGAGGAAGGAAGGAAGGAAGGAAGGGAAGGAAGAAATGCATTTTGACGGTATGGAAAGAGATGACGTCCGTGATATTGCTTTGGCGGAAGAAGACATCAGTCTGTGAGTAAATTTGCTGATATGAAAAAATTTTTCGGAAAAAATTGTTCATTTAACGTCGAAATTAGAAAAGATGTTTTTCGTTTAGAATTTTTTAATGAATAATCGAAGTTCACTCATCAAAATCGATATCTTGATGAAATTAATGTCTAACAATAAGCAATATTTTGTCTCTCTCCGTCTCGCTTTAGAAAAAAGGATCTATTCCCCGTATATTAATGATAAAATAAAAATACCAATCTATATCTTAGAGTATTTTAAGAAATACTCTTTCTTATAAGGTTAATTTTATATTATATATAAATATTATATTTAAGATATATGCTTCTCTCGTATTGACTTGGATCCTGTTTAATCTCACATATACAATATAATATATTTTTACGGCATTTGAGCCGGTCACGACGTAATAATAATAGAGACGCTAGTAAAAGAATGAAGAAAAGACGCTGTATATACATATAACTAATATGAAAATTTTGCATTTGCGCCGCAATGTATTTACACCTTACTTATCGATTACGTGACAGAAGCATTTTCACGCGAGCCGCAGTTAAAAGGTTAAATTTTGCGGTCGGATTTCCGGAATGCGGGAATTCGAGAAAAGCGCGTTCGCTCGCTCGGGTTCGTTACTGCAAACAAACTGCATTGCCGCGCAACGCTGCATTGTACGCGGTGTTAAAATCGCCGTTATCGTTTTACGGAATTTATGGTAGCGGTGCGGCGTGCCGCGTGTTCGTAACGAGAGAGAAAGAGAGGGGGGAGGGAGAGAGAGAGAGCTTTTGGTATCTCGCAAAGGGGAAGAGGTGGGAAACGTTGCATGCCTAATCAGACAACGACGGTAGACAGTGCTTTATGTGTTCGCTCCATCTGCAGATTTCCGTTTAATAACGTCATCTGTATGCAGGGGTACATTATCTTTAGCCGTCTCTTACCCGCTTTCCGTTTCCCACCCCGTTGAAGGATTCCCGCGCATTTTGCGTCGCTTCTTTCCCTGTGACGTAGCGGCGGTGGTTTGTAGCGTATGCTCATTAGGCGATCCACACGTGCGATTTCTTTTCATAAATAATCCCTGAATTACTTCGAATTACTTTCGTGATCTTCAAATCATGACTGTTACTCAAGAAACGGACGTGAAGGATGTAAAGATAAAATTTGCACTTTCGAGAGCATTCTTTAATATTTAATTAAAAATGCAGTTTATCTTTTTTCTACGTATTATACTATACATATATTTCACATTATATTTTTGGTATCATATTATAAAACTGACATTCAGTATTTTGAAAATAAATAAATAAATAAAGCAATTAATTCATATTTTGCCTCAAGGTTTTTTAATTTTGCTGTAAATTTTAAAGGGAAACGCTGCAAATTATTTATATTTTGTATCAAAAAAGTTATAAATATATTATGATATAATTTTAAAAAGGACATACACTTAATTAATCTATAAAGAGAAATATTTAAAATTCTATTTTAAAAATTCTATTTTAAAAATTTATATTATTATTATTAATATTATTAGATTTTACAAAGATACAGATTTCACTGACCCTTTTTACGCTACGTTTTGTAATCTCTCGTTAAACCTAACCTAACATAGGTATTGAATAAATTAGTATTACGATACCATCTCTCTCTCTGGTACGCCGTTTTTCTTCGTGTTTAACTTCAAATAAAGAGCAGAAAAGTCTCCCCTAGAGAAAGCCTCTGATATCGACTATGTTGACGACCACGGGACTATGTCTACATAGACGAGGTAAATCTTGGTCTTAACCCTTGCTGCCCTTGTCAAAATATGTACGTCGGGGTAAGTTCCGTGCCTACGATCTTAATCCGACGGTTATCCGGTGCCGGTAATTTACGCGAATTGGTAGCTGACAGTCACGCTCGTCTTTAACAGAGGTTTTTGGGAACAGTGAACACGCTGTATAATTAATGTATTAAAATATTAATAAACGTGCTATTAGCAGATAATTAGCAATTCAAGCACGTTCGAATTATTAATGCTTTCATGTTCGATCCCGCCTGTTATTGATAAATGTGTGTTGACACAATTCAGTTGATAAATTCATCTTTCGCAATAGATCTTATATTTTATTTTGAAAATCTAACTATGTTCCTCGCGCTTTATATGCTTATTATTAAGCATTTAATGCTCCGTAATTGCTTTTCTCACTTTTTTCATTCGCTTCCGACGTGCAGCTCTTTTCCCTTTCTCTAAGTAGATTACTGTAGCTCGCGAGCATATATGGAATAATGTTCATTATATTTATATTTTATATTGGATATTGCTCGTTAAGGTGAGCTTAATCTTAGTATCTCTAGCAAACTCTTTTGTGCGCACTATGGTGAGCATAGTATTAAATCAGATTTTATGTATACATCGAATGAGCTCTCTCTTTCTCACACACAGAGTTACGGAAATGTATCATAGCTATATCGTCACAAAGATTGAAGTTTAAATCAAGAAGAATGCCACTTGTGTTTTATTGAAAACATATATTTTTCCTGAAACAGTTTCTAAATCATAAATCCGCAGGTGAAAGCAGTAACGAAAATTCGCGAGTATATATGACTACGATTTCCGTGTATAACGTGCCACTAAATTTAACGACAGTCATTCGTTGACGCCTAGCGAAATCTGTCGACTGTGAAACGTCAAGTGAAATTTACACGCCGTTAACCTTTCGTGTATGTCCCTCTTCTTCAGGCGATCGCACTCGAGATGGACGACGACGAGCGTGAGGACTTTCGACTTTTCGCGATTCCGCTCGACAAGTCATTATCAGGATCTCATGTGTGCATAACGGTTAGGTTAGGTGTATAATATTATAACGGTGTGTATAACGTGTGGCTATTCTTTTGAGACTTGCAACACACATTTTTGCTTTTTCCTTTTCCATTAATACACTTTTCTGAAGAACTTAATCGATCTTGTGCTTTGATGAAGGAATATCGCTCGAGTGCCGCGATATAATAGAATTATGATGAATATATGTATAATTGGTAAAAGACAAATATATTGTTATAAATCTTTTTGACGGGAGGAATTTTTACGGATGACATTTTTCGATGTCATATCGGATAACGGGAAGTTGAATCCTTTTGGGAACGAGTCGATTTTCTGCAACACTCGCCGAAAATAGAAAAAAAGTCTGCTATCTGGGTGGAGGCCGTTCGCGATATTTTGACAATGAGTAATGACAATTTGACAAATGCACCGCGCGCTTTAATCCGCGATGGTCCCGGAGGCACCCGGGGATTTGTATTCCACGCACGACTTAATCGATAAATTATCGATGGATTCGTGGAATATTCCTGAGAGTGGGAGGGCGGTTTTGAAGCTCGCGTAATTCATCGATTGCTATGCCTGTGCCGTCGTTAGAAATTAGAATGCATAAAAACTGTATGGTTCGACGCGTATCTATAACACATCGGCACTTGGATTCTATGATTTCCTGCTTAATACGTACACGTTACAAGAATTCTACATTACAACGTAGCAAGAATTTTATCCTACAATCGGTCCAACCGACAGCTTGATCATGACAATTCGTAGGAATTAATGTACCTCATGATTTAACATCGGTACATACGATATTCATTACTCTCATCTTTTTCATGTCATGTCATCTTGCATATCAATAATATAAGTTAACTTAATATGATATGAATTTTAATTAATTATGAATTTTGATTTATTTAGTTGAGAAATTATATTGATAAGATTATTTATGTATCTCCAGATAAATTGAGCAGTTGGACTATTTATCATAAGTCTTGTCAAATTTGGCATGCCAAACAGGGCTTCGACAGCATTATATGCTCATATGCGCATCCTTTGATACACGTTATTTACACCGTGGCTACACGCAAATATCGGCATCGCTATTCCTATTTGCTCTCCGTTTGTCAATCTGCACGATAGACCATTACGCGCATTGGTTACGATCGGTGTATTAATTGCTCAGGAATGAAATTACAATGCGATAGTCCGTGAATAGTATAACACAATTCTCATTAGTCAGATTGTAAGGATGTTTAATATAATAATCGATGTTTTCTGCAATAAAATATTGCTATCATTACGTAACGTAATGTTTTGTTGAAGGAAGAATAGTTTATTATACGAACGTAGCATAGAAATTTTTTTATTACTAAAAAATTTAATGATTAATATTCCGGCACAGAAATGCAAATAATTAATAGCTTTACTATTTTTCACGTGAAATCTATATTTTGTACACAGATGATCGATGTTTGTCACATGTGTAACAATTAATTACACGCGACGTTCTAGATTTACCAAAAAATAGTTTAGAGAATAAATATTTTTTACTCGAAATATATCTTGTATAATTAATTATTGTACATAGAACGAGCGACGATTAATTCTACATGAAATATAGATTCTACGCGAAAAGCTCGTTTTTTTTGTTCTTCAACGACGTCTGGTGCAAAGGTTTAATAAATTGAAGTCCATCTTGTGATCGTCCTCTTCATCTGTGACTTACAATTAGAACGGGTCACATTCTTGCGCTATATCGTCTATCGCCTAGAGACGAACAGGACTAATTTGAAAATAGAAATGACATCCACAACTGCGTTCCAGTCAGCCGAAGGAATCTCTTTATTACATAGCACGCCGTAGAGTATTGCGCGATGAGGAATGCCCGTCTTTTTAGCGATAATGACGATGCTTTGGATACCAGATGTCAATGGTGAAGTCGTTCACCAAGACAACCGCGTCTCGTCGGTGTAGCTCATGGAGGATTATCGACAAGTCACTAACGTTTACGTAATGAAGAAATGATGCACTCGGAAGAGCTGATTTATCGCTCCGCATTTGCGCTAATTTTCAAGTGATCGTAATCGGCTGTAATCTATCTGCTATGCATTATCGTTCCGTCGAAATTATCGTTTGGAATTCGCGTAAATTCCAATACGTAGATTCCTATGTGGGCGAACTAATCAAATTTGACTTCAGCGATAACGATTCTATAAGTGGCTGGAAGGAATAATCGATAATTATAGAATGAAAAATTGCTTTACATAAAGGCATATTTCTTACATTCTTACACATTTTTCCTACATAATAATTTTGAGATTTTTCGTGAATTGTATCGTTACTATCATTTTTCAATTATTCATCGTCTGTTTTTATACTTTACATTGTAATATACATTTGTGAACGTGAGCGTGAATGAAGTATCGAAATATTTCGCACAGTATATATACAAGTATATAAAGATAAAATGTTGAGCCGAATCGTTTTAGTGCACGTTTTTTCCCCCACAGAGCAATTACATTTTATTACGTTTGCGCCCGAAGATGAATCGACTGTAATTCGATGGTACTTCCCCTCGTGTCTTTCCTTCTAAGTGAGGAGTTTGTCTTATTTTTGTCGACGGCTCCTGCTCGTCTCGTTTATCGCACAAGTCGACGTTGACGATCTTCTTCTTTTTCTTGCCAAACCGCCGCGAGAAGCGTTAATTAATCGATGTTTTCTTTGATTAACAATGCAGCTGTACAAAATGTTATCACGGGAATTTTCATCCTGGGTCTGGCCGTATGGATAAGATCGCAAACAGCTTACAAATGAGTTTACGTGGTTACCTCGTGTCAGGCGTAATGTATCACACTCGCTTACTTTCGACGCTTTATCATTGTAGAGAAAGTGGAAGATTCAAGATTTCGCAAACTTAAAATATGCCGTGTTTGTATTCAGAGACCTTTATAAAAAGTAGATCAAGCATGTCTATATAATATTAGATTTATTATCTTTTTTATCTTTTTATTATCTTTTTTATCTTTATTATCTTTTTTAAAATCAACTTTGATGAATGTATGTAATATGTAATATGTAAATGAATAATGTAAATGATATATGTATGTAAAGCTAGATTATTATATTTATATTCATGTTATTTACTTTGTTAAAGTATTAAAGTATACATATATATATATATATATATATATATATATGTATGTATATATATATTTCTTTAAATTAAGAAAAAAACAAAAACATAATAACTATAAATTGTTTAACCTTATTTTTAATATAATAACTATTATTATTTAAAGAATTTAAATAAAACTGCGATTATAGTATTTATGACTGCGACCTCGTAAAATCATCTCTTTTGAACAAACTAAAATTTTTATCTCTTTCGTACATATCTTATCGTACCGTGGAACATATTTTTCCCGAAATTATATTCGGAATTTAAGCCGATGAGTTTTATGGTGTCGTTTTTAGGTACATTATCATCGGAATATTCACGAAAATTCACTTGCATATGAAAAAAGTAGTACGAAAAAGATTGAGAAACTTGTAATCCAGTTTTTATTATCGTAACGAAACGGCTGTCGGTTCTTTCGCAGACGACCGCAAGTCTCTTACTTCTTCGCGCAATTTTAGCAGCAGTGTGAAAGAATTCTGAATCTACTCTTCATTATACTGATGCACGAAATGGAAACGTATAATGTTAAATGTTGTAGGTAATAGAAACTCTCCGTTCCTTATCTCCATCACTGTGAGTAGTTCTGTAATATTTACAAGCATGTTTCTTAAAGCGTGTGTCCTTACGACACACCTCAGATACCTATAAAGATCCCTTTTAGCTCTGCGATTTTATAGGAATGACTAAGTACATGAAAAGCATCGCTCTCTAGAGTTGCTTATTGCCATGAAATCGTTTTACATTTTGCATCAAAGACTTACGGGATCTTGTGAAAATCGAGTGTTGCATAGAAACATACAACTGAGTTTAGAAAAAAAAATTAATGAAGGACATAATTTAAAAAAAATTTTTTCATTAACAAATGAACGAGAAGTATTAAGTGTGGTTTTATGTAAAATGATTGATATTTATTAATTAGCAATTACATAGTATAATATAATTTGTTCTACAAGAAAAGATATATAGTTTAAATTGAAGAAAAATTGATTATATATACATTAGCAGACAATAGCTCGGTTAAATCTTTCGAATATTTCTAATTTTTGTGATGATTTGGACAAATGATTCTTTTTCGTTGATAACCGATTCCCCATCAATCGATCGTATGCGTGTTCGAGAATTGCATAAATTCACAGTAGAACAGAATAAACAGAATAGTAATTATCGAGTGAGATGGAATTCAATCCATGGTGTTTATCTTTTGGTGTAACAATGCAGCGCGACGGATGGTACTTACTGTAGCATTTCGCGAATACGGCATTAATGACACTTACAAGTAAACCTACGGAGGTGTCACTCACCGATTTTAATGAAACTTTGCATGTTTGTAGAACTTCGAAAAATATTGGACACGTATTTTTTTTTATCGGCAAAGGTCCACTCTGAAGGGTGAAAACTACCCCTTAAAGATAAATTTAACATATGGTGAAATAAGTTGAAAATTTTCAAAATTTGCAAAACTTTTCAAGAATAACGTGCGAAAGGTGAGAGGCGAGGGGACTCACTGTAAAAAAGCACCCCGAAAGGTGAGAGGCGAGGGGACTCACTGTAAAAAAGCACCCCGAAAGGTGAGAACCTTGTATCAACACATTTTTTGCAAAAATTATTAATTTTAATGTATATAGCTGCCATATTGGGTCAGCCATTTTGAATTTCATACTTTTGACATAAGATTTAGTTTCAGCGACCCCAAAAACCCCCTAAAACATTTTACTTTTGAAAATTTTCAACTTATTTCACCATATGTTAAATTTATCTTTAAGGGGTAGTTTTCACCCTTCAGAGTGGACCTTTGCCGATAAAAAAAAATACGTGTCCAATATTTTTCGAAGTTCTACAAACATGCAAAGTTTCATTAAAATCGATGAGTGACACCTCCGTAGGTTTACTTGTTAGATGATCTGAAGAATGATCTGAATTTGAACGATATTCCTGAGTAGAACGAGGCATTAACGATTGCGAGACAATTTGAAGAACAGTGTTTTGCAGATTTTTTTAATCGGCTGTATAATTACACGGAAGCAAACCGGATAATTAGTTTTTCTTATGCACGTTGTATTAAATAGCGTGCTCATTTTCGAACCTTAACCGAACTCTTTTCCCATGTAATGTTTATTTTATTTGTACTTGAATCAAAGAAAAAAAATTCTATTCTTCAGTAACAGTCTGAAAGACTTTCAATGATCTGCACGCTAAATCACGATAAATTAGCTAATTAAGTATATTTTTATTTTTTTAAGAAATACAAACTATTTATATAAAATTGTATAATATTTTGTTAATTATAATATGGATTTGTTGCGATAGGGATATATATAGGTTAATCGATTTCATGATTTGTAGTATTGGTTGGTTTTATTTTATAGTGTAAGGATTATAAAGCTCATTTCACTTATCGATTATCGTTCGATTACTTTGAATTTACTCATTTCTATTTTCTATTTACAGCTATTGGAATTTTTTTCTTTTTAATAGAAATATCACAAACGTAATCATATGTTGTGATAAGACAATAAAATGCAATTTAGAAACCAAACATTTGCTCGGTATAGAGACACAGCTGTAGAATGATATCGCAATATGTTGAAATCGATAAAGGAATTATCTTGGAAAGCTTTTAAATCAATTTATTTTCTCGTATGTATGGCAAATATTAAAAGCATATTTGCGACGCAGTCATGAAACGATATTAGCTGTATACGCATATATAGATACAATAGTATATGAGGAATCGATATCGACAGTTAATGGGAGTGTAATCAGTTTTGTGGTCATACATACAGCGTTATTCATGACGTCAGATTATTACGAGACTTTCAGTGAGACGCACGTTTATTGGGATATATATAGAATTGCCTCCAATTTTTCTATTAAATGTGATTTAGCCTAGGTTTTGCGCATAATGGCTTAAATATATGTGTATACAAAAAATACGATTCGCTCGCACACATACACAGGAAACGGATGCACTCGCGAAAGAAGTTTGAACGTCTTCGTATTTGAAACAAGGCGATTTTAGTGAAGATCACGTTGAATAATTTTACGGCAATAATTTTACTGCGATTACGGCAATAATTTTACTGCGATTACGGCACTTATATCATGAAACTTACCAACAGCTTAATTAGACGCGAATGGGCCAATTTAAGATAACTGATAAGGTCACGGAAATGTGACCCCGTTCATCTAATCGTTCGGTTTTAATCAAACGCGCCGCGCTCGGCTCGGCTCGGCACACTCTGGTATAACGGGTGCAAAAATTGGGTCGTTAATTTTAATTATTTCGTTCTGGGCCGTTTACACGAATTTCCTGCGCTTGTAATTAGTCGATAGAAAAGTTCATTTGCGCGAGGTATTATATCAAATTCACTGCGTGCAGCAGTTTTTTAACTGTTCCCTTTCGTCGCTGGCAAATTGGCTCGTAGGACATTGAAATGCTGCGTACGATAAGGAAACTTTTATTCTCACAGTGACGCGCGGTCGGGACGTTTTAACGCTTCTTTATTATCTAGCGCAGCTGAAAGATCACAGACAAATATGTTTATTTAGCTCATGAATCATGGAAAATTTACATTATTATATTTATGCAACGTATCCAGGTTTCTTGGGAAAGTTATTTCAAGAATACATGTATATATAAATTTCTCGAGATAAATTTAAAGTATATATTTAAAGTATGTATAAATATTTTTCTGTCTAAAATTATGTTATGATGACACGATCGATTATAAACTAGCTCTTATAATTTTTTAATATTTCACGCGACATAACGCTTCACTTAACATCAAAATGAATCGATTTGTCATTCTTCGAGAAAGTAGTTTAAAAGTACTACATCGTGGTGAAAAATCCATACTCATCTGATGTATTTATCAAGATAGATAGCTTAAACGAAGATCATAAAGATCGCGGTCCATTAATGTCTTTCTGGAGATCTATTCAAGCTGCACTGTGTACTAGGTGCATTACTTGATTAAATTGACTTATTGTTAGTCCTGCACCATGAAACTCTATTTCGAAAGAGTCTCCGTTTCATTCTTTGATTCCTCTAAACCAGATCTCTTTGTAAGACTATTTTTTTAATATAATGGATATAAAGTTTCGTTGGCTACGTAAATTTTTATCATGTTAAATATTTGACTGTTCTTTAAAGAGTCTCAAATTTATTAATTTTATAATTAGTATCATTATTATTAAGTTTTAATTAGAAATTTTTTATGTGTTTATCACACTTGTATTGTTGCAAAAAACACAATATAAATACTAAAGAGATTACCGAAAAAAATTTTCTCAGTTTTATATTATTTCCAAAAATAAAATAATATACTTGATTTTTGATAATAAAGCTCCTGCCCCCACATGTGTGTGTGCGTGTGTGTGTAAAATTAATAGATTGCTGTTTACCGCGACTATGCGAAATGATTTATTCGTGCAGTTAATCAATTAGTTCTTCGACAGGTGGTCTGTTATAACCCTAGTGCAATACACGATCCATAATCATTGGCACAAATACTTCTTGAACACATCGACACAAATACTTGTCATGGTTGATTAAGCAAATAGAATTATTAATGCTCAACCTATTATATCGATGTGGAATAACCAAACAATTAACAGCTATGTTCAGTATAATTGCCTGTAGTGATAATTATTGCGGTTCGTCGATAATTCTGCGATCTCATTTCGTCAAAAATAGTGTAATCTCGAAGATCTTTCATGAAACACTAAGTAACGTTGGCTTAGTGCATTTTGCAGTTTATCTCGTCGTTTGTACTAAATTAATATTTAAATAATATTATAAGAAATATTATGTAGAATATAACGATAATGAATATGCGTTATATTGATTTACCATGTTTGATTTCGACTTGGATTTTGGAAGTTCGCTCGTTTACGTTCCGGCACATTTAGTTCGTATTTACAAACTATTTCGAAGTAACCAAGTCGATCGGTTTCGAGTTCGTACTTTTAAAGTGGCACCGAGCTACTAGATTACTTTTAAAGGATCGATCTCTCTGTCCCGGTATTAGCTTTGCCAATTTGCTTCGCAGTTCCAGGCTAAAATATAAGCTTTACCTTAAATACTTTAAAAACATCAAAGAGATCCTCGGAACAGTCGGTAAATGTGTCAATAGCAGGAGTCGTTATCGTATTGAAATCGCAAATGTGGTGAAAGTACTTGCATGTGGGACTTGATCTTTGTTTGCTGAGAAAATGACTAGAGTGACAAATCGAAATGACCGGCTTCGCAAGCTTGCGAACATAGTTCGCGTACAAAGTATTTGCGAGCGGTCATTTAGTATAGGCACAACCAGATACAATATTATCTCATTCGGCTGCATCCTATCCGCAGTTTCGAGATTTAGCACGTTCCGTGTAGCACATTGAAAAATTGATCTATACTTTCGTTTATACGCAGCACATTGAACGGGGATCGGTTGAAAATTGAACTTTGAGACCTTGGTGGATTTACATGTTTTAATCCCCAAACATGGTTCTACCATTTTTAGGATATCTGCACAGGCGTTTTGTATCGGAGAGTCGGTAATTTCGTGAACACGATCACCCAAAAACGGATCATCCGATTATATTGGGATTTAGTAGATTTTCTTTCGGCAATAAATGCCAAAAATTGAAACTGTCGTTTCTCGTTTTTTTCTCATATAAATGCAAAAAACGCATTACGCGTATTCAATTTTTGGTAGGCTAAACTTTCGTATTATAAATTAGGACAATATTTTTGAGAAAATTATCTTTGTTTCTCGAGGAAGAAACCTATCTATCTTTTCATGCCATTCTGTAATATGATATGACCTAAAGAATAGCGTGTGTTACAAAATAGCGATTTTACTTGTCGCGTATTTTGTGACGTGTGCGTTTTGCACCTGTTAAATCCACTGTTTCTGTCCCGTTTATAGAGCGTAAAAGGAGATGCTTTCGGGCGCGATTTTGGGGTGTCGCAACAGTGTTAGATAAATCAAGAGCAGAGGTTGCCAGGAAACACGTAGAACGCGTGCAGGTTTCATTGTCCTACTTGTCACGTTTATAAGTACACATATGCTCGGTATTGCGCGCACGAGAATGAGAGAGAAGGGGGGAGGGAGGAAGAGAAAGAGACGCAGGCACGCGAGAGACTCGTATGTGCGCTGAGGTAGATGCCTTTCATCTGTGTGTATGTGTGTTACGCCGGCTCGTCTAGCCAGATCCCAACTAATTTATACCCTACTGCATTAATATGCGCATTATTCTAGGAGGAAGAGACGGGCACAGATGCCCGTGCGCGGTGGCAGTACGCCTGGCTAGGTATTACGTATACGTGCACGCACGTATGCATATATGCCACTCGGTCCACCGAATAATTACTCGCTTTATATACGCTTTATGCACCTTAGAGCATTGACTGACTATTTTAATGAAGGAAACTTCAGTTAGACGGAAGACAGAGAGAGAGAGAGAGAGAGAGAGTAAACGAGAGAGGAAGGGATGAAGTAAGTGGACGAGAAGGGAGAGGAGAGAACGGAGGGTAGACGCGGAGAAGAAGGGACAGCGAGGGGAGAGCACGAGGGAGAGGGAGAGGGATAGAGAAGGATAGTGAAGCAAGAGAGATACACGATAAGAGAGAGAGGAAGAAGGAGAGGAGGAGGAGAGGAGAGGAGAGAGAGAGAGGGAGAGAGAGAGAGATGAAGCAGAGCAAACTTGGCGAACATTATGCTTGTGCGTACACATTGCACACGAGATGTCGATAAGAACAAACAAATGCGTGGCTACGCCTGATTATTATGCGTAGTCACGCAAGCCAGCCGGTGATACCTCACTGGTTTCTATCGCCGTTTATACTGTAGCCGCGATTTAACTAAGCCTCGCGCGTATTTCTATCGATTGTTAAAGACGGTCACGAGAATACTTTTAGTTCTATATTGATTTTCAAATGGGTCATCGAACGGCTTGTTAGTTAACGCGCGTTTATCGCGTTAATTCTTAATTCTTAAAATGTGAGCAGTTTCAATTGGACATATAAGGAAAAGACGTAAAAGAAGACAGGATGGAGGATGTAATTGCGCTCGATTGCGCTTTGAGCGTTCGTAATTATCGCAAAAGAGATCGCGCATAATTTCATAAATTCCAGAAATCATTTCGATTTTACAAAAAATTTAAAAATGGACTTACTTATGCAATCTAAGTGCAACAGAGTCATTTGACTTAGACAGTTTTAAACCACAAGTATTAATATATTTATTTATATATTTATGATTAAGATACTTTCCATTTAATTTATTATTTCTAAGTTTTCTGTCTTATCGTACATTTAAACTGAAATTGTTTTTAATTGCTTCAATACCTGTTTAATATCTAGACTTTTGTGCTTTCTCTGAATTAAAATTTGATTTCTCTCGTAAAGATTGTATTTCTCCTTTTGCACTAATCGATTCAAATTTGCGGATACCGTTCCCTGTGCATATATCGCATTCGACGAAATGCATTTGCGCAACGTTCGCATGCATACGAAGAACGCGCGGCGAGGCGTCTCGCTCGGTATCGGCGATGAGTCCGTTGTCTTTTCTGAATTTACCCGTTCAATTGAATTTCACGCTTTGGTACTCCACGATCGACCATTGTGCCAGACTCGTGACCCAAATTATTCTCTCCCTCTCGAAATACGGACCGCGAATAGTTTCCACTGCACAGCCGGGGACTAAATATCCGTACCTACCTCCGGCCGTGTCAAATCGGGAGGAGAGCACCCTTTCGAAACTCGACCCACTTTCCTCGAAGATCCCGCGATTCACCTACAGCTGGAATGATTTATCACCACTTTTACGAACTGCATTGGTCATTGCATCGGCGGCTCCCCTCACTTTTCGTTATACGCGGTTATGTGTGCTCTTATGCACTTCGTTTTATTCTATTAACATTCAAAATGCTCGTTTTTTCTCTATATATCCTATTGTTCATTCACCTGTGCTTGTTAAATGAGTGCTGTCAAGAAGAAAACTTGAAAGAAAATTGAACTTAACATTTGTAGATGTAAAATTTATTTGTCTGTTTATTGTATATGTCTATTTACTTTAGCATGAATTTATGTTTTATTCATTTATAAATATAAAATAGAATTGTCTTTGGCTAAAATAATTTTGAAAAACTTGCGTGAAACATCACGATATTGGAGTTACATTTTATTTATTTCAAATTATATTAATTTATATTGACACGTATATTATTATTAATGTACGTACGTTGTGTGTTATTTGTTACATTGTGACGCAGAGAAAATATCAAGTATCCTCAATGCTTTGTATTAATGCTTCACGCACAGTAAATATGGGAATTTCAAGAAATTTAATATTTTGAGATGGAAAGATCGAAATATTCGAATCTATCGTTGATGAACAATGTGATATGCAGTCTTAAATCCTCGTCACGAGAGCAATCGAAGGAATGAGAAAAGCGATAGGCTGACTCACCCGCGTGTCACCGATGAAGAAAATAAATTCCAGAAATGGTACGTTCTGAAAAATGACGTCTCGAACAAATGGCGACATCCGCTATGCCCGCAGGATATGGTGAACGCTTGTTCGTGCGGCATTGTAATCTCGTGCAAATAACGATCCAATAAAAGGTGTGTGAGTATAAATCGTTCCTATGGTCGAGTCGCGAAATAATAGTAGGTATAGCTCGAAAATTCCTGTATAAAATATTAGAATACGAACATTATAAAGCGATCAATGTGTTTAGTACAATATGGAAAGTCTCCACAAGTTGCGACACACTGAGCTATTCGTGAGCTATTGAAAAAAAAGGTTCAATATATACAGACGGCGTTATTGAGAAAGTAATAAGAAATAAATAAATTAAAAATTAGAGTATTAAAAATTCATACTCCATTCGATAGAATAGTAAAGTTATCTCTTTGAGGTGAGCAGCGAACAATAGGGAGGTATCGTTATCAACCGAGTGCAAGTCGAGCGCGTAATAAATATTTGCGCTCATATCTCTCGTGCTCGAGCAACCGTGTGATTATTATATTCAGCAAGCAGGGAGAGAGCATGCTTGATAACGAAATCGGCGAGAGGGATTTTCTGTAATGGAAAATTCAACGTCGTTAAAATAGAAATCATCGCTCGCAAAGTGTCTTCCGCCCCGACTCACCTCGCTGTAAAATTTATCTGTATGATATAATTAAGTGGCAACGGTAATCGCGTTATGTATGGTATCAAGCCCGCGTGCGCGTACACACGTTGGTACGGGCAGCGTTGTAAAAATAAAATACCCTCTGAGAGCGAGCAAGCGCATCGTTATATCCGTCGCGTGCAACTGCATTTCCGCCTTTATACCTGTCTTGCAGTTCGTAGTGGATAACGTTGGACCCGCTAGCGTTTGCACGAGGTCATTGTGCACTCTCGAAAGGAATTAATTATACTGTTGCGTTAGTTCAGCGCGCGTATTCCGATCTGTCGCAAGAGAAGAGAATGTTGTTAGAAGATAATCAGTGAAGTTGAAACAGAAGCGTGGACCGAGAAAAAGCGACATTATATACACATCCAATCGTCTTCGTTAATATGCGGCACGTCTCCACGGATTTAATCGTTAAATCAGAACGACTACCTGCCTCGTAACTTTCTCGAAATAAAAGTTGCCACGCGAAACTTTGTCCCGAAAGTTCCCTCGTGAGCGAAGCATAATAGGGATTAGACGCGGGGAGTCGAGAGGAGGGAGGCTTGTCTGTCGGATCGATGGCATGGAGCGAGCTTTCTCTCCAGGACAATCATTTTTCTACGCTCCACCCCCTAATCACGAGTCATTACCGGCCAGAGGAAATTTTGCCAGGTGTCGACTTTCCGAGCACGACCAGGAATTTAGTTTATAGTCGTATATGCCAATCGCCTTTTCCTTCAATTTAATTAAGACGACATGGGTTTAGGCTCGCACGTTCTCTGGCACAAGGGGCGCTCCAAAATTGATGTCCACGGGCGGCCAAGTACGCGAATATGTGGGAAATTAGATTTCAACGCTGACAGTTAACGTGTCGCTCGTTCACTCGCGTGCATTCTATAATTAAAGCCATGTAATTAATTCGGTCAGATATAATTGTGTGCCGTGCGCGTCGTTCCTCGGATCTGTATCAAGAACAACACGTTATTCGGATTTCACAATGAACTTCAACTCGCGCTTGATTCGCGACTACGAGAATTTTAATTCGCCTCATTAAACATTTCATCAAAATCGAAATACCGATGTGGCTGGAATATCGTAATCTAATAAACACGACGCGACACTTTATAATGCGGAAATAAGCTCGACAGACATGACTGTACTGTTAATAAATTATTTCTAAACTTCTATTTTTACGCTACTAATGTATGTTTAGCATGATTCTGTCTTTAAGGTAAGAGACGTATTTAAATTAATTAAATGCTACCTAGAGATACGATATCATTATACATCGTGGCGATGATCTTGCTAAGACCGCAGATCGTTCACTAAGTGATGTTCCAGAGTACGAAGAGAAACTTTTCCACTTCCACGTGTCGACGATCGACCCCGCGGTGTGTTTCACTTCACCGCATCTTAAGACATACTTTAAAATGATATCCGCACTTTGATCCTCCGCCCTGTGCTTTATCGTATCCAATACACGGCTTGTCAAACTCGTCCCTTCTTGATCGGTCGCGTCTCTAAGTTACAAGTTTTATAAGCGTCCTCTTTTTCTTTAGCAAACAATCTTTCGTAAAGTTTTGTCCCTTTTTCGTCTCCTCCTTCTCAACTTTTCATGAAGAAAATAGCACAGTATCAAGGGGGCACCTGTTGGCTGACAATAACGAGAGAAAATTGCACGTCGATAACATAGCGGAATTATTAATTCAAGACAATAGGAAAGAACGATTAAGTAATGATTTATATAAGTTATTGATTGAATTGTTTTGAAGTATCGAGAAAAAAATTAAATAATACACGCGTAACGATAAAATTTATTATTTATTATATATTACACACACAATAAAGTTAATTATTATTTTAAATAACGCTAGTGATCAATTTTAACTCATTTGAAAATTAATTTATAATTATAAAATGCAAGATCAAACGAACCGGATATTCGGCATAACTTTATTTTATATAATGTATTGAGAGACGATAATACATCTCTACTTATACATATATACGATCTTCGTGTGTTATTATGATACACAGCTTTTATGTATTGTGCTGTTTACACAAGGTCGTCACTAAGCCACGCGCAAAGGTTCGAGACGGCAAGCAAGCATTGTAAGCTGTTCCACGTTTGTCGCTACATTACCTATTGAAACGTGATCGCTACAAGTGCTAGAAGAAAGATCGCGATAAGTTCTAGGAGAAAGAAAGACCTGTTTATTCGCCCTCGTTTAGTCTGGATTTAACTTTCTCGATTCTTCTTTCATTGGTATTTCTCATTGTCAATTATTATAATAGGAAATTTAGATTTTCGTATTGATTCTCGACAGAGAAGTTTTAAATTTCCAAGCTAAATTGTTTGTATAAATATGACGTTATCGAGACAAACTTGAAAATATTTTGTATTATTTAAAGCAAGTTTCTCTTAATTCTACGCTGCAAAGTTCGAGATCTTTTGTCACAGGTTTTAGAAATTCAATCTAACTTTAGAGTTCAAGATAAATATGCAAAGACAGAGATTTCGCAGAAAGTTCTCTTAGTGGAGAAGAAAGAAACATCGATTTCTCATTGGCGTATCGAGCATTTTGTTAGACAGTTTTAAGATGGAGGCGTATTTCCCCCATTCTCGTCGCAACGATTCGATAAATTTTTCAAATCATTGACATGCGTGTATCTCCGTGTGTACATTTTTTTCTATATCGAAAAGCTTTTTTCCAGCGACCTGTCGTACGCTGTGGTCGCGTTAAGTTCCTTGCATATTTATCCGCGAATCTTTTTATATCGAACAGCTCGCCTGTGCAGCTTTCGTGTTTCCCACGACACGGTTAATGAAAAACTAACATCTCGCGAGAATAAGGTGATATGAAATAACCGTGCTAAAAGCTTGTCTTTCGCTTACGGAGAGATCGGCGCGTTTATGCAACAGTGCTAATCTCGTCGTATCTCGCGAGAGGCATTACAACGAGATACACAGTCGTATTCTTTTTAGGATTGTGTACGTGCGTGAATTGTGGGAAGTCCGGGCTTTGCTTGTCCCTTTCTTCCCCTTACTTGCCGCTCATGTAATCATTATCTCAGTGGGAAAGATACGATGTGCCTTGCTGTAACGTTGATATTGCAATTAAACGTATTATTGTTGTAAATAGGACGATGAACGAGCGCGCCCGTTTTTGTAATTTATGACGGCTGCTCTCTTCTCCGCGGGGAATCCTTAAGGGATAAAGCGTGGCAAAAACGCAGCTCTAATTAGATGGTAAAAATTTGATGAACAGGATCGTCGTTAAAGAATGTATATCGAGGGGAGAAAAAGGAGAAATTTAACAGGCTGCAAAAAGAACGCCTCGATGCGAAATGTTATGGCAGAATATTTTTTGCTAGAGATAAAGCCATTAACGAATACGCTTTCGCAAAAAACAGAGGATTTACAGATATCACTTGCCAGTTAATGATTATGTCACTCCTATGATGTTATCCCTAGCGATTTCTAAGGGTCGCGCGTTGGAAAAACGGAATCACTAAACGGTAATGTGCTTATAACGTTAATTAGCCGGCGTTCACCCCAGTTGCGTTTACACCCCGATATTCCGAAACGAATATGAAAAGGGACGAGGATTAAAAGGATTATGGGTAATATAAAGAATGCTCTGTGAGAAGATCGCTATATTTGTACGCGTTCTAATGAATGTAGGAAAGTTTTTTAATTACTTTTATTATAAAAATTTTTTTCTTTCTTATAATTTTACATAATTAGTTTTAATTAAGTTTAGATTTACGTTTTTTGCGACATCTAGGCAGAACTAGAAAGACTCAAAGAATCAATTAAACTTAATTAATCTTTTCAGTTAAATCAATTAGATTGAATTGATTTTAATTAATGTTTGGCAGCAATATTGGCGGTATCAATGTAAGTAACAAAGAAAGCGATGCATTATTCAATACTTGTCGCTATAAAAGTCACTTAGTTTATATCCGTTTTTACACAGAACAGAGAAGAGGGTTTGTTCCAGATGTCGCCCGACATGAATACTCGCCGAAGCTAAAATAAAAAGTTAATACATTATCTGTTCGCGTTACTTTGTCATGTGGAAGCTTTTGATATTGCAACAGCAATAATCGAGAAACATTGAACACCTGGTTCTCACTTTCACCTTACTTGATGGGGTGAACAAGCGAATGTAAAGCTGAATTTTCTAACAGCACTGTAATAACAGTTGCACGATTTGTTGTAGCGCTAAATAAAGCATCGTACGTAAAAGTGTCACGTACATTATTAATAATTAATGCCGAGCACAGATAATACGACTCACATGTCACATGCTTTAAGTATTCACCGAGGGGTCCAACAGATGCCATTTTTTTTTCATTTCGTTAAAATTGTGGCATGAAATGAGAAATTTATTTTTTATAATATCTCGGCCTTACTCCTTCAATGTTTAATTATTTTCCCTCTTAAATATTTTTAAAATTTCAAAAATATAAATGCTAAATCTGTTTGAGTAATTGAAAAATCAAGAGACTGCAGGCGGTTAAACGTGGGGGTCTATTAGATCTCAGTGTGAGCTTTGATTGTATTACGGGATATGGATATCTAGGGTTAACAAAGGGTTCCCTTTGGTTCGGAGTCCTTTGGCTTTGTACTCTGTAGGATCGTAATACTGGGGCATCGTGAATTAATCTTCACGATTGCACTCTATTGTCTTATCTGCACAGAACGATGTCGAATGCGAAATGTTAATTTCGATCTTTCAATTGCATACATCGAGCCAAGATTTGGTATTGTTTCGGAAGATTGCCAATATTGTCAACATATTTTTTCGACCAATATTTATATGATATTTGAGAAAATACAGCGTCAATTTGCCTCGCAAAGGATTTATCGGAGAGCTCGAATAATTTGTACTTTGAGTAATTTCGAGAAAGTGTATACACAATTTTATCAACGTATATATAATTGTTTTAAAAAGATATCTCTTTACCTATTACTAATAATTTAAATTTAAAGAAAATTAAGCAAAATTAAAATTAAGAAAAATTTATAGTACCATTACTCAACAGAAAATTGTTATTCCTCTATTATTTTAACAAATGTTATTTTAATTGATTATATTATAAGTGTTATCTTTTTTCCAGGTTTATATTTTTTAAATTATAACAAATAAATGATAATGGTAAAAATTTTCTCAAAAATATTTTATAAAACAGCTTTAAGATGTTAAATAAACGCACAAAATAACTTCGAAGGCACTGCGAACGAAAAGATCTTTTCGATGTACATTTGCCTTTACGTATGCCTTACACACACATATTCACATACAAGATTACTCTGCATGGTGCGTGTGCATTGTGTGCGCTACATTTCCAATCTCTATAGAGACATTGTTTGATCGAACAACCTGGCTGCAAGGAAGAGATGAGAGACTGATTACGACCACACTAGGTGAACGGTGGATGAACGAAAAGAAGTAGGGAACAGAAGACTTTGAGTCGCTACCACAAAAGAGCAGTAGAAAACAATTGTATACCGAGTATACATGACTCCGAGAGTAGGAAATCGAAAACTCGAACGCGAATATTGCCTCACGTGTGAGTGATCTTCGTGAGAATTTAGCGAGAGGTATAAAATAGATTTTTTGTCGAGATACAATGCACCAAAATAATTGGACATCAGATTCTAAACTCGAATCTGGTGAACTCGACTTGTTAAAAGCTGAAATATCGAGCGCGATTTAATGTGCACAATGTGCATCATGATGTAGTCATTTGTCGTTTTAGATGAAAATGCTACATTTATTTAAATGTAGAATTGAATTTGAGTTTGTATATTGAATTTGAACATACCAGTGCGTTTACAATGTCCATGTAACAATTATGTAAATGTGTAATGAATGGAAATGGAATGTCAAAAAAAGAATATAGCAAGCAAAATTTACTTGCTTTTTATGTTGGATATAATTAAATGCTTTTTATCGAATGTAATTAAAAACGTAATAAGTTAATTATTTAAGTTAATTATTTAATCGTCTATAAAAAATTACTACCGTGGTTGCAATGATCTCGGAATGATTTTTTTTTTACGATTTAAAACGAGTTCGCATCGCTAAAAGGATTACTCATTGGAAAAAATGTGTAACGAAACGATTCGTGTGTAATGAGTTCTTTCGCCGTTACATTCGCTCTAAGTGATGCATTGTTAAGGCAATATTTATGCGAAACACTGGAGGATGCTAATGTCTCCTGGTATAAAGATCATAGATGCTAATGGCACGCACCCGTAACTATGCATGCGTGAGAGGGGTCTTTCCGTTCTGCGGAATCAAGAACGGTACAGTCACAATCAATAGTGAAAGAAACCTGTCTAATGTAGATACGTTAATCTTGTCGATAAAAAACTATCTCGATGAGTGTATTATACAAAGTGTATCTCACAATCAATAACAAATAAGACAGATTACAAAGTCTGTGCAATGAAATTAAAGAAACAAAATTAATTAGGACAACGAAATTTTTTATGACTATATTTTTGATTGAATTAATAAATTTTCGCAACATCGAATTTATTATTTTCTAATCTTGTGCTCCAAAAGATTATTTAAGTTTAATCGCAGTACATGGATACATTCCATTATTCTCGTAAACTTGTTACGCTTACTCATGCGAAGTTTGCAAATTTTACATAGTCCGTTTTTTCGAACAACTTTAAAATCATGTTTAAAGGAGATTTAACATATAATCACGCTTATCATTTGGATAATACGACCACGAAATTTCCATCGAGGACTGTACGATGTATGATTCTCCACGGACTGTCTGTGCGCGACAGCTGAGCTCTACCTCGGTCACGGTTCGCCCCATTTCAAACTCTTTTTGACCCCTGTGCGAGTCCTCCTCCTGGAAAAGCCTGAAGCACGCGGCGTACTCAAACGAATGGGCTCCCACGGGAGCATAGTTTATTGCGTCCAAATCGCGTGCGAGTGTTTTGTGATTTAAACAAATGGTGCGTATGTTCGAGATTGATGAATGGTTTCGGAATCGAGGAGCTTATTTGACGTTGCCGATTTCGAAATGATGTTTGACATGAGCAAAGCGTAAGAAAACTCCTGAATTAGGTATTCTCGTAAATTCACAGATTATGGATTTTATATGAAATAACGGATGGCAAAGATGGAAAGAAAGTAACTTTGCTTGTTTTACTTAAAGTTCATGAAACATATGTCGGGAAATATTTAGCATTCTTGAAAATTCTTAATTTGATAGTGGTAATGACGATGGTATAGTGGCGAGGAATGAATTGCATATTCTCTTGTATACTGTTAACGCTCGCAGGACTTTAAAATGTGTGCGTCACACTTGCGATATATCATATAGCCGATACATAAATGTGTAAAACTCGACTCGGTGCTATACCTTCCAATAATCGGACTTTCTGCCGTGAAATGCGCGTGCAGCCAATTGCACCCTGTTGCTTTTAACGGATTAAATGGAATACATAGTATCTTCTTCACTATCAAATTTGGATGACAGACTCTTTGTCAAGAGCTGAGAATCAAATTAATGTAATTATGAAAATATTTAATAATTATAAACGATTGTCGTCGCTGAACTTAATATAAAAAAATTTGGAAATAATTAAGCTATTCGTATATAATTCTACGATAAAAATAATTACATGACAAAAATGTTATTTCCCATTATAAAATTTAATAATTAGATATTTCTTCGTTTTTCATTCTCTTGTATACATTTATCATTTACTTATATATGTATATTTCCATATAATTTTAAATTTCCTTGCAAGCTTCTCATGAGATATTTTTCTTAGCAGCGTGTATTGTTGTTTGCTGTAACTCAGGAAAATATTATCATGGATACAATTACACGCTAACACGGTTAATGAATGCGAATGGCAGCGGTCAATGTCGACGCGTCAGTACAGGACCAAAACCTAATCACGCACGTTCGCGGAATTACATTCGGCTTACAGACAACTACGTTAAATGGAAATTGCAAGCTACTGAAACTAGCCATCGCGATTGGACCATTGTTTCGATTGCGTACAGGCATTTTGGATAACTGCGCTCGCTCACGAGCACCAATGTATCATGAATTGCCGTTATAGATGTAGATATTTGAACCGTGAACCGTGGCGAAATAGTTTTCGCGTCTGTCGATTAAGCTATTTAGATATCGTCTATCGATACCGTCATCCCGACACTCGTCACTCCATCGATCGAACGAGACCGCGCGAACGAAAAGTAAGGCATCATCGAGGCCGCGCAACCGCGCGATATTTTTACCGTGCCGGACAGCGGTTCGTTAACACCCGTTCGTTCGACGGATGTTTAGATTTACGAGCTGGCGCCCATGTTCGCGAATCGTTCATAAATCATGAAAATGAAATCGGTCGAATCTATCTTTCGGACATGTACCAATGTTGCAACGTAGCCGTGATCTTCGAACTCGGTCACTTTTTACCGCTTTATATTACATATAATAAAATTTATATATTACTAACAACATATTATTAATTATGATTAATACTTTATACAATAATGATGATGTCGCGAGACTTTTCGATATTACTGGTATTGCGAATGAGACAAAAATAATTTTGTGTTTAATATTAATTTAACAACTTAGTAGCAAGTTAGTAATTTAACTTAATGGTTTAGTGTGACAAAAATTCTTTGCGCAATTGTTGCTTTGTTAATTATTAATTTGATAAAAGAAGAAACGGGATCCATTGGTAGAGGCTTTGATAAAGTCATTCGATTTGCCTTCAGGGTGAAATTAATTCTCACGTTGGGGGGAGAGGGGAGGGAGGAGGGGATCGCCGACATCAGTATGGTGGAGCTCGCAAAGACCGTTGAGCAGATTCTGGCATCGGTTAGGTTCGTTGACAAATTGTCCATTGTATTGTTCTGCGGTGCACGACGATTGAAAGCCTGCGTGTTGGTCGCATTTACACGCGAAATTCCAGATGCGACTATCTCGTCGAAACACAAAAGCGCGATGTTGCCAACAGAATTGCACAAGGGTGGATTTAAAGAGGGAAGGTATCGTCGATACAGGATATCGCGTACAAATAGCTCAATAAGCTTCTGATTGTAATTCCAAGTCAAATCTATTGTGATTATAACATACGTAAAAATTAACAATGTCGTTTCCATTTATGAAAGTAGAAAACGAAGATTAACTGAAAGATTCTCTCTTCCATTATGTGTGTTAACGATATTTATGCCCGTTCGTTAAATGCAATCGTCCCTAAAAAATTCTGTCAATATTCATCTATGATTAACGATAATATATGCCATCGTTGGCTGCGCGATTATGAATAATGAACTTTAATCTTCTGCGCTTTTGTTTATACATTAATGCCAATGATATTGTAGCTTTCAATGGCTATAAATAATTTTGATAAAAATACAGCTGATGTGACAGTTCCGTTGCAGAAAATTTTTTCAATTACACGATAAAATTGAGTTTCATTTGATTTTATTTAATTGAAAAATTGAGAATAAGTAATTAATATTTTAATAAGACTATTATTTTAGAAAATTTAAAATGTTTTCTTTTTTGTTTTATTGATAAACAAATAAATATTTGCTTGTAAATGGAATACCAAAATTCTTTCATTTCTATAATATATCTAATTTGCGAATTATATTGTGATGAATTTAACATTCGTGCGCATTTTGAAATTATATTTACTTTTAATTATATTTAATTTAAAAATATTTATAAAATTTTTTTGAAAATCTACAAAAACTTTAAAAAGCTAAAATTTTATAAAAATACACGATATCTCTTAATTGAAAGACTTTATAGGTCAATCACCGTTTTCTCTGAAAACATGACATCTCCGCGTTTACGGATGGAAATTAGGTAATTTTTTCTTCAAAGCTCTGCTTTTATCTTAATTAAACGTTTTTACGCAAGCGTAACTACCAAACCACCAGTGGCCTCGCGAATGTCACATTGCTCTTTTTTTCTTCTCACGCTCTGAAGTTGTATTACCGTTTCGTTGCTCTCGGGGAGGAGAGGTTGCACTGGAAACTTCATACTGCGTGGCAGTAGTCGTTGCTGCTTTAGTGCTGTGTTCCTTTTGTCATAAAATTAGTTACGTGACGCTCGTTTACGTATGTTAATCGCATGGCACATTACTGGACACCCGACAGTTACAATGTCGACTAAATTACGCGACAAATTTTTCATCAGGTCAGAAAAAATGTTGTTCCTGTTATAACAAATAATTTGAGTTATTTCACACTATCGCTCTTGATCAGTTACTTTATTCTGATTATTCACAGGATTGTAATTGGCGACAGAGATAATTTTATCCTTCTTTGAAGAATCGTTTTAATTTCACAAGATCGTCGACGTTTATACGTTGTCTCGCGAGGCAGATTCCAGCATCTGGAATTGAAATTTACACCGTTATGAATCATTCCGCAGAAAATGTATGATTCACTCAGCGCGATATATACCGCCATCGTATTAGACACGAAAGGTGAACTTCAAAAGGTTTCTGTAACGTACGGTACCATACGGACTCCCCGAAGTGCTAATACTCGTAGATATATATCAGCATCTTCGCAATCGCTGACCTTTCGTAAATTTTGTCCTCGATTACGGCGAAGGCCTATTTCGCTGGGCATTACGCTCAAAACGAACATTACTTTTCCTTTTTCTTTTTTATTGCTCCCAATTCTATTGTAAATAACAAATTTCGGGCTTACGTTTGCGCCCGATGAACATTTCTACTTCGTGGAAGAGCGACAATTTGTCACATCAATCCGATCACCGCGTGGTGGAAAGCGATTACTTACAAAGAAATCAGAGATCGAAGTTGATAACTCCTTTCTTTCGTTGTGCGTTTGCCGTCGTCTTTCCTCTCTCGTTATCCTCCAACTGAGTATATATAAGAAGCTTGTTTTTCTTTGGCTTCAACGACTGTTTTCTGACTTCGACGATCCAACTTTTGGCATCACTTTTCACTGTCCGTCGCAGAGTACTCCTTTTACTCTTTCGTCGACAGTTGAATGAAATATCTTTTTTTAAATTATTTTGGAATAGTGCATGTTGATACTGTTGAATGGAAACTAATGTGAGCGCAAGAGTGTTAATACAACCATTGTGTTTTCCACCAAGGTTTTTACGCTTAGAAATTTTCATATCTTTATTTCAAATTCTCTGTAGAACTAGGCAACAAGAGAAACATAATAATTACCTGTTTATGATACAGTATTATACTATGGTTCAGCAGGTTCCTCAAAGTCTTAATTTCTTTTTTTTAAATCAATCAAAAATTCTTAAAAATTTCTCTCTTTCTCTTTCGAAGAAAGATTGACATATCTCAAATCAAGCTTACTTTTTACTTTTATTAATTTTCAACAAGTAAATTAATATTGTTTGATTCTAAATCAGGAATGCAGATTGATTCTAATTGGAACATTTATATAAATTTGTATTAAGTTGTATTAAGTTAATTAAATACACATCACGATGATTAGAATCATAAATATTTCTTACCAGTCTCTCCCTTATCTATCCATCACACGTTTATGATCGTATTGAATATCGCCGATTATGCAATAGCAGACTGCTCACCTGCTTCCGCTGCTTTATTTCTCATTAATCATCTCTCGTCTCTGCGAAACGCATTCGCCCGATAATGCTGCCGAATTAAATTTGATGGGGCTCTAAGTACAGGCTGTTCAAATAAGCATGCCATGAGATCGGTGGATATCGAAATGTGTAACGTAACTACGCTTGGATTTCCACTTGCCAGAGAAAACGAGGGATCCGCGTTTCAAGCATATGGCGAGAACACATATATCTATATACATACGATGCATCGATGCAATGTTACTGCGGTCTCGTGTGCGAGGGAGTGCAGTTCTATGGTGCGATATATCGGATATCCGGCCGCTAACGTTCGATAGATTTGCAGGCGCTGCGGCACTGTAAAATATCTGCCGCTAATTAAACGTCGTCACGCCGCTCGCCCCTGCCGATGCATACATATTTGCTGATGCGCTACGCGATAGTACCTTTTTCCAATGGCAGCTATTCATTCACGTTGTTTTCGCTTGTATGATAATGAGCTTGCATGTAAGCTTATTTATAATCCGTGTATCGAATTCGCGCGAATAAATTGTTTTCATTGAACGAGACCGACGGTACGTATTTGCCTCCACTTTGTAAATTGTATTAAATAGAAAAGCATCGGTGTTAAAATCAGTGATCCCACTTTCTTTAAAAGTTTCAAATTTCATTTTGTTATCTTTAAAGCTTAATTACGATGTTCTTTGTTGATTACTGTTTTTATAATACATGTATATGCAGTTCACAATTGGTTCCCTCGTGACATACGTGAACGAAGGGGAAAGTTAGACAGAGGGAACATGGGCGAGCGGTGACTTTTCCCCTAAATCAAAAAGTGGAATTATAATATTTCGGCGGGCAGCCGAGTTAAATGCAGTTTCCGTTTCGATTTTCGATACACTGCCTTGTGCATAACGAAGGACTAAGAAAATGCATATCGAGATGCAGGGAAAAGGCAGATATTACAGGGGGAGAAAAGCAGACGCTTATGCTGAAAGCGATTGGTGCAATAAGCAAAACAATAGTGCTTACGAACAGGCCAACTTCGCGCGCCCTACAATTTCCACCCATCTTCTCCCTCTCTCTCACATCCTGTTTGCTTGGCCCGGCTTCCTTATCTCCACCCCGGTACTGGAGTTATTTAAACTCCCGTATCTCTACCAGTCCACCCTCTCGCAATTTCCTTCCGCCTTCTCGATGTTCCGAGTCGTTTCTGTGAGCGAGCAAGCGGCGGTTAGAATATGATACTCGTTAGTTTCGAACGGTTCCAATCCCTTCGTCCGGGCGACGGCTAATGATTATGGTTGACCGCACCAAGTCACGACTGTATGTGTGTGTGTGTCTATAATGGTGTATAAAAGAGAGAAAGAGAGAGAGCGAAAAGAGAAGGCAAAAAATATCGTTAAAAAAATATAAATTTAGTTCGAGACTACGTCTTGAGGAACAGGAGTTATGGAAAAATTTAAAGCCGCTCGCAACTTTGTTGTGCGTGCCGAAAAATAAGAAAGCGTAGTTTCAGCTTTTATTTTATTTTTTTTCATTGTAAGAATCTCGTGAGTGTCTCAAACTACGATGTATTAATTTTGTCTTTCATAAATCCTCGTGACGGATGTATGCATTTAGTCCAATCTTCACAAATCTTTCAATGGCCCCTTTAATCTTATAGTCTCCATTTCAGCTAATCGTATTAGTCGCATATAATAATATTTCTATAATTTTATAGAATTAGATTAATAGTATGGAATTAAAAGTATATAATATATATACATTTTTGCAAATTAACATGAATATAAAATTTCATTTTTTAAATGAAAGAAAGAGGAAGAACGAAGAGACGAAGAACTTTATACGTTAATTGGATAATCGAAAATTCAGTTAAATAAAGTTAGTAGAAATTTTGCTGTATTTTAATTTTGGAACAATAGATTTCTTATGTATAGAAAAATGATTTTTTAATCATAAATGTAGTGTCAAATTTTTGGAGGTTATCCACTTCTACTGGTTGCGGAGTTGAGAGACGGCTTATCGCGTTTGTTAATGCGAAGCGTTTTACTGTGTCGTTGGCATCCTGGTATACGTGTATAATATGTCGGTTTACGTGTTTATTAGAGTAGCTTGTGGAGCGCAGCTCGTGCGCACTGCAATACTAGCTCGTTCCGCATAAGCTGACAATTGCCATGGTAGCAGGTGACAACCGGTCATCGCGTGATTCTACCGGCAACGAGAGCCGCGTGCCACCGCGCTTCGTCCCGCATACATTCAACATCCTCCTCCCGAAAACGTATCCGCATATGATGAAATTTATGGCGTTATCCGTCACACGCAACGCGTGGTTGGCTTGCTAATTTAGAATGCGATTCTCGAGTTAGCGTGCTCTCTCCGTTACTGAAGATAATTCAGCTATCGAAGAAATTATTCGTTTGAAATTGCAAGATTTCATATGGAGATATTTCATACATGAATTTCATATTTGGGATTACATTTGGGATAATGGAAGAGATGTGAGGAAACTTAGAGATTCTAGATTACTAGTGACGGAGATCTTACATTTCCAGCGTTTGCTTTCCATTCAAGGAAAATTTTAAGCGTATTTCCACGTGGGTTTCGCTAGAGCGAACAATGTTGACGTCGAGACAATGAGAGGCGACCATGCGAACGTTTACTGAGGTTGCGGTTGCTCTTTTTGTAATTGTTGAGGATCCTTGGAACAGCGTTGGCGCGCGGTAACCCTTTATTCCTTGTCGTTTTGCGAAATTCACAGCGAGCGTACCGTAACGCTGCCCGGTGACACGATAAAGTTACATTAAACTATCGATTTTTCCGACGAGCTGAGCGACAACGACCAAAATGGCGCGCACACTTTTCGTAGTTTAACGGAAATCGAAGGTGAAGGATAATGGAAGGGAAGCAACTAGTCGTCGTCGTCCATGAATTGCGCCGCGTTCTAGGGCTTCCTACCTCCGTTTAATGGTGGGGCTTCTACGTTTCTTTCCGTGAGAAATTGAAATCCACGATGCTCGATCTTGAGGTCGAGAGGACGATTCGCGTTACTGCACCTATCTTACGTAATTCTGCCGCTTCTTCTTTCACTTAAACCGATCTCGGTCGAAGGCGTTCGTGAATTCAGGTCGACGAACGGTGGGTTGAGGCGCTGCCGCCGTTTGAAAAGGATGCGAAACCGTTTGTTCTCACCGAAGGTTGATGCCTTCATTAGAATGTACGATGAAGCCGAACAGCAGAACGGAAGAATTGCGCGCAATTACGGAAAATCTTACGGAGCTATTTTTCACGGAATAGAAGCGATAAAATGTATCGAGAAGGTATGTATATCTCGATCTATATGTTCTTTTTATTCGTGAATGTTTGCCGATATTTTTTCTACTGTGATGTTTTCTCGTTGCCAATATTTCTTTTTTTTATTGGTTCACTTGCAGTTTTTTCATATACTGGGCTCTGAATCTGAAAATTTATACAAAATTAAAACATTAAAAAAACAGCTTCACAATCAATTTAAAAAAAATATTGTAATTTAAAATGGGAATTACTGGTATACCACAGCGATAGAATATTTCAAAACTGCATACATACTATACCATTTTCTAAATGGATAGAGACTACGTTGAAAGAGAAAAACAATTTGCACTATGTTTTTAAATGTTTGTTCTGGTCTCGAAACAGCATTTTTTCTAGTATTGCTGCTACTAGTCTTATTTAATTTGATTTATAAAATTGATTTATAAAAATTAAGAAATATTTTTTTAAATGCATTTTTATCTTGATAAACGGACAAAAAGCGGGATGTTGATATAGTTACGAAAAATTAACTCTTGTAGTTCTGCCGACACGATATCTCTACGTGTAGACAAGCGTAACGGCTTATGCTTTTCATTTTGATTGGATCGGATTTCACCATGGGCGATCCTCGAGGGTATATATTTGTTGGAAATTACGCACGGTTGCTCGTTCCTTTCGTATCGCGGTCGACGTTAAGTCTGCTAGAAATAAATGCAAATGAAGCTGCTGTTGGCGGTCTTGTTACCCGCTAAAGGGTCGTCGGTTACGCTACCGCGGCCCGGAGGAGTGTTTGCGGAAATAGCAAATCTGCACTTCTTGGCACCGTGTGCGGCGCTTCCGCCTTCGTCTCTGCGTTCATCCGTTGTCTGTAGCAAGAGCGTACGTACAACGTGCAGTGGATTAGCGAGCGAAATGCGGATTGTTTCGAGAGCACGGCGCGTGCATTTCATCTCGGCTTCGTGCCGAGTCGCAATTAAATTAAACACAGAGCCATTAACCATTTACGATGGTGCAAAGAAATCGATTTCGCAGACGACTGGATGCGCGTCTTCGGAATTCGTTTTCAGTTTCGAGCAAGCTGTTTCTTGAAACCGAAATTGACGGTCAACCGCAAGCCACAAGTTTCGACTCTAGCGCAAACTCGCTCGTAAAGTTCGCAGCCGTTTCGCGTTTTCATTCTCTTGCTATCACGCGTGTTGTCTGACTACACGACGGCGGATGATCCGTCGCTTTTGTCGAAATCGGAATCGCGCGTGGAACGATCACGCAAAGTTACACTTACCGAAATTGACATAGATTTCAGAACTGCATCTCGTCAGGACAACGATGTCCAGATTACCTTTCTCACATTGAACATTACAACTCGATAACCTAAATGTACACGCGGTTGCGTTACTCCGTATCCTATTGGATAGGTATAGTTGCGGCGAACGCAGTTTCCCTGTTCAGAAGCTGAGCTGCACGGCGTGCAATGTCCGATCCAATCTGTGTGTGTATAGGCTACGGCTAACGGATGCCGACCAGGTCTAACCATCCTAGTGTACGTAGTATCGTCATTCCCTTCGATCTACATGCACGCAGTGCAAAGCCCAATGTAACTAGCACGCGTGTGGATACAACCGACCGAGAACGCTGTGTTCAGTGGTACGGGATAGTCCGGAAGCCTCGCCAAAGGCGACAAGGGGATGTCCACTGCCCAAATTGCCACCCTTGCTTACATAAGCTACTTTTTCGACCCTGAAACCAGACGCAGAATGCGGGGAACTTACTCGTTTTGCTTCTTGATAATTTTACGCTTGTATATCAATCTTTTTTTTATTATTATTAGATAAAGAGAAATATATACTAATATTCTTTCACTTTACATGTTATGTAAACTTACATATTTTAAATATTATGCATTCTTAAAAAAAAAGAATATAATAATATTAAAATGTTAGAATGTTGCGTATCTTTCTTTTGAAAGTAATTATTATAATCAGTTTTGTATTTAACCGACGATTCGAACAAAATGGTTATGACTGCAGTGTGTCGTATTAAATGTTTGATTAATTTCATTCGTCGGGTAAATGTCAAAGCTGCAAAGTTCTTCCAAACGGTGTTTGGTATTGTAAATCGATCTCGCGAATACTACGGACGAAGGATTTTTAACAACATAGCTGTGATTTGCGCCTGAGCGTTTGTTTTCGGTCGTTGAATCACGTTGTCGAAACTCCGATTTATTGTCGATGAATTTTCCGTCGGTGATTCAAGAAATGCATGCGAGATTTATGGTTACAACCTGAAAATGACCGTACTAGCGAGTAAAGTTACGTAACGGTGTGTAATAAATTGTATTAAAAAATCAATTACATTGTCTGGAGAAGCAAAATAGACGTTGGAAAATATATCATTTTTTCTTAATTGAATTTGTGTGTCGCGTCATCTTAATTCTACGTGAAGTTCAATGGCAGATTGGATCGCTGGAATCTGAGGTTTTGTTAATGTCACATTTTGTGTTATAAAATATGAGCTTTCTTCACATTACCTAGGTAATATGCTACAGACACCGATATTATGTTTAGCTCGCTAAACTCATATCGGCCAGTCACGAGATTAATTATATTGTAAACCGAGCCAACTGCAGTTCGCGAACTCGCGGACTCGTTTCCGTATTTGATATGATTTCGAAGTAATGAATCCGGGCACCGGGTGAAGCCTCGTTGTTGAATCTAGGGTAGCAATGGGAATAGTTCGTAACATTATAAGCTTTTGTTGGATGGCGTGAACTGTGAGCTAAACGCTTCTAACTCCTGTTACTAGTAACTAGTAATTAAGCGAGGCGCTGCTGTGTGAAACGACCCACCTACCTGCCTCTGTCCCTCACACCTTTCTACGATCCCAAAAGTTGCGGTGCGAAATATCCGTGCGCCTTATCCGTGATACAAATCGATGAAAATAACATACAGAAATCTACAATGTTTCGTATCCCTCAATTTCAATTTTAAAATTATAAGCACTCCAAACACATATTCACATTCTAATGTTATTCCCATATTTATTTTTTTAAAAGATATTTAATAATCATTACGTACACTGATTAATTTTAGTGTCAGATTTTTAAAAGCATTCAATACTTTTAAACGAGCAATTTCGTGTCTAAAAACCAGAAAAATGTATTATTTTAACCATATAATTGTTATTTGTCCCCAATTGTTAACAGCTTTTATTCGAAAAATATGTACATTGAATTTTAATTGAGGCTCGTTCTTTCGTGCGTGATTATTTTTTTACACTGTTATATTTTATACATTATTATATTTTACTATTATTACTATTATTACACTTTTTATGCAATTGTATTTTAAAAATATCGTATATAACATTTTCTGAAACATCTGACAATGAGTTGATATTTAGGTCATTGAATATGTTAAACTTTACTAGTACAGTACTTATCGAATAACATACTTCAATTATTCAATTGTTAAATCTGTTAGAATGTTGTCGATACATAGAGAAAAAAGTTACAATATTTTTTTAAATAATATATTCTATTAATATATTTTATAATAATAATATATTAAGAATATTTATAAATTCAAAATTAAAAATTTTAATCGATTTTAAAAAAATGTTGTAATTATCTATATGACTAGCTCCGTAATTAAATTGAACTAATTAAAATTACTATTTGAAATTAACTAAAAAGTTATTTTTATTATAATTTTAAATCTATCGACTTTAAATATTGATATATTTCTTCTTAATTTAGAGTCTAATATTAGCTACATATCATTTTTTATGTAATCAAATTTTATTTATATTAATTGTGTAATATAATTAAAATAAGAAACTCACATACACAAATGTGATAACAGATCTTTTACATGCAAAATGTAAATTGTAATATAATCCACGGTATAACGCTTACTAGCGCCGGTATTAATAATGCCTTAATTGGAAATTAGACTATGATATAAGCATTCGACCTTCCTTTCCTCGAGGAAGGGTCGCGCCATATATGGCGAAGTTAATTCCTTTAATTAATAATACAGCTTAGAGCGTAAAGACTGCAAAGCGACTGGCAAACACCGAGTCCGCTTTTATTCACATACGTTCGGTGACGTAAAATTAAAACTGCGTTAGAAATTATGTATTATATAATATGTAAATTCTTTTTTTTCTTATTTTTATGACATCTTTATGACATTTTAAAATTGTTTCGTCTGAATAGACTTTTATAGGAGTTATTTTACATTATGGTGACCTGGATATTATACAATATCGTTGTCAAAAATGCAATGCTATACGAATCGTCGAACTGCTACATTGATGAGGATCAGTGTATGTTGTTTTTTTCTAAACGTATCTAGACTAAAACATATTTCGCAATAATCGAGGAATAGAACGCGATACCTCTGTGGATTGAAAGTCGGGATTTTACCCGTTCGTACCGTATCCAATTCGGAATGATGTAAAGCCGTCTATTACGTGGTCTCCGCGAATCACGTAACGTTCGCAAATGCATGCAAGTCTTGGGAAACACGCAGCTCAGAACGCGAGCCTTATTCTGTCATAAGAATGATTTAGGCCATATTGATTAAGAAATTACGAGAACTTATTCCTTTCGTGCCTTTAGATTGCCTATTCGCCACTTTTAAGCGCCCAGCACGTTATATAACATATTATACAATATATAAATTACAAATTAAATACAATATAAGAATTTCAAATTGCCAGTGAATATTAATAAACAAATTTCAATTTCTTCGACCCGTTTAATAGAATTGTAATATATAAAATGTGCAATTAACATAAAACTCCGTACATTTTTTAGATTGCTCTTTTTTTACGTGTGAAGGAAATGCATTAAATATACATTAAGTATTATGAGAGATGTCTGAACAGAAATAATTAAAAAGTTTCAATTTCGTGTGTCCTGTTTCTACCGGAGTATTTGTAGCATCGATCGATTACCTGCGAGAGTCATACCGGGTTACTTTTTTAATTTAATTATGATGGTATTTCCAGTACTCTGCGTATGTACTTTACCTTCATTTCTGTTCATCATATTTTCAAATATTTCTACGTAAAAGTTCTTAATGTAATTAAATTTAACATAAATTTGCTTATTTTATCTATTTAAAAAAGATCTATTTAAATCTATTTAAGAATTAATTTTGATAATTTAATAATTTATTTTAATATAATTTAATTTAACATTTTGAATAGTTTAATCGATGAATAAAGTATAAAACCGTTGGCAGGATCAATAGAGATTCGAACATTTGACCAACAGACAATGCCTTTTTGATAATGTATTCTCTTGAATTTCTGACGAATTTTTATCTCCGCAAAAGCCAGCGCGATTCTGAAAAATTCGTTTTCGATGGCATGAATGGCATTTTTAAGGATTTCGCGTAATTTCGCGTAGCAGCGCGTACGACGGTGCCCTCTCGACGACAAGGTGGCACGGGCAAAAGCGGAGCACCGTACCGCTCTGTTATGGGTGGCGGGGACGACAAGGGTGTCGGATACGAGGAGGGGTTGAATGGGTGGCGGATCTCCCGCCGCTCGCTTCACGGCGGATGGTTCACCGGACGCCCGTCGTCGGGGCGCTGCAGCCCGTCAGGACGTCAGTTCTCCATCGCATCGCGCCAGGGTTGGACCTGGATCCCACAGGCGCGCGCGCGCGCGCACATGCACACACATACACACCTGCAAACACATTTATACGCGGGCGCACTTCTGCGTGCGGGCACCCTCGCGCGATTCCAGTGAACAGCGGGACAAGTCGCGCGACTATGAGTGAATCGCGCTCGTACTTGTCTCAGCTAATTACTACTCGTCGATGATAATTGATAACGCGCGCGCAATTAAACGCGACGTGCTCTCGTTCGTACGCTCGAGTGTTCGCGCCAAGTTCGCGCGAGTGTCAGCCGCCGGGACGCTGGCGGCTGCTGAGGGTGAATAGTGACGTACTCGAGAGCCGATTCGACCGATCCGGTCGCAGGTCAAGTGTCGTGAGATACGAGAGATATCGACGAGCGTTTTGGAATTGTCAGGAAGGAGTGCGGATAGTACCGGGAGACAGTAGTAGCGAGAGACAGTCACGCGCGACAAGTAGTGACGGATCGTGACGGAGGAGACAGTAGCGACAGACGCGGTGTCAGTAGTCGCGCGGCTGATTGTACCGCCACCGGGACTCAGTGATAGCGACTCGCGCTGGTCAGACCGACTGACAGAGGGTTTTGGTGGATCAGCTGGCACCGTGATTCACCGTGAGATAAAGGAGTGGATCAACGGGAATATCTATGTTGCGGCATGCATATCCGCGATAACGGCGATCATGCGAGCACGCTTAATCTACGCACATATGCGTAACCGTCGCGTCTTGCTACCGACGAGGATTCAATTAAGTTTGCCGTGAGGAAGGTCAAGAACGCTATGCGAGCGGCAAGTTAGGGGACCCGAGTTTTAATCAAAACTCGCCCACGGGATCCCCATTATCGTGCGCGTCGGAAACGAGAGGAGCGGCAGTAGCGGCTAGGTGAAAGAGAGACATAGGAGGACATGATTGTGGCTAACTTGTATGTATTGTATTCGTAACATCCGTGTGACAATTTTGTGCGACGTGTCAGGAACTTCCCGGATTCTTGCCGTTATGAACGAACTTCTTCTCGGGTTATGCTGCGGCTGGCTTGGTTAGTGACCGCGAAGATTCTAATGGTGACACTCCGATTACGAATACAACTTCGCGAGTGACAGAGATAGTGCAGTTGCGTGAGGAATTAAAATCGTCGTTTTGAAGCTAGAGATAAGCAGAAAAACGTGGAAGTAGCGGGCGTCTCACGCGCTTCCGACGACGATGTCAAAGTAGGACGATTCTTGACTATTAGCGAAATAGGTAAGCGAAATCATTTCCATAAAAAGTTTAGTTTTCGGATACAGTACGCAACATTAAATACGTCATATATGTGAGACATATGCATCACATATGTAACTTTTCTTTCAAACTGACATGTAGTTATTTTAAATGTTACACTCTTAAAGGGGGTGAGGTCATTAAAATATTGAATATGAATTTTGATGTAATTGATTAATGTTGCTTGTTTTCTTGAAACTTGAATACATGATTTCCGAAATGAGTGATATTTTTCACGTGAGATTTATCTACTGTAATTATAGTATTAATACCCTATATTGTCTCGTATTACGTAGTGTTATTTAGTACATTTAATTGGTTGCAAATTATAATAATGTAATAATGCATAAATTGATCTACTAAATATGCTACTATGATACTTAATATATTGCTGAGCTTTCCTTTGTTTTTCGTCGCATTGCAGCATCAAAAGCTCCAGTGCGATATTGTCAGCTCGCGTGGAATATGTACCTTAGACTCATCAAATATTGGTTGTAGTTAATTACATCGATCGAATGTGCGGTCATAATTCCATTAACTTCAAGTAATTTCGATTTATTCACGTAAAATAAAGTACCACTTCTTAATGTTAATAATATTTTCATATTGCGACAAAACCATAAACATAATACCTCTTAATATAGAATTATTCTGTGCTGAAACGTATAAATTGAATTAGAATCGTAAAAATGTAGTAAATAAATGAGACCGAAATAAATGAGACAGTACGACACGAATTAACGAATACAATTAACGAATACAATTAACAACAGTCGCAAGAATATTGTGTTCCTTGTAAATTTCATTACACATAAAATATACTAAAACTGAAAAAAAGATTGGTGTATACATTTTAATCATTTTTGATAAAAGTGGAAATTTGTATGACTAATGAGTAGTATTATATCGCATAAATTTATGCGCGAATGTTTCACATCTTGCATTCTGCAAAGTTATGTAAGAAGTTGCGTGAATCTTCATATCACGTAGCGTTATCTTAATATGTTTTTGGTGCCTAGAAAGATGGCGCAACGCCTAAGACAAAAGGAGATAACTGCAAATTGGTGTGCCTGTTATCTCTAGACGCTGCGTTAATTATCTCCATTTTATAAGCATCCGCAGACGCTCGTAAGATAGCAACGAGGTACCCGGACGTATTCGAGTACCTCATTTGCGTGGCACAGAGATGTGGTGAGTTGTTTCGGAGTATGTTGGCTTTGCATGACTAAACACCCGGCCATTTCGTTTCAGCGGCGAGCCCCGTTGCCGAAATTACGTCACGACATTACACGAGAGCGATCCGAACTGAAACGTACTTAACGACTGTTTCTACTTTACTCGCGATATATGCTTTCTGTGAAACGGCTGTTCTTCTATGCTGCCAGATCTTCCCATTACAATCGCATACATTTTACTCCAGTTACCGAGTATTCACACACTCCAGTCCATCAACGTACATCAGATAATCCCCACAAAATACGCTTCCGCGTAATATGTACATTCGTCTATCTCGTGCACGCGCTATGTTATTCAATCATACATTCACGAAGCCGTGCTTCTCTTCGGGGTCTTATTAATAGCACTTACGCGCATTTACATTGAGTTATTACCGGCTGCCCCGTTAGTTTGTTGCGAGATCGGTATCCTGCGCCTCCGTTTGGCCTCCTCGCCAGTGTTCACGAATGATCGATCAACATTTCGTGCGGCCAAACGATAGCAATCCCGTCGTCGTTAATGTTCATACCGGTAATGATGTTAATGGTTGTGGTGAATGCCGGTTACGTGGTGGCCAATAATGTCTTCCGCGCGTCCGCATACCACAGGTCATGCGCGGAGAATGAAAAATGTGTTTGAGCCGTGTAAATAAACGTTAGAGGACCCGTCCGTCTGACAGGTCTCACGAAAGCGAATGCAAAGCTGGATCGTCCCGATGAGATACGAGCTGTCCCGTTCCGAAAAGCGTTTGAAAAATAACACTTCTGTGTCGCGTTGCTTGCACTAATTACGAGTATTACAACTGTTGTTTACCTCGCATGTTGGTTAGAAAATTAGTAGGGTTGTTGGCTGAATTGAAAAAAGAGTAGATGAAGGGCTAATTTAACTTTTTGATTTAAATGGAGTTGAAATTTCTACTACGGTGAAATTTGCAAATTTAAGCTTTTCCCACGCATATAAATCTGTCGTTTGATCCCAAATGATCAATTGGGAGAAATTTAAAATATTAATTATCTTGCGCACGAAAGATAGTGTACATCAAAAGAATATTTATTTTCAATGATCTACATCGCTATTCCACTCAGCGATTTAAATAATTCCTTATAACTAATTATCCACTAATAAGAGAATGTTGAGATACCATTTATCATCTGATGCGAAAAGGGTTTTGCAAAAGGGTGCTTTCTACCTTTATTTTTAAATATTAATATTTTTAAATTGTTCTTTAAAATTTTACGTCATTCTGAAAACGTACAAATTGTTACGTTGTAATTAACGTTCTCTCTTAAAGTTTCTTGTAAATTATTTGCTGGACATTTTCTTTAAAATGCTATTATTCTTGTTTCTAGCTGAGCGAACCTTGCTTTCATTTCTGGACACTGCAGATGATACAAATAAAAAGATCTTATCATGTAACTGCACATAAGCGAAAGCTCCATGTCGTTCCGGTTTGTTTCTTTGGTCGTACAGGTGCATTGCGTGTATTCGTGAAAGTGCGTTTAATCTTTTATCTTGAAAAATGTGCCGGATACAATTTCATATTTTATGAGCGTTGCGCGCGCACGTTTTGCTCAAACGAAGCAACAGTTGTTGCCTTCTTCTGTTGTTCTTTCCTGTCGTAGCTTAATCAAGAATAATAATTTCAACTTATCTTCGACACGTCTGGCAAATCATCTGTGTGCTATCGACAGATGTCGCTTTCTTGGAATGCAGAAATCGCCAACTTTAAAATCGATATCAATTTTAATCTTTTTCGCAATAAATTCTTCATTTAATTTACGGTCTGCATTCCAAGAAAGCGACAAATCTGTCGAAGATAAGTTGAAATTATTATTGTTTAATATTCACTGGCGAAGAAAAGATTTAAATTAATTTGTTTTAATCAAGAATATTGAAGAATAATCCACGTTTTTGTGTTATTTATTGAGATACATGACACATTGTGCTTTCAGTGTTGTCTACTCTGTTTTTATATTATCAAAATCTTATAACGAATAAAGAGAATATTTGATAGTATGTGAATGCATTATGAGAGAAGAAAAACAGCAAAAGAGTTCGATAATAAGTTTTTAAAATACATGTATTGATTAATGCATTTTATGGCAGCTCTTCTTGATAACATTTTCCGATATTAAATTTATATATGTTTTTATGTTCTCATTGCATAAAGAATATGCATGAGCTCATCACGTAGGATTATGAAAATAAAATATATGAATGTGTGATGTAATATCGTAGCTTTATTACGAACTGGAGTTACCGCGAAAAATTCATTTTGTATTATTCATATTAGTTATGTGCACAGCGTAGAAGCATGCCGAAATTTTGCGCGAAACATACGGCTTGTGGCGTCTTGTGAAACCGTAGCAAAGTGGAATTTCAGGTTTTCGAAGCACACAGTGTATGACGATATAAAGTCCGCACGCGCACAACCGGTGCATAAAGTAAAGCGGACCGGGATGAAAGCAGCGGAGAAACAGGGGGAAATGTGTATCTGAAGGGTTGCCTGGTTCGTGTGGAAGCTACGAGAGCAACCGTCGGATAGTTACCTATTTTGCTTCCACTACTGTTACATAGAAAGAAAGAAGAATGAAGAGAAAGAAAAATGATTTATTTGGTACTCTAGGATCTATATCTGCTCAAATGATAGATAAGAAATATAACTTTTTAACATTAAAATTTCATCGCATTATTTGGATTTTCCTTGCTGTAAGAATTACAGTTATACAATTTAAATTTAATTTTTACATTTAATTTTATGAATATCTAGAATATTTAGTTACATAAATGTTAAAAATAAAGAATAACGATATAAGAAAATATGTTGGAAATTTAGTTTTCGCTAAAGAACAATCTACTTCAAATTAATCAAATGATATCTCTGCAAATTTTGTGACACTGTAATTTAGTTACACCATAAATAATAAGCTTTCCTGATGAAGCTAGCTCGAGTCTCAGGTTCAGTAGATTACATGAAATATTTGTGAAAATAAACAGGAGGAGGAAAACAGGGCGGCGATTACGTTTTGACATGAAGATACAGCGCGTGATTTGTATAAATGGAGTATGTCACGGTTGAAAGCGACTCGAGGGAGGTACGACAAGCTATTTCGCTAACGGTTATACCGGTTATAAGGATAGTAGGACGTCGCGCCTTCCGCGGATCCGTCCGAGGACGACGCTATCTCGACGTGACGAATGAGCAGCTTCCCGGGACCATCTCGCGGAGCAGAGAGCGCGGACGCTCGAGAAAATCATCCGCATGTTCCGGGAAATTCTCGAATAAAATTTCTAGTAGATCGTGTGCGACCATACAGAATGTTTTCCAAGTTTCCCACGCTTTTCCGCTATAAGTCCATATAAGGACTTTAGAGCCATTCGGAGTGGATTTTTCCATAAATGTAAAAGTGATATATTTTATTCTGATATTTATAATGTAAATTTCTCTTGAGCAAAATTCTCCTTTTTAATAAGAAACAATACTAGATTTTACAATAAAAAAAGAAAAATTAAATAAATCTATAAAGTACTATTGCAATTAAACTTGTATTTTAGAGAAAATTGTAAAAAGTTTGCAATTGAATTTTAGTCGAGGAAAACTCAACTCTCCGTTGTTCAAAAATTTCACGTACGAAAATGTACGGAAAATGTGAGAAGTCTTTTCGTATCCTTTATCAGTTGCTCTGTAAACTATATTTGTTATAGAACTTTGTTTGATCTTCGTTTCTATGAATACAACTTGTCACGAGTGGCATCGATCGCATTAAAATTATATTGTTCTCTGTATAATAAATAGAATCGTTCCTGCAAATTCGTTTTGTATCTAGCTTTTCAATTTACGTTACACTGAAAATTCTTGAATTGTTAATTGCAAACCTATGTATTTCCAGTTATTTTTTTCTGGAATAAATTTTCTTGGAATAAAAAAATTTGCATGACAATATAAAAATCAATTTTACAATAATTCTAACCAGCGCCAGTGTGTAGCAGTTAATAAATGAACATCTATTTTTATTCTAGCGAGTGGGACATGTTTAACATGCTTTATCACATTACTGTAGATGATCGAAGAGAAAAGATATTTTATCTGCAAGTTATCTTATTATCCGTAAGCTAAACAGAATATCTTTTCAAGAGATCTCAAGGATATTTCACAGAAAAGAATATTTAAGTTATTTGAAAAGAGTTACATTTTAAATATTAAATAATAGACAATAAAGACCTGCATAATTTAAAGAATGAAGAGATACTTTTATTTTAAACTGCTGCATAAACTACTGAGGGAGGGAAATAAAAATTGAAGGTTGCAATTTGTTGCGCGATTATTTCGCATTGTCATATTTTTAGAGACACACGCCTGATCGAGTAATTATTGTCGCGTAACATTCTCTGTTGTCAGTAACGAAATGTATGGGGAGCGCGAAATTACGCATAACAAATTGCGACGCTAACACAATCGTTTCCTCGGCTTTCCTCGCCGGTACTCTACCGGCAGCACCGGCAGCACTTAGCCGAGCGTTTACGAAAGCGTCGCCTTTGTAAGATAAACGCGCGACCGAACTTGTAATATCTTGTGACATCGCGCACACGCGCGGTTTAACGTAATGCGTCTTCCTTGTTCCAGCTCGTTCTAACGCACGGAAGGCGCGTATTATGTGAGGAGGAAACCGCGACGAGGGAAACGAAGATGTCCGCCGTCAGCGTCGTCGCATGGTTGCTCGGCGCCGTCGCTTTGGCTGCGATTAATAATGGTGAGGTTTTCTATTAAAAAATGAATGATAATATGGATTTGCCACAAAAGTCCATAAGTATTATGTTTTAAAACATTTATATTGAAAAAATTATTTGCATAAGTATGTATTATTATTCTTTATGTATTCCTTATAATAGTTAAATTGAGTTGTTTCAAATATAATTTGTGAAAGCAGCTCATGATTTAACAGACTTTTTAGATTCAAAGTTTATTTTTTATCACAATTAGTTTTCAATCGTTGCAATTATTGAGTGTAGAAAAAAATAGATATAAATGTATTTTGTTTATTATTTATAGAATTTTATAATCTTTTATAATATATTTAATTTTGCATGCTGATGTTTCGATAGATACAATCAAAGAATGAATTTGAAATACGAGAAAAGAAATTAACATTTTCGTGTTTTACTTATTTTTTCGGTTATTAATCCAATCGATCAAAAAACTAAATCGAAATAGATAGTGCTTTACAATCTTTCATGTTATGCTTTGATGAGAAACATCTTGTAAAAAAATCGTTTGACAAGTTTTAATATGAAAAATGACATGACTACATTTAAAGAATTGCTTGAGAATAATATTGTCGAGGATAATATTTAAATTATATAATGCATAAAGCATGGTTTTATTGTTCGTTCAACAATATCCAGGATGCGAAGGACAAATGCATTTATGTTTCGCCGCTCTTGAAAATATATAAAATGACTAGTTTTATAACTGTTACAATTTATTCCGTTTGCTTTTGGTTTTTGCACTTTTTTGTATTTTTTTATTACGAGTCGTACGGAACGTGAAATAACTCAGAGATATGGTCGAAATACACGGTTGAATTATGGCGATGGCACGTTTGATGGATTCGCGTAGCGCGTTGTTTGTATTACGAGCATAGTAGTGTCTAAATGAAATATGTATATCTGTGGTATTTTTAAATGCACTAGCTTTTTTAAGAATATTCAATCATCGTGAAAAAAACAATAAAAATTTATACAGATGAATTATAGGAATTGATATATAAACAGTATGTTTCTATTTTTTCCGAGATAAAACTTGTCAAAATCATGATATTAGATCAAGAATATCGAAAATACGTATTGAGATACAGCTTATAAGTGTAAATTTAAAATTATTTCTAATCTCGATGCTAGAACTGGTAATTTTGTGTTTAATTTAATTTTCTTTCTATATCTGTTACAAGCAAAACCGTTAACTAAAAACGTATTTCTGGATTGTACAGATATATTGTATTTTATCGCGTGCGCTCCTTTTATTCGTAGATATTTTGCGAATATGTCATTTCGTGATCATGTCACGAAATTTTTATATTAGCGACATGGTATTATCAATCGTTTTGACATGTAAGTAGAAGATCGTTGCAAGTGCATGAAATCCGAAAATTAAATTTGCCAATTTGCGCAAAAGCGTTAGAACGTGCTAGTTGATTGTTGCATTAATACGACATAGTGTTTATCGGATCTACATATTTTTATTTTGTGAGAAGAAATGGATCGATCTTCTGAGTCACTCACGCGAATCATCTGTTTCGGGAGGAAATTCGTGTGATAGCATACGAAATTTGAGGTTCGTCGAGGCTCGATTGTCGACAAGGTATGGCACAATGATTTCGAATCAACGTGCGTTGCTTGTACGCGTGGATACGTCAGCTTCTCGTGTGCGTGACTCCTATTCAAGTATGATTGCTCGCTGATCCGCGACCGTACAACTCTCCCGTTTCGACGAGAGCGAAAATACAAAAATATAGAGCTCGACCTGTTTCAATGCCCGACCTACTGGGAAAGAAGGTTTCATTACTTGCTTCCAATTTCAATATCGATTGAAAGTCGCGCGATACCATCTTTAACAGAATAATCTTGAAATTTACTTTAAAAGAAAAGGAAGGCATTTATAAATAACGCTTGACGTAAGATTATAAAAATTTTTTTATATGGGAAAGACTGTTAGTCTCTATAAGTTGTCTTTGTAAATTCAATTTTGATCAATATCTCATATTCTCTTTTTATATGCTTTTCATATGCTATTTTATTTTTACTCCCGACTGCTACCAATCGAATATTGGTATAACGGAAAGAGTATGCATTTCCGAGGCAAATTTGTTATTACCAATGTTCTCGAAAATCACAACATCTTTTGACTTCAACTTTTTCCCAACTTTTCATTATATAACTGTATAAATGATAAACTTTTATTCAAAACTTTGAAACAATTTATAAAATATGCATTCCGTGTAGCATTAATTCATGTTATCTTTCCGATTTTTTAATGTGAATCCGATTTTATTCTAAAGACATTCTTTTCTTGAGATTCGTACGCGGCTTACACGCGCTCGTTAGATCGAGATCATTAAAACGTGGCAGCTAGTGACATAGAGTTGTGCTCGCTCACTCTCTTGCACACTCGCATAAATAACGTGTATAGACAGCACGATAGTCCTTGTCTCAAGCTGCGAGCAATAAACACCCTTTTTCCAGCAAACAATGCAGCGACACGGAACGACAGCAATAGCGGACGAAAAATTAACGAGACGCGCACTACGAGCCAAATTCAAACTCATCTTTGCTACTTTCCTCCCTTCGGTACTTACCCTCTTGTGCAAGCACCCTATGCGCACATATACAAATGCACTTGCACAAATACGTATACGTACACATGCCCGTACGTCATTTGGAGGATAGTTACACGTACACTGGCGGATGTTCGACAGCTGTAGCAGCACGTCGACTCGTTAGGTACATGTTCCTATTTTCGTTGGTAAAACGATATGGGCCGTTCCGATCGGCCGTTACGAGCTATTTCATAAGACAGGTAAGCCCGTGAGCAAGCAGAGATCCGTAATTACGTCACCAATTTACCGAACGTTCGTTGACGAGGCAACCATCGGATATGACATTAAAGATGACCTTGTGCAAGAGATTTACGTTAAAGTCGCCATGTACTTCCGAGATCGTAAAGTGGATGTATAAAAGCGACGGTCGACGATATGAAAGATGGTACAGCATAAGGGTACTATTTCATTTGTCGATAAATTTTTCAAGCGAATTGATTGGCTACATACAAAATAGAAAATTTCTAGAGGCTTGAGAACTTCACTATTCTATAGTCAATTAACACACTTGAAACATTTGTCGCACGACAAATAAAATGGTACCCTAATATTGCCCGAGTTATCTTAAATTATACTACTTTCATTTTTTCAACGACGATCAGAATGATATTTCTGCACAATCGCGTTTATTAATGTCCCAAAGATTTTCGCATATCGACCTGTCACCGACTTGTCGCGCGTTTCCATATTGCGAAATGGTTATTAAAACGCGGCGTCATCCAATTAACGAGTAATTACCGTTGCTTATTATTGCTTGATGAGCACCACACGGTTATATCATGACAGACGTGTTGTCTAATATTCCATTATCGATGAATATTAATTAATGTCACGCGCGTGTGTACTGCGCGCGGATAATTAAATTGTTATAAATTGCCACGAGTCTACACGGAGTCTTCGAACGTGACAATAATTATACGTGTTATCGCGAATCGCTGTTCCTAATTTTTTCACGTTTTACCAAACGATCGTCCGATATACCGAAAGATTGCGAACAGCGATATCTCGCGCGTTCATTATGAATTTCTTACCAGAAGCCTGGCAATTAGGGTTGATCTCTTATTGCCAGTACTAGTTCGCTATTCTCCTCGCGACAAAGTTCCGCAAACTGGAGAAAGGATCGTCGGAGGATAGGTTGATTTAAGCCCTGCGGCTAGGTGGTGGAAATCTTTGATAAGGCACGGCTACCGCAAACGCTGATTGGTTGCCCGAGGCCTCGTGCCGATATGACGTTCAAACAATACGCTTCATGCTAACAATGCAATTGGCCGAGATAAAGATGTATAGAGCGAACCGATGCTCATCTATATCGTCCTATCCGATCGTTCGCTTATGACTTCGGATATCCTTATTCTAATTCCGAGATGATTGAAGATTGAAACATCATTATCGGATGACGCTTCGCATAATAACGATTTCACGTTTCTCGAGTCCTGTACGAGGATGCATAAGACATAAAATATCGCAGTGAAATTTACGTCTCTTTGGGCACGACAAATGTGGCATAAAATGATATAACGTAATGTTGCTCGCGTAATTTGATTTCCTTGCATGTAACGCGGCGTTATGCGAGTACGCAAGCGCTGAAGCGGTTTACGCATGTGACACGCTATCTTGGTTATATTTTGCATAATTCTCTTTGATCAACGTTTCGCGGCGCTTTGGCGTGATTAAATTAATTAATCACTTCTAACCAGCACGTGCGTCTTTGTATCTGTCATGCGCGATTAGGGAAATATGTACTTCAGTTTCCATCGTGTCGATGAAATTGGGAACTGTAGAACGCTCGTAATATCGAACGCTCTTCGCGTAGCCTGATATATCGTGTGTGTTTGTGTATGGTTACGTCGCGCGTCTAAAGCACACGTACATCCGGTACACCGCGCGCGCTGGTATACAAAGCCGCGTGGTGCCTAGGTAAGATATACGTCGTTACGCGCGATCGATGTCGTTATATTTTTCTTCGACCATGTATATACAGTGGGCCTTGTTTTCTCGAGTATAATGAACCTCGTTTGTCGTTAAACTTTGTATCTGTATAGACTACTCTCGGCTATTGGCGACGTTGACGTTGCCGCGCGTTCGAGTATAAAAGTGTTGCTGGTAATATATAAACTAGCACTATCGGTATTGTTCCACGCTTGTGAGAAAGAGATAGGAAATAGAAGCAGAGAGAAAGAGAGAGAAAGAGACGGCTGGTTATTATAAACGTCGAGCGAAGAAATATCGACGTAACTTGGTTGCAGGTTCGAAGTGAAGAGCCGCCTTTTACCTTAGTTACTTAACTATGTGTCGCGCCTCTCTGTCCGCTGGGGTATCCCGATGTTACCGTATACGCCACTTTCCAGGAAGAATTCACGTCGCCGGGCTTATTCTGACGTCAGTAAGCTGTTACTCTCGTTTTGTTTCCGTGTAAAAGAGATTTGTCACGCGAAAAGGGATGATGGGATAACAGGAAGAAAATAATTGAATCCGTCATTGTGTGGAGGATATGTGTCATAACAGAAATTTTTTAGCGATAAGACGAGGCGACTTGAAATGGTTTATTATTTTGCACAAATCGTGCTTCGCACAAATACAACATAATTTGGTTTTTGGTCATTACCTATCTTGTTGAAAATCTTGTTACACAATACCGTTCTAGAAAAAATAAATTAATTTTCTTGGTTTATTTACATAATCATCTTGAACCAATTTAATTGCTGTGTAATTAAGCAAAATGAAGAAAAGAAAATTTTTATGTCAACTAAAATTACAGATTATAGATGAGACATTCATCATCTTTGATAAAAGATAAAAGATTTTATAGAATATGGATATACAAAAACAATGAAAAAATAAAATATTGTTTAAGAGATATGATATTTATTGCGAGCTATATCGCTGTTTCTGAATTTGGTTAATATATTGCAGCAGTAAGAAGACCCCGAAACACGCTCTTTCCAATGTAAACGGGAGGATTTTCTGACTTGTTTTTACTTCCAAATATGACACGAGGGAAATCAGAACGCCAATCTTTTGCAATTTTATAATGGCGCGCTTCTCGTTATCTGGCTAAATTTGTCCCTCTCACTTTAGTTGGACGCGCTCGCATTGAATCCTTTGCATATCAAGAGATGTATCAGCAAAAGAAATAGAGGTGTTCGAATAATGCGTCACCGATAATACGATTGTCGTTTTCCTATTCATGTTGCTCGAGTGGAATGGGAATCGATAATGAGAATAAATTCGCGTATATGCGAGAGAGAGAGCACACGCGAAAGGATCAGATTTCGTAAAAAATCTGTGTGTAAAACGAGACAAGTATCCACTTGCGCTGTAGCTCAGGATGTCGACTGAGCTACATCATAGTCGACGGGCGATACGCTGATATACTTACTTGATGATGAGTTCGTGAAACTTACTTTTAAGTGTCTTTCGGCTGATGATATACGTGCACGAAGATTAAGACCAAAGTTTTCTCTTAAAACTAGGTGAAGATATAGATACTGTCGCGGACATCATGGACAAATTTTAATAGCGTCGTGTAACAGCTTATAACTTGACGTCAGTTTATAAAAAGCGATGCTTTAATTCGATTAAAGAAAACTAAACTTTGCACGTGAAGTACTATCAATAACTCGCCACTTCTATCTTTGTTTTATCCGTGAGTTTCGTTGAGAGAATAACCTGTAGACACCATAAAAATGGATAATGCTATAGGTACTCTTTAAAGTTTAACATTGATACTCAGATCACGATTTAAGCTTCGTTAGCGCTCTAATAAATCGGGTTGTTGCCGCATCGATTAATCAATGCGTATACATGGTAGGTTGTTACACTCGCGTCTATTCAAAACGTGATGTTAACAGCGTTCTACAGCATGTAAACTGAAACGCATGTAGTTACGGCAAAATTCTGTTCGAAGCCATTAACGTTCGAGCCGGCGAAACGAGCTTGCAAGTTCAAGGGGCGCCTACAAGGCTAATGTTAAAATGACCGTAGTTTGCCCGAGTCACTCCGTAACTTTCAAGACATGTGTTTCCAAAGCGAACGAGAGCCATTCTTTTCCTCCCTTTTCACAGAGTTATTCTTTGATCCACTGAGACTTAGCAAGGCGACCACGGAGAAAATGTTTTAGTACCCGAAGAGTTTGAGATAATAACATGTACTATACAGAGGAAATTTTCTAAAGAAAATATTGAAAAAGAGACCACGATGCAATTTAATATTTTGCTTTTTTTACCTTTTATGTGTGTTTGTAGTTTTTTATCGATATCGATTTTATCGACATTCGAATAACGATTTAGTTAGAAGTTGATTAAAAACAAAGAAGGTTTTTTTGATAACTACTTATTAAAATCAGTGTGTTACATGGTTACTTAATCTCTTTTTATGATCAATCCTTAATTATTGTTTCACTCTCATCTTTTCTGGTCAGCACTATTAATGTAACGTAATTCCAAGTGACCCTGATAGATTGTTACTGAGAAACGAGCTGGAATTATTTTTCAATTTATCCGATGAGCAATAATATTGGCTCCGGATAGATGGAGAATAAATATCTCGATAGGTGAGGGGGGAGGGGATTCCATCTGAGAAGCGAAATCTATTTCAGTTGAGCAAAGAAAAACTCACCTTTGTAACTTGATTTTTTATTCGCATGTTGCAATTGATAATGATTTACAAAGATATATTTAGAAAAATAAACAGACGAATGTCCTTCTTTGTTTTAAAGACTACATGCAGCAACTGCTAGCGCCGTACAGATGCTTCAGTGTCAATATTATGTCTAGAGTAACGTTTAACTCGCTGTGTTTGCTTTGGAAACAGCGTACGTACGGTCGGAAGAGGATGATGAATTTTTGAGAGGAGAATTTCCTCCAAGATTTTCTACTAGACACTAGCGGCATTCATTTAACGTCGCGCGAATTCGTTTTCATCGATCCGTGCGAGCACTTTACCACACTTGACCGAGAACAGCTTTTAACGGCCCATCACCTCGGATGGCTACTCATCGACACGGAAAGTATATTCGGAATACCTTTAATACGTTTTGAAGGAAAATCGATACACCGAATGGGGGCGAATGGGGCGAAAGAGAAAGAGAGGGAGAGGACCGCACGACTCGCCCCACCGTCGGCTATCAGTGGTCGTGATCTCCTTTATTGAATTCATGAGGAAATTCTATTTATATTGAGGCACGGAGTGAAGGAGGCTAAGGAAAATTAATTGAGCGTCGATTCCAAGCGAGTCCGCGATTCGTTCTACTGTGGTAATAAGTCGGAAGATAGATAACGTACGCGTACATACAAAATTAAGTAGCTTACACAAAGTTAAACACTACGCAAAGAGTTTGAGGTTTGGGAGTTTGAACTCAGCTTCGTATATCGATCACCGTTTATATCGGATACTTTGTGCTGCGCTATCGTTGCATATGTGCACAAACATAATTATATACACGCACAAACATAATTATATACGCGACGATCTCTACTCCGTCTCGACGACGCAGCGATGGTATCTGTAGTTCCCTTCATCGATCATCTACTTTGTTTAACGTTATTAAATGAACGCGGAAGTGAACAGTTCCCGAGTTGCCATAGTCGAGCGCGAAACTTTGGAACCATAGGTGAATCGAGATGTCCCGCTGTATTTCTAAACGTGGCTACTTCCTTAGTTCTCAACAGGACCAATGCTACTCGCAGAGGTCATTGCTAGGCCTGAAGGCCTGATGAAATTAAGTGAATTTATCTCTTCTAGCCGCAATAATCAGACGTAGTTAGTTAAAGCTCGTTCACCAAGTGTCGAGAAGTTTGGTGGATGAGAGGATAACAGCGAGAGAGAGAGAGAGAGAGAGAGAGCAAGGAGAAGAATATGCGTACGCGTTGAATGTGAGAAGGGAAGAGTAAAGAGGGGGAGAAAATAGAAATGGCGGAGGATGAAAGCTGCGAGAACCGCAAGCTCCTTCCTCTCGTATTCCTGCAAACGTCTCAGAGCCTCGGGGGCATACACCAAAAGGAGGGGCTGTGCTGGAGGCGGCACAGGGCGTCTTAATCTTCCCGGCGAATTTATGACCGAGTTGTTTAAGGGATGTTTAGTTGTGCTTAATCCCGTAACTGCTGCATTCGCGTTTCCTAGTTTGCCTGTTTCTCGTTTCGAGCTCACCGTGTACTCCTGTTTCTCGTGCGCGCTCATGTTCCCTCAGCTCCCTTTTTTGTTTTCCATTTTTGAAAGGTATTCAAGCCGGGCTTGTTCCCCTTTGGCTAGATGAAAATCAAATGCCCGGTGTATTCCGCGTTACCGCACAGACGCTCCTTTCCATGCCAGTCTAACTTGACTTTTCTTTTTTATTCTTTATGTGTGCCCATTATTTAGCAGAAATCTCGGCATAAAGTTGACTACGCTATTCCCGAGCTCATAAAGCGACAGGTAAAAAGTGAGCTTATAAAAGTGAGCTTGGATTCCACCAGGAATACTATATTGAAGACGATATATTCTTAATGTATGCTGGGTGTGTAACATCTCAATATGTTTCATGAATCCTGAAGAATGTAATTAGAGAAGAATGTAATTTTCACGTGTATTGTACTTACTCATTTTCAGGATAATTATTTTCGATAATAACTTTAATGTATAATAAACTTTTTATTGAATTTATTAATAAGTTTATTTTCTCGATAAATTGATCAAATGTTATTTCAACAAATTAGTTTACGAGAACTATGTTATTTTATTTTAAAATATATTTGTATACTTTATCTAGGCCACCCCATATATTTTGTAAAATGTCACGTGATGAAATGCAAGTAATTAATCGATCGTTGATATATATTCATGTTCTAATTTTCATTCACAAGAACCGCATCTGTGGTATCGAGTCTCTGTTAAGTACACGAAGTTAGCGAATTCTCTCGATGACATTTGCGTCGTTCGTTCGCCAATACTGGTTTCGCTGACCACAGTGATCTCTAAAGGGGTCGTTTGCCACGAGTTCTCTGCGTTTGGTATTTGGTGAACTTCTTGGCGAAATTAAGGTCAGAGTGGCGAAACTTGTTCAAAACTTAATTAGATAAACTAATCAAAGCACGACTATTAGCGGACTATGTTGCTGTTCTGTTCTTTGTCAATGCTGAAAATCGTTAAACGAGCACGGCTAATGAAGGATTCATACGGATCGCAGCATGTACTTGACACTATTAGAAATATCTCTACTACAGTTCTCTCTCTCTTTTTTTTGTTTCCTTGATAAATTTTAATATTTATCTTATTTATTGTATTATTAATCTATATTCTAAATTTATAATTTTAACTTATATATTTTAGATATGTATATCTCAATTATTTTATTAGAAATAATGATATTTCAAATAATTGTTGTTTTTTCTTTCTCTCTTTTTCTTAATTGTAGCATATATTTGATTACATTCATAAATCCTTCTTTTGTCTTCGGTAAACCATGCATATAAATAAAATTCAAACCGTATTTAAAGCGACTGTCTTGTGACATTTTGTGATACTTTGTAGTTGATCGCTTACGATCGATTTAGTTGGGATTTAAAAACATCTGAGAGAAATGCATTGATAATCTTTTTTCTGCTTCATCGAATGGCGCATAAAACAAGAATGTGTTTAAGTCTTGAAAATGTTGTGCCGGTAGCTAGTGAAGGGATCTCGGAATTGCGTCATTATTGTGCGTGCTGCACGTGCGCGATTACCGATTTGCATATGACCCAGCGCCAGTTGATATAGTCGTGGTGTGTTGTTCAATGGGATCCTGGGAATCTGAAATCCAGTTCTGTTACGAGAGGTCGACCGCGCTCGTATGTCGAGCACGTAGAAATTCGTGCTTTCCTCTTACCTTATCTGCCGTAGTGAGTCTCGAGAGCCCCTGCGAGACGACATCGCGAATCTACAAGGGGGAAAGAGCAAGTTTTCCTACCTACCTACCTACATATCTATCTATCCACCTATCTATCCTCTGTTTAGTTTCTTTCCGCTTGAAGCCATCCCGACACGCCCGACGTTAGTCCGATTATTTGTATCTTTTCGCTAGTTTCGCTTGTCGAAGTAGCGATATTTCTTCGGGTAATTGCTAGCTCAAGTCGATTCCCAGCAAACGAGATGACCTGGTCTAGTTAATCAAAGCTTAGATAACGAAAATGCACCGATGTATCTCGAAATCGTATCCTCTTGAAATGGTGCTCTCTTTTTCCTTATTTTTGTAAATTGTCTTGAACATGTCATCGATCTTTTGGACATGGCTGCAAAATTAAGAATTAATGAACATATAATATTTTAGAGATGTAAATTATTTAATCATTTTCTTGTTTCAAGTATATCACGTAAAATTTATTTTGTCACAACAACTTAATTAAATTTACAAATTTCTGTAGTATTACACACATTATGAGAGCTGTTGTAATTTCATTAACAGAATAATTTAAAAAAAGAGAGTCCTCGAATACGCTCTGCGTTAACCGATATACCATGTTTCAAACCGATTTTCTGTTTTCGAAGTGAGCTTGATAGCGAGGTAGCTTGACAAAGCTAATCGATTGTGGATGTTTGTGGTGAGCGTAACGGCAGTGAATTGTTTGAGTCCAGCTGATTCGGATTTTATCTGCCTCTGTTGTAAAATGTATTGTTGTGCTTAATACAGATTTCTTTTTAATAAAGCTTTGTGAAAAATTTCAAAGTCGCTTCTCTTCTCAGGCGTAAGATCTTATCGTAAAGTTGCAATGACATCGATAAGACAAGATGCATTAATTAAACGTATTAATAATGGAAAAGAAGCAGCAGTTATTATAAAATAGAAAGTTTGCCTTTCATAATCCTATCTGATGCGGGCGCTGCTTTGCATGTAAATTGTTGTGTGCTAATAAAGTTAATCCACGGTTCATAAGTTGAGGTCGTAAGATTAGACGACGGAAAATAACTAGTGACGCGCAAAGACCAAGGAGAGCATGAAAAACACGTATGTACTTAATATAAGTATTTGATCGCGACCTGCTATTTACAATTTTATCAAGTTTAGTGCGCGCCTCTCGTTCTGACCTAGTTGTTGAAAATTTACTATTTGCGACCAGCTTGAAGACGGAGAGTTATGAAACGTACTTCGCGAGAATCTTTTCGGAGTATTTCAGAGATTCCGATCGCCTCAGTTTGAGTAAATTGAATTAATATTGATGCTATTGTAGTTGTCGCTTTTGGTGTACGTGATTCTTCTAAAGTATTCGATTGCATTCGCGGTTGTTTGCCCCGCGTGGAACGTGATAATAGACCAGAATTATGAAAAAGTTCCTCCGGCATTGTTGTTTCTCCATCGAAAGTTAGCATCTCATCTTCTGCTTATAACGCTGTATATACCTGCAAGCTCATCTGGGAAAACTTATTTAACTTAAGCGATATGATTCGATACGTCGATTCTTTCGGATACAAGTCAAACAAAGTTCATCCGGAAGTTTCTTGCTGACACATATTCTCGACGGGAAAATTCCTTCGTGAAAAGTTGTGGTCATTTGTTTTACTTTGCTTTCACTGCGAAGATTTTGCGAATGGAACGGTCACCGGAGGATCTAACTTTTTTCGCGATGAAATGTCACACACGCGCGCGTACACACACACACATTTTCGTATCTATTTTATAACTTGGTAGATAAATACAAAGTTTGAAAAGAAATTTTTGTCTCACATAATATCATCATTGTTTATTCGCACGACGCAATAAACTCGATTGTTTTATGTAAAATATGTAATTAACTATACATTGACTATATTATACGCTCGCACTATCTCCCAAAGGGATTCGATTTTTGTTCCTTACGCTAGATTGCATTTTATCGACTTCGTGACCGAATTAACGTTCACGAATGGTAGTTAGCTAAGGGCCGAAGTTGAAAGTGTACGAGTTCTTTGTGCGAGGTAGGACAATACAGTGTGCGGAGCAGCAGCGATGCAGCTTCGTCGGTTTATTAATAACAGAACAAAATAGAGTTCGCGTAGCGCGAACTTTCTCGGCGATGGTGGATAACGACTACGTAACACTTCTCACTCGTGGACTCTTGTATCGAGTGACTTACCAGCCCTTACTCAACGAATCTTCGCTCCGATAATTGAAGTTTCTTCAATTCAAGAATTCTGAAGTTTAATTCCGGATTTAGACCTCGGAAACTGAAAGTGTCCTCTTTTGTTCGCGTTTATAATCGTCAGTACTACATTTCACATTTAATGCTTTGCCTTGCCTACTGATTTCTCTTTTTTTTTTTTTGTATCACGCAAATGTTATCTCTAAGATTTATATGATTTGTACACAAAAAAATTAATATTGATGTGTAACGTTTCGTAAAAAATTACTTTTAGAGTTGTATCCTGTAAAACAATGTTTCTAGTTTAAACGTTTTTGAAGTAGCTATAAAAATTAGAAACACTTTGAGGTCCTTTGATACTCTTCATGAGAAAGATGAATATCGAACAATATGTATATGTATTTGGTATACTTTATCATGATATTTTTTCTATTTTTTAAATATGTTTTACGCAACCATATTTTAAATTAAATTAAAGTTTAAAAGAATGGATATATGTTGCGGGATGTATGCAAATATAACGAGATAAAATGTCACAATTATTCATGGATTCGTATATTTTACAACGATGTTAGGAAAAATGATCAGACTGGATATTTTATGTTCTTTGAAAAAGATGTGCACATGTCTCAATAGAAAACACTTGTTGTAACACATCTTATTTTAAAGAACTGTTGATTTATATTGTTTTTGTAAATTGCAAACATTGCAATTGTTTTTTTAGTTTAGATTATATCTTGCTGGCTGCGAGATATCAATATCGCGACACAAACTTTCATCGACCACAGTAGTCAGTCCTTCGCGTTATTTTGTGGTTTATCCAATTACTAGAGGATTATCGGATAGAAGTATTGGAGTTGCGCGTCGTGTAAAATTGGCCTTTCGACAAGGATTGGCAAAGCTTGCGAGAAAGGAAAAGGAGAGATGAGGAAAGAGAAAAGGGAGAGCTGTCTCGAAGACGAGACAAATGGGACTTTCAAAGTCGACATTTTTCGCACCAAAAATTGAAACTAATGTAATTTTATTGAGTTTAATTTTTCATGTTACAGGTGTAAAAATTTTATGTCAATCATTAGATCTCTGTCCATTATCAGTAGAAATTATTTTTAATTTCTATCTATAGAAAATTATATTAAGTTCGCGTAATTTTTTATGAATTAATGTTAGGATTAAATATGAATTATAATTTATGGACGAAAAACAATGTATTATAGTTTACTTTCAAAATAATATTTTTATAACAATTTTTAACTTTATTTATTGTCATTGTAAAAATCAATATATCTTTCGTAATTTTAACAAGAGTAACACGTCTAACGCATTAATAATACGGCATTTATAGGTCAGTATCAACTTCTCTCGGTATTAATATTCATATAATATTAGATTTGCGATATTGGCATTTAATAAAATAAATTTGATATGCCTGCATTGCGGTCAATGCTGCGTATTCGCGTAATTATAACTAAACCATCACTTTGAGCTTTCTCTTGTTCGACTCGTGAAACATTATCCCATATATTACATTGCTTTAAAGCACCTTCCCTGTTACAAACATTATTTGTGTCATACGTCCTTTCATTTAATAAACGTTCCGTTGGCAAAATGTGACTACCTTGTTCTCTCTCGAAATGCGACGCATTACGTGTACGGAATACCACCGTCTACACCATTTAGAGTAATTACTCGGCAGTGTTGAGATGTCTCCTGCATTCCTGTGCACCGTGCATTTGTATACCCGTTACGATTAACGGAATGTTTCTATACGCGTGCCTCGAGGCGGCTTCCGGCATCTCATACGTGAATATTCAGAGAAAGTGCTTTTACCTTGAATTTCTCTTTGAGTCCTCTTTGAATTTTTGATATAACGTATCTGTAAGAAAAAAAAATGAAATACATTCCATTATCGAACTATTGAATTAAGATTATAAACAGTAACGCATACATTTTTATTTGCAGAATTATATGGTAGATAGCCAGCGATTTCAAAATTTGCAAGAATATTCGTAAGACGATAGATCGATGTACGTAAACATGTCGGAACGGACCATATTCGTTTTGATATTCGTTTCGAAATCTAGGAATACAGTGTAGCGTGGGCAACGTGAGCGCAATGATATCGTACTTATGTCCATCATAAATACGCGTTGCAGATGTAACCACTGAGCATTAAAATGTTTATGGATCAGAGAGAAGCTAGGAAGTAACTTTCGAGTTGCATGTAGAATATATTTGTACGATCTATGACCTTCTTGCACCTGATATTTGCACCGTGCTTTTTCTGTTTTATTACAATATCGAGCGATCAATAAAATATTTCCAAAAAATCATTTCGTAGTAGAATCAATGACATTTTGTGTGGGGAAGAGTTTTGTCTCTAAATTTTTATTTTTTTTAAATTCCAAGTTTGGGATTTATTTAGATCTACCAACATCTTACTTTGCTAAAAAGAATAATTTGATAGACTCTCTAAATTCTTTTTAAAAGTAAATTAATTTTTTATAATAAATATAATTTTTCTCATAAAAAATCGTTTTCTACATCATAATATCCGATACAAATTCTATACACAAATTTTTGTTAACTCCATTCACGATTTCTCGGCCATCATTGGCGAGTTATGTTTGCATATCGATACGTCTCACCGAGAAAAGTGTTAGTAATTTGGCGGAGTGCGTGCGGTATCGTGATACTTTATCACTGTAAACGCGCCAAGTTACGACACTTCCTCTCGGCCCGTGCCAGAGCGAAAAGTTCTGCCGTCTGCAGACGCGCGGGCGCGCCCTGAAAAATTTTCGATAAACCGATACTGCCGCATCTGATGCCTACATCGCTTTGGAAAGTCTGACGTCGACTCCGATACTCTTCCGGTAAAATATATAGCGGCCCCTTAAGCATCACCCGTATCCACTCTTACTAAATGCGCGCCTATCGCGCTTCTTGAATAGTTCATGTCTACGCCGTGCTGTAGCCGTATTCGCAACACGGCAGACGCTCCATTAATTTTACAGGAACTGTTATAGACTACAGTCGCATCCACAAAAGAACTAGATGCAAGACTTTCTTTGCATCTTCAAAAGCGGGATAAGTTTTACGCTGTCGACAACCCTACCGATAACTATACTTACGCTCCTTGATTGTTTTTTCCCGCGACTTTTTTTGGTACCATTTACAATTTGCTTCGCAACAATGTTACAAGTGCAACGTTACTAGCGCCAGTCTCAAGGGAGTCGAATCTTTGTACTCAGAATTTTTATTGTTGCTGATTGTTGCGGGAGTTGGACTATCATTTTGCAAGTGATGTTTAATATGCAATTGCTACTGGCAAATTCAGAAAACTTTGTACGTGACTTCGTCGAGGCTTTGCGTAATACGTTCTCATATATGACGCATTTTGTCCATAAAGGCACGTGGAAAGAAACGACAGGATAACAAAAGCTGCAGCATCGCGAGGATTAACGAAGTGATGTAATGAAAAAAATGAGAGAAATATGCAAAGCCCGCAAGCAGAGCCGGCGACTTCTCCGTCGTCTTGATTGCATTATATCACACGCGATTTTTGCATAAAGCGCTATACCACGCATAACCGCCGCGAGAGAGCTTTAAAGCCTCATAGAGATTCAGAGAACAACAAAGGTTACTTTGTTTCGCGACTATCGACATTATTAACATTGCAGAATATTTTCTACAAAGTTAATTTTTTATACATAAAGTGCAGTACATAAATCATCAAACTGCTTTAGTTTGTAACTATCTTACAAGTTGCATTGATGCAACGGAAACTTCAATGACATGATGATGTTAGCAATCTACGAACATCCAATATATATTTACCGTTAGCTCGATTTTATTTATTATTATATTAGTTGCAGGATTTTACAAACTAATACAATTATGTGTACATACAAACTAATTACTAATAAATATAATTACTATATAAAATAATTACTAATTATGTGGAATAAAGATGAGATAATTTTTAAAAACATTATTATATTATTACAATATGTACAAAAACCATTCTGCGAATTATGTACATGTATGTATACATATGTATACATGTATGTATATATAGGTATTATTTGAGTTTTACTAAAATGCATGACGAGTGTGTTGCGAGTTTTGACTGTTTATCAATTTTCATTCGGTAACGCGAATATACAAATAGCTTTATATCACGTACAATTACGATAAGAGGAAGAGGGTTTCGATACGAAGAGAAGTGCGATGATAGATTGACTGGACGAACTATAGCAGTTAGGGAGAATGTAATCCGTGAAAAAAAAAAAAACTAACCCTCTATCACCCTAACAGTACCCACGAGAAAAGCCTGTCGCTATAAGGGAGGATATAAATTGTTTTAACGCTGTTCTGATACGATTTGACGAGAAGTATTCTCGTTGGAAGTACGGCAGCGTGAGATACCGCTATTAAATAAAGGATTTGCCCGGACTAACCCCTCTCGATTCTCCGCCAGACAGATGGCGCGTGCCCATATCCCGTAAAATATGATTTGCATAAAGCTAGTTGCCTAGATCAGCATCGCCCGTGAGCTTGTCCTCGCGTCTCGTCTATGTCCCGTAGTATGTATAATCCCGTATCGTAGATACCGGAGATACTGGAAATCTAGCGACAACAAGAACCCGGACGCGACAGAAACGGGCGAAAACCTGGCTTCTGGAATCGACGCGTTCGACGTATCGATTTCGTTATGGCTAGAACTGGCGGTGAGAGCGCGTATGTTTGCTATCTATCGAACACCCATACAGGTAGCTCTCCTTTTCTGTTTTCGTGTTGCAAATAAAAAAATATTGCGAGCGACTATCAATCGAGTACCTGCGAACCTTGCCGTTTCTTCAATTTGTGACAAAAGAGAAAAACTTTTTCCATCGAACTTCCTGTCTTGTTTTTATTAAATGATGATAAGAATTTATTGAGCATTTCGTTCATAACGTAATGCGCGTTACTAATGATAATTAGAAATATGCAAATGAGTAAGCTTTTTTGTGTAATTTCCAAATGGAATATTGGCCAAGAACAAAGTTTCTTTCCATGTAAATCAACTAATTCAATTTTGTATTTGACATAATAATTGCGAAGTGCGTGTTGTAGCGATAGTTAATGATAGGAAATATGCTGCGTCGTTTTTCATTTTTTAATTGGGTAAGATCGATGGAGCAAAAAAATTGAAAGAAGGGATCAATATAAAGGGAGTAAAAGGAAGAAGGACAGGTGAACTCAACGGACCGACGAAAAATATGTAAATACCCGTTCGGGGAAATATCACTCGGCGCCGCAAGAAAATGAACTCGGAAAAATTCCTTCTCGGTGGGTAAGCAGAGACAAAGAAGACACAATGCCAAGGGTGAACTTAAAAAGGAAAGAGAAGGAGAAAGAGGAAGAGAAAAAGAGGAAAAGAAGAAGAAGAAGAGGAAGAAGAAGGAAGAGAAACAAGCAGCAATGATGCTCTCCTCTTTTCTCCGCACAGAGTATTGCGACAGTCTCACATCGCGTAAGAATTCATTTCAATGAATTTGCATTTCAAGAGAGAATAATTCTCTTCGACCTTGTCTCTCATTCTTGTTCTCTCCTTCTTTTTTTTCCTTCTTCTCACCTTTCTTATTACCTGTCGATGTTTGATCGATTTTCAGATAACCTTTATTCGATTGCTTGTTAATTAGCATCGGTAGTCATTACTTGTCTTTCTACAGTTTCATCCTTTTCGTTTTTCCTTCTCTTTTTATCGCTCGAATGTCAGCGATATGTTAGAATAGGGTGAGAATAATGGAAAGACCTTGTTAGGTTTCCCTCGAACGGTGGTCGCTTCTTTTTTATTCGATGGATATGGATCCGTGCCAGAGAAACAAGATAGAAGAGAAAGTTTTCGATAAGTTTGCCGGCTATTCGCAACATCTACATTTTCGCGTAAGTTTAAAGTGTAATCTTTCTTCATGTTGAAATCTGGCTCATGAGTAATTACGGTAATATTTTAATTACGAGTCGAGTTCTCGTTACTATTCATAAATGGTGTCGACTTAAATGCTATTTATATTTGCATAAATTCGAGTTTAAACCTCAAGAGGATAGTTTAAAAAGGATAGAGGATATGTTACTAGACTGCAAAATATTTCCGTTATGCATATTTAAGTAATTTACCAAATTTATAAAAAATTTTAGAACCAAATTTATCAAATATCTCAGTAGAAATCCTAATTTATCATTATTGCGATGTAAATTGTTATAAACTATTCAAATTTGGCAGTTAATTAATTTTAAGAGATGGACAGTCATTTTCGACACAGAAGGTATTTTATCAAGAACCTATTATTTCCTTTATGAAGTCTATATGTATATATAATAGTTGAAGGCTAAATATCTGAATATCAAACACTGATTTTTCTTAATATCAGACATATCTAAACAAAAATTCTTAATTTATATTAAAAATAATTTTATTATATGTTTAATTTTTGTTTAGTTTAAAAAGTTGTTTTTCTATGATATTATTTATGTCCATTATTTTGTCCAGATAATTGGCATCTCATACTAGCAAGAATACTTTCCTTTCTAGCAGACGTTATTTCAGACGTTCATTATTCCGTAATATTGTTACTTGAGTATTTTATGTCTCCTTTTTTTCCGTAGTCTGTACAGCAGGAGAAAAATAATCACGAGAATAGACTATTCGTCAATTTTTTATATCAAGAAAAGTTACTGATCTGTTACTACAATAGCATATAATTGCGAATCTTGTTATACGATAAATATAGTCCAGATGTTACCCATATTGTTCATGAATTACATAGTAGTGTAAATCTGATGGAGTAAAAATTCATTGTCTTTCGATCTAATGTTACAAAACGCAACACTAAGTGTAAATTGCTAGGTATTCGATATCCTATTACTCATTAAAAAAAGATGGTTTATTGCGAGTAATAATTTACTATTTCATAATTTCCATTTTGGTCATTACGGTCTTCTTTCTTTACCCTCTATACGTTATTATGTTTGTAACGCGTGCCACGATATTGCGCAGCGTAACAACTACTATAACTTAACAACTATGAGTATCGTATTAAACGTCGCGTGCAATGTATCGATGGATGTCGAGCACTTTAACCTATTTTGCTTTGAATCTGCGTATTGATCCCGACACGTGCAATCTGTGTCAACTTTCTTGTCCGGGTCTCTCGAGGAGTGACGAATAGAAATTCGAGGCACTTTTGCGGTAGTCAATCGAACGGCTAACCGTCGTCTATCCGATCCGTTTTTGTTAGTTGACGATAGTTTTCTCCTCGGTAGTTTCGAGTTTTATTCGACATCTATACTGCGAAATTTAACTGACATATTAATTGTAATTGTTGTGAAAATAGCTCGCAAGCAAACGCGATAGAATATCGCCGATGCATTTAATCAATAAAGCTCTATGTATACACACACACACACCCACACACGCATATATTTTATGTATACATTTAATACACACACACACACACACACACACACACACACACACACACACACACACACACACATACACACACACACACATATATATACACAATTTTGATTGTATAATTATTTATTTACAAATTGTCGAGACTCGTGTATTAATTAATTACGCAATTAGCCTATTTATTTGGATATGATGAAATATGTATCGTTTTTATTATTCGATCTTTCCATATAGTGGGAGTTATCCTTGCAAAATCGGTAGAAAAACAATACAATTTAGCATTCGATTAATACTTGGACACCGACAAATAGTTTATATCTGTGTTTTATGATTGGCAATTATGTATCTTGTGTTTTATGTCTGTTTGCTGATTTGTTGTAAGAATAACGAGAGTGGTCCAATTTGAAGCGATTGGTTATTCACGCATACTTATAAAGTGTTGAATGGTTATTTACAAGGAGGAAAAATTGTACTCATGGAGGAGAAGGATCAATAGACGCATCCAGGATGACGAGACTTCCAGGAGAAGCAAAGGGAAAGCCTATGAATAATAATGCGACACGGTGGATGTCAGGGCTCTAAGTAGTACACGGAGCAAATAAACAGTGGAAGGACGTATAATCCTTCCCTGGAAAGTGCATATATTACGCCCGACTACCTCCTCCTTGTGAATTCGCCAAGCATCTCGTTGGACGGTTTGGATGTAACCGCATAAAATCATATCTTTCACGGTTGCTAATCTCGAATAAGTCTCGGCTGTCCAATTTCGAAGTGATTCCGGATTTATATTGCTACACTTCCGACTAGACTTCACTCTTAAAGGGTCGGAAAAACGATTTATTATCGGCGTTATTATCACTTCTATCATTACATATCAATTTCTATTCCAGTCTTTATCGTAAGTTTTTACTCTCATATTTTAGAAAAGTAAGATATTGCTCTTATGTTTAGTTGATTGAAATAGTCATATATTGTGACTAGAATTATCATTCGTTTATGGAACTGTTAAAATTTTACTCGTTTAAGTATTTTTCTTTATAGCTTAAATCAGTATCATTATTATTTCTTGACAAAATTAATAAGACATATTTTACGTATGTCAAAGATCTTTTTTGATGTTAATTTGACGTTAATTAATTATATACAATAATAAAATCTTATTCCATTACGAAGTAAATGATATCGGCCATTCATCTACACCGAAAATGTTCCGAGGGGATAGCGCGTGCTTGGGTAATACTTTAAGCTCTGTATCCTGAAAATTTATGACAGTTTGCTAAGCCTAGTATAGTGTGCCTCCCCGAATCTCTTGTACAAACATCTGGCTCTATAATCTGTTGCTCTATCATGAAAGCTGAGAGAAAAAACTGGATATTTTCGATATTGTTTCATAAAAATAGATTTTCCATTCATCAAGAATATTCAAATGTCTTCTCGGCTACACCGACTATTAATTTATGAAGATTTAAGGATAATCAGATCAGAGTGATATTCTGGAAAGACTTTCTGTGACGATGACATAAATAAATATTACCTTCTTAAGTAAATAATAGAGAGATTTATCGGTTCTTCCGTAACGATTCGACCATCATATGTCTTCTCCGTGCCACTTCCGACCCTGTCCTTTAAATCAAATCAATCATAATCTACGCGACGCGATAATATCCTTGAATTTCAGATTTAACGTTGAGTCAGTAACGCGAATTGATTGCCGAGAGAAGATATGAGTGTGCGATATACTTCCGTGGGAGGGAGCCAATGATAACACAGCGAAATTTTGAGATGTCAGCTTATTACACGCCACGGTAGTGCGATGAAATTTTCAAGCGAGATTTGTCGTCCACTTTTCCTGCGCGCGATCACTCGCGCGTAATGATCATAATTAACTGCAGAGAGCTTGGCAGGAGAAATTATGCAAAAGTTAACGCGCGTATAATGATAGCGCATTCTGTAATTACGACAACCATCTCGAATATTAAATGCCGAGAGTGGTGCTTGGCATTCGCAGGACGATCAGTGGCGTTATTTAAAAGAATATTTCTACGACAGTTAGGAAAGAGAAGTGAAAGACGGAGCTTTCCGCAACAAAAATTAAAACGTACGAGCGGTGAACGTAGAATCGGTGGAGACAGTCGTTCCGTGGCGCAATTTACTTTTAAAGGAAATGCGAAGAATGTTCGATCATTCGATTAGAGTTTACGTCGTAGTAACGTCCTCGACGAGTCCTCTCCTTCGGTAAAGTTAAGTGGAGTTTGCAAAAGTAGGTTATCTGCAATTCAAATATACAGCGCTTCGAATATTCTATCCCTCCAACAGTCATTTAATCTCTGCACAAAAGTACACGTTTTCGTTCTCTCTCTCTCTCTCTTTCTCTTTCTCTCTCTCTCTCTCTCTCTCTCTCTCGATATATACAAAAACCGGAGTTGCAGGGATATCTTGCGTCCATATCACGTCCTTCTCGAGACACTAACGACTGATACGTCGATTGTACACGCTATTTGGATTTTCGTCGGTTCGCTCTTTCTCAAACTTGCCTCCTTCTATTCTTTCTTTTTCGGGTCACCGTGTGACACCCTTACCGCGTACGTGCACGACACGAGATCTCGCGCAAGGTTTCTCGAGTCGAGTTCTGGACGACTTATCGGTCACCCCACGTCCGTTCGACCACGCACCCTTTAAACGTACGAGGTCCTCCGAGATCTCACATCCGTACCCGTGTCGTTATATCGCTTACATTGTTCTTGAGAACATGTTCATGACGAGAGAAAAGCTATAAATTCAAAAAGAACATGATAGGTTTGCGCAAAAAGAGTTATCGGTCTAACTTATGAACAATATCAGCGAACACCAGGTAAGCAAATATCCGTAAATTTGGGCGATTTGTGTGATAGCCGTGAGGTTCGCCACGTTCGGACATTAGACGGAATGTAATAGAGGTTCTGGCGAATGTCCAACCGGATGAACGCGCTCGGAGGAAGACGACTGCAAACGTACCTCGACAGAACGTGCAACTCGTGCATCGTGGCTGCGCTTAATACTGGCACGTATGCAGGAATGTCGCCCAGACCCGGTGTCCGGTGATCCCCAGGGAAGAGAATCGTGTAGAGATTGAGAGTGCAGCAGCTGGGTTCTGGACGAGATCGAGCGGTAAAACCTTATCCTTCCTTCCCTCTCCAGTTAACTTCAACCACGACGAGACATATCCGTCTGATGCGCGTTCTCCGGTCATCCGTGACTTCGGATGCGACGAATCCTCTCTAGCTACAATTCGCGCATCCATACTGTATTATCGGGATTTTATTTTCACATCAGTTGTATTATTCGCAGAAGCATCGATGATTCGTGAGCATCGGCATCTGCGTGTGTGAGAGTAACGTTACGTTACATTCTGTTATCTTGTTACGCGAGAATATGTTTGTATACGTTTCGTGAGCATGCATCTACTTTAAATAAAGTTTGAACTGCGTATTTATTCAATGAGTCGATCTTCACTGCTATAATGTTAACTTTTTATGAACAATGAGATTAGAAATCTGATTTTAGAACAAAAATTATATAAAGCATTTAAATTATATTATTAATTTCTACAACATCTTTATTTTATACAAAATTATTGTTAATTTCTAATTTGTTGAGATAAAATCTTACAATGTTCATTTATTTAAATTAAATGATTCTGGGGTAGTATCTATACTACGCAACTTTGATTACAATAATATCAAGGATCAAATTATTTTTCAAAAAGATATATTTTGTTCGAAACAGTTATATCCGATTTCTTCGTAACCTTCTCATTTAGCGAGAAAGAGAAAGAGAAAGGTTTTAAGAGTAGTTACATTTCGTTTTATTATCTTTGAAGTAGGCCTTGAGATCTTCGCGAGACTTTGAATTTATGTTGCTAACCTGGCAATAAGTGAACCACCTTCGTACGACTGTAGTGGAATAACTTTACTGGAGCAGATAAGTTTGTTTCGCGCGCGTGGCATGTTCCGCGTCATATTGGATTTGGATTTACGGCAAAGGCAGACAGAGAGAAAGAGAACAAGACGGAGAGAAGGAGAAATAAGTCGAGACGAAGTAGGGAATAGTTGAATAGCAGTAGCCCGATAAGACCTTTATGAAGCCCAATGCGTTAATTAGTTTCATTCGTAATTTCTCTTTTTGTGATTTTATTTCTTACAATTAGTATATCTAGTACTTTTGTCGTGACCTTTTTCTCACGATCGAATCGAATACAATCGAATACAAGTAAGAATATATCTGTTGCTGAACCTGATATTTAGAACAACCACCATGATAAACAAATTTAATCATAACATCGCGCGGACATTTTTATCTTTAATAAAATTATAACTTTATAAATGCATGTTTCTGTTCGATTAATTTATTCTCATACGAAAATAATCTTCAATGTAATAATTGATTATTGATAACGAAACAAACATTATTATTAATAAAATATAGAAAGTGTATGCATATATTTCGGAAAATAAATATATGTATATCTTTTTAGTTAAAGCGGTCGGAAATAGTAGTATCTATTACGAATTTCACGATTGAAGACCTTCAAATATATTGACACTTTGCAAACGAAACGGTTAAATTTAGTTAGGTATCACTGAGAGAATCTCTATCGTCCGAGTAAACACGGCTACTGGTCGCGTATGGAGTCGCCGATGTCCAAATTGTTCTTGGAAGTGAGCATCGCCAAAGATGAAGAGGAGAGTTATTTAATTTTCTCTCTCAAGCTGACTTGGCAGCAGGAATGGCAGCTGATTCCCGAATTGGCTGAATTGCCTTACTCGGCGACCGGCATTGGCGTCCTTTCTACGATTCCTCTGTCCGACTCGGTATTTCCCGCAATCGGAATTCGACGTGTTTTCGGCGTGGCGGGTTTGCAGAACTCTCGACCGCAAATCTCTGATTTTAATTTCATTCCGTAGTAGGCGCGGTCTATACCGGCGCTACAGTTCGATCCTGCAATGGCATGGGATGCAAATATGTGAGCGACAAGCAATGTGAATTGCAAGCATAGCGTATAGATGAAAAACAGATTCTTCAAGTATCCACATCAGAGTGATCGAATGGTAATAATAATAAATTAAAAGATCAGTACTTTTTCCATTAAAATGATAGCTGTGGGAATTAATCTACTATTTATGAATCTGTTCCTCATTCGATACATCGATAACAGTAACAGAATTATATTTTCTCTTTTAATTGTGTTACTATCATAGTTTGGGAGATGCTTTTTTTGTCTATCACCGATTTATCCGCGAGATATTTTTCCGAGAAATTGATATTGAGAGATAATGGTGCGATCGCAGTGTATAACGTGGCAGCTAAAACTCGTTTGCTTCTGGCGGGGAACCGACAAACGAAAAAGTGTTTTAACGTTTCAGCTACAGAAGAACATCCGCTTGTATGTTTTCGGGAGGTAGAAAAAGTATGTGAGAGCAATTGGTGTTGGCATTGGTTTGGTATTGGCATCGAGATTCATTTAAATCTAAACATCGACGACACATTTGCCGTTTAGTGTTCTCGATCGCGAACGTGGCGATACGCGACAAATTCGGGTCAGCTCACCCGACATACTCTTGCTTGTTCGGATATCGATAATACTGCTCTCGTCGAAACAACAACAGATTGCTGACAGGTCAGCGCATTGAATTTATTTCCCTTATGACTGATTTGTAGGTGCTTGTACCGCGCATAATTTATTATACAATATCATCTAATAGTACTCATCTAATAGCATGTACAGCCATCATCATAGTCGCGCACTCGTGTTGTTCTTTAAACTTTTTTAAATTACATACATATGTGTTTTAATCGATAACGTGCGCAGTGGAACGCAAATTTTTTCTCTTATTTTCGAGAGAACATATTTGTATGAAAGCGACTATCGTGATAAGGAAACTTTATAAAATATATAATTGAAATATAATATAATTCATATAATTAATATTGTATCGCGGAGTCTTGAAAAAACAAAAATTTTGAAGTATTCATAAAAAAATTAATAGATAAAACACACAGTAAAGATGCAACCCTTTTATTTTCAAAGTGTACGGTTAATCTTCCGAATACTGAAAGATTGTTTTTTTATAGTATATAAAGTGCTTGATTTTTTAAATAATAAATTGTCCAGAGTTAAGCTAATGATAATGTTTAAGCTAATGAGATAGAAATTCAAGACATTCAAGACATTCAACATTTTGGAAGAGTTATGAATTATGATGTATAAATATAACAAAGTCCTTTAATATTCTTTGACAATATGGTCTAAAAAAGGTGCAGAAGTGTTTTTAGATAAAGGAAATGTTTGCGGATTTGCTTAGACGCATTAGAGCGAAGTATAATGGCTTTAATATTCGGTTCATTAATTACATCATCCGTGTAGAAGAGAATGGGAAATTCCTCCCGATAAAACCTTTAAATTATGCATGGAACGTGAATAGTTAGCTGGATAATAAAGAACACGTTAGTTAGTCTTTGAACAAAGCTATCGCTACACTTTTGTAAAGAATCGCGCTCGACCACGAGTAAAAAAGTATTCGATTCTCGTGCCTTTGTTGTCGACCGTGTAATTGAGTTCGCCGTTATTTTCCGGCGAGATTTGTCTTTTTTTATAAAAAAACACATACGTGTCTACACATACACACACATGCATGCACGCTTGTTAATGTTTTTGAAAATGTTTCGGAATCATCCTAGACTCTTCATTGTGCGCGATCAAAACTTTTTTTTTATAACATTTTATATTCATCCAACTCAATTTAATCCGTTCGCGTGTTCCTCCGAAAGCGCGAGACCAGATTTATATATAAATTACTTTCGGTCATAAAGCAGTGGCACTTCAAATCGGATCACGGATTTACTCGAAATAGAAAACATTAATGGCGCGATGCATGTGTAAAACGTTTCAATTTGGAAAACATTGGAGGAAAATGTTTCGCGATATATTTTGTAAACTATGTCTGGAGGTATCGCGATATCGATAAAAATTCCTAGAACTGGGTGAATGATAATTAATAGGCATCACGGAATTTCGATAAACATATGTTGCATGATAATTGGCTAACGTGCTGTCCATCGTGATAGTACTTATGATACTTCATATGCATTATATTTTTAGATATATTATCCATTCGCTATTATCGCTTTTTTTGAATTGAGAATTCTTTGCAATATATCTATGTTGTAAATTTTAGTAATTAAAAGTAGTGAATTCGAAGTATATTAAGTGTTAAACTAGAATCATTTCTTCTCTTTATAATAAAACTCATAATTTTTTATTTACAAATATATTGCAAATATTATTACAAATCTATTAAACTTATACAATGAAATAATCATATATTGAAAAAAATGTATTAACTCCATAGATAAAATTCACAAAAACGAATTTCTTCTTTATATCTATCATAACCGACACTTGGGGATAGAACAGAGCGATACAAGATCACGTTTGAAAGTATCAGAATCTGTTCGTAGTGGTTGAAATCGTATCAAGAAGCCTGATAAACCGCTCAATTCCTAACGGACATTCATTTTGTTCCAAGTCAGTGTTAAGCCAATAAATTCGCAAAAGTCACATTTTCGATCTTGCACTTGAAGTTTCATCTTGCACCTGAAAGTGTCACAAAATGTTCATTGCGAGACTTTGTTGAGGATATTAATGCGAAGAAAGAAGTATATCGCTTTTACGACGAGTGACCGAGCAAAAGTTTTCCACGATGCAGGAAATCGAGACTGATGTGATTTTTATATCCCGTTCTGCGCGTGAGTACTCGGAACAATAATACTTTTCTCCGTTATATCGACCGCGGCCTGCGTTAACCCTCGTTAGGGGGTGAACAAGCCACTACGGTTTCTATACATATCCGGACGTCATCGGTAGTTTAAACGTCACTCATCGAGCTTGGCTTTTTCGCTCTTTCGATGACAAGCAGACAGACGCTTTATTATGCTCTAGTAACAACTCTTCAAATCGAAAAAACCGAGAGATACATTAGATAATATTCTAGAAAAGTAGAAAATTACTTTTATGAAGCAACAGCATACATATCTTCGTTTTTCATTGCAAGATTTTAATTTAAAACACCACAGAAATGTTTTTTCAAAGCAGGAATTAGTTTGTCAAAGAAATTCCTCCAGATCTATTATTGAGATTAAAATCAGGACATCTTATAGATCCACTCTCGTTCAGTATTTATTTGAGGAACTATGTGAAGGGCAGGGATGTGATGATCAATCGGAGAATTTGCGGAGCGGTAGTTGTCATATTCGGATGAAACCATAAGGGAAGAAAAAGTGGAAGGACAAACATCTTTGCGCAAACGTTATCGGTGTATTGCAGGCGAAATTCGGTAAATTGTATTTTTTATATTACCTAGGGTTTCATCGCGTTCGCCGTAACTACCTCCAATCTATCGTCACCAGTTTTCTAACAGGGACTATTAGGGATACCTTTCGTCTCAATCGTTATCTTCCTTCCTTCCTTCCTTTCGGCGTTGATTTGTGTTGTTTTCTGAAAGTCTTTTTTCGGGCAACGGCCAGTTATCTTGACCCACACCTGGTTAACGACTCCATCGAGAAGAATTTTGGGAGATGAAGCAAGGGATAGTTTGCGCGCTATGAACGTGAATGAGCTGCTGTCGATTCTTTCACCATGTACCACACGAAATGAGTTTCCCGAGTTTCTCAGACTTTCCTTTCATTCGCATCCCACCACTCGGATTCACAGCATGATTTGGGAAGTACTACCATATAGATTAAGGAATTGGCACTGTAAGCTTGTTCAGCGCTTCAAAGCTTGTTGGATAACTTAAAGGACGAAACTACGTAGTAAAAGATTCAACGTCGGTTTGCAAGTATATATAGAGTAACCTTTAACCAGTGAAAGATATTTTAAGAACTTTTGATGAACTAAGAATTGATTTTTCTGTAGAAAAAATATCATTCTTGCGATTTTCTAATTTTCAACATTCATTCTTAACATTATTAAATTTTTTTATTGATGTTTTTCGTGAAAAAATATTTCTGCTAAATTGAATTAAAAAATTCGATTCTGGATTTTTTAGAATTATTTTTATATTGATATTATATAATATTATTAGTGGACTTATATTATTCAATAAATAACTTTCATCACGAATGGTGCTTTCAGTAGAAGGAGATTTATGATTTATCTAGATGAAAATATCGTAAGGCTGGTCAATGATACAATAGAGTCAGTCCATCATATTGTCTCGAGCGACAAGACAGTGGAATAAATTGATGCACCGTTGTGAATTTATTGAGAGAGTTCGAAGCGTCGACATAGCACATATTGTTTCACTTTATAAGTAGTTATTCCCAATGCGGATAGACTCGAGCGTTGCGATGATCCCGTCTTACTAGTTCCGCTTTAACAGGCGTTGCTTCGATTCGCCTGTATAGCAACTATCTTTAGAATGTTCCACTTACATTATACTTCAGCTGCCTTCTTCAAGGTTTGACTATGTCACATATTTTATAGTTAATGAGGATCAGATCAATCTGGTACTCGTTTATCATTGACACGAATTCGAGGACAACAGCTAAGTTATGAAATATCACATTGGAAACATTTTATATCTTGTAAGAATTAGGAAACATTTTAAAATGTTATTTTTCAGAGCAATTTCTTAGAGAAATGAAAAGTACAGAGAAAAAAGCATTAGAGAATTATTGGACCGTCTGACACAATAAAAGACATCTGTCCTTTACAGTGTTACGGGTGGAGGTAATATTCATTATGAAGTTTGTAACTTCGGGCTTTCTTACATAAATGTATAAAAACTTTATATCTAAAGTACTAGATGCAAATTGTTGCTGTCGAGTAAGACAACGGTGCTAGATATTAATACATAATTATGCTTTGAGCTTCATGGGTAGCAATATAAGAGAAAAGCTAGGAATATGACTTATTATGCCGACCTATTATGTCCTCAATTATATTTGTTCTAATTTATATGTGCATCTTGTAACATACATAAATTACATCGTACATATATATTATATAAATCATATTTATACATTCCAGTTTTACAGTTTTTCTGGAAAAACTAACATGTCTCGATATTTCTTAAATTTCTAAATTTGCTCATATCTTTACGCTACCTTTAGCCTAATACATTATACTTTTATCCGAGATATCGAATTTGGTATCCGATCACATGGTGCAATTAAAGCCGAAACCATAGTGTTTAGTATACCGCATCGTATTACTGTGTGCATATAGCATGACGCAATATCGCACCTGCCGCTGCAATTGCAATGTGTACAAGATACAAAGCCTGGGTCTGAGTAAATCTTGGGAATACAAACTTCAGTATACCCGTGTGGCCCAAGTAAACTCTGCAGCCGCACGTGGCACATTACGCAAGGGGAACGAATTAGCCGACGGTGGTGCTTGCCTAGTCGATTTAAAACTGAGATTGTTAACACTACGAAATATTCATTAGCCTGCACAGTCGCTGATAGATAGACCGAAAAAAGTTTCTATGTGTCGATAAAAGATAAATTGGAAACAGTAACATTTTCAATCCGTGGCATATCATTCATGAAAAATTTTATTTTCTTTTTCATCGTCTGAAATATTAAACTTGATGATCTGTCTATTATCCAATTTTCGATAATATTTTTAATGAATGGCACGAAAATTACGACAATAATAGACTCTGTGAGAAAATGTCTATAATCTTGGCATTACAAGAGAACAAGAAGAATTTATAGAGATGAAGAAAAAAGAAGAGAAGTAAAGAGTTTAGATCTTATCGAATGTTATTATTTTCATTTTTATTTATTATTTTATTATTTTTGTTTTTGTTTATTATATCCGTACATAGTCACGTAACTCGAGCTTTCTCAAAATTCATCTCTTTAATTATGTACCATTTCTGAAATTATTATTCCGTAAGGACTTCGCACAACTTGAACTTCCGATCACAAGATGAGACAAACGTTAAGATGATGAGATAAACGCCGTGAATTTACTAGGTTCAATTAATATGCTTGCTTTTTAACGTACGTTTCTACTCTTTTCTTTTTGATAAATAGATTTTTTCTCACATTTTTTGACAATAATTTTAAAACAGTAATCACATTCAAAATAATATCTAAAAATTTTGGGATAAATTCACTGTAAAATATTATTTTATGACATTTCTCGATGAAAAACCGTACAACTGCAAATATAATATAATAGATTCATACGAAATTTTGCTCGCAAATAAATATTCAATAAATTAGTCGTGAAATTTTAAATGTTTGATATTATTGTGAAGAGAGAAAAATGTATATAAATTTTGTGTAATATATTTTTTACATTTATGATAATTATCTATAATTTTTTTAATATGTACGATTTACTATATAAATAATAATTTAACAGATTCATACATTTGAGGATTTTCATATATTTGAGGATTTTGACAATGAGGATTGTCGAAAATTTTAACACAGTAAAATCATCCATTTCTTAAAATAATGACGAGAGAAGAATAACAGAAATCGATTTTATTTATCATTGGTTTATTAGAAAATTAAAGAATGAATATTTGATAATAATCCGCGATAACATGATGGCGGGTGGCCGTAGCAACGTTGTGATCATTGCCCGGTAATCCCGGATTATATCGGTTCCCAACTCCCGATCGGAGATCGAGAGCAACGTATAGTGCGACGGAGTTAAGACGCCGTAAATTGCACCAATTAATTGCGCGTAGCCTGTTGCTCCTTATGGGTATACCGTCCCTCAGCATCTGCTCAACGATGCATTACAAATTTGTACCTGATAATCATCTTGTGCGGATTGGTCCGACGCGTCGGTGTGTTATCACTTACCGAACAAAATCGCTGATTAAATCGTTGCGTACAAAACAATCGAAGATATATGTGCCAATGTGAAGTTGAATTTCGAGATAAACGCGATGGTTGAATTTATATATTTCGTGAAATGGAAAGATTATGAAAGAGAGTTCAGTCTACTCGTCTGAAAATTTTGACCATATAATATACATTATCTTTTCAAATTTTTATTTTTTTTATTAATTTAACTATTGATATTACATAATGATATTGTAACTCTTCAAACTGAAAATTTGGAATTAAAAAATATAGGTAACTGAAGAAAGAGGAAGATTAGATCTTCGTAGGGATAATCTGCATAATAACTTAATGAACCTGAGTTCAATACACTGTATAGATATTCATATAGTATATCACATAGGTTTTCATATGTCTTACACATTACATATACATATACACATACATTCATATACATATGCTTTTAAATAAAAGTAGTGCAGTGAATAATTAAAGAAAAGATAGAAGCAACAATCTAATTTAAGACGAAGAAGAATAGATTGAAATCTAGAATAGATTGAAATGTGTGTGGGTATGTGTTAAAGAGACTTTATTAAATTGGAAAAAATATGAAAACTCTTAAAAATAAGAAAGATCGTGTAATATTAATTGTACACAGCTGTGCTTCACTTTACGTTCGAGGCCTCTCTCTATGAAAATCCATTATTGTGAAACATTGAAGAAGATTTCAGCTTCTTTGTCAGGCATGCCAGGGCGAAAAGCTCAACTTCCGCTCCGCTTCCTCTCTTTTCCGTCTTTTCGTCTTGCAACTGTGTTGGGCCGATGTATAATAGTAGCGATAGCTGTAAACTTTCCACCCTCATGTACAACAACGGCAGCAAGTTTTGCAGGATCGAACCGATGAAAGCTTTTTGTCCTTTTTTTCGTTTTTTTAAATGCGCCATTATCGCGACATTCGATTTACGAGCTCATAGATGATCACAAAATGATACAATCATGATACATCGACATGAACAATAATATGCTTTTCGATTCTTTGAAACATAATTGTTCGTTGCTTCCATTGTAAGAACACGTCGTTACATTTCCTATTTTCAAAAGAGAAGATGGTATAGCGAGAGATCGTAAAACGCTTTATCGGGGAAATGTTGTTTCACTAAGTATGAAGGCGCGAGTTAAACGCGCACGGCTATTTCGGAATAACGACTAGAGTAAAGTTGGAGGCCAAGAAGTGCAGAAGCATTACAAGTGAAACGTTTGTTTAGTCGGAATGGTCGAGCCAAGAAGTAGTCCCATTTAAAGCTATTGTCGCGACATCCTCCTTTAGCAAAATCGTTATTATTGATCAACTTGAGATTCAATTGCTACGATCTTATTTGCGAGCGGCCTTGTTCCTCTAACTATCGCGATGTTTCTCGCGCTGCGCATAACAGCAGATTTAGAACGCGAAAAAGAGAGAGAGAGAGAGACACGCGCGTTCCACGACGATAACGCATTCTCGGTAGATATGTACCTACCAGTCTGGCATCTGGTATGTTTTCCGTGTAACTTATCTTCATTTCAGCACGGAAAAGGAAACGTCTGTTTTCTCATCCTCACTTGTCACCTACGCTCTTGAATTATGTACGCAGCATACGTACACGTATACACGTGACATCTGGAATACGATGTTTGGGCATAATGTGTTCTGATACGACGTTTACCGCGTTATCCGAAGTAGCTCGGGTTTCGGATCTCTGAAACACGGTCGAGACGTTCTCGTCTCGGGAATTTTTAAGGCGAAAAGAATTGTCGCTTATCACCAGCTATGTACGATCGAGGTTTGTGCGACATCGTCGCAGAATGCAATTATTATCATGCGCTTTTATTACGTATCAATTCCGCTTCTATTTCACAGTCCGCTTGCAACGCAAATTATCGGATAATCTCTTCGCATCGACGAAATTCCAGCGTCGTTACCTCGCAGACGTAATTAAATTTTACTGCAACGTTTTCCCATAATCTCTAAAACGAAAATAACCGGCGTTTTGTGTATACTTTTTGGCCGGATATTGGGAGGTAACGAGGTATTGATATTTGCATTCTGCTCGAAGCAATAAGAAACGCTTTATATCGGCATCACGCGCGTCCCGGCATTTCATTACCGATAAAAACCGTTCGCAAATTAAAAAAATAATCTCTCGCACTCTCCATTCACAAGATCAGATTGGCCGTTGGCGCTGGTAGACTATTAAAATAGAGATAATTAAAACAGGGAATATTCTCACCGTTAACCTCGTCTTTTTTTGCGCCGAACAACCATTCATCGCTATGTATCATGCATATGCATGTATACCCGCTAACCATACGTACGATATTGAACCAGCGAAATATGCAGGTAGCGATGGTGAAAAAAATGAGCCATGTTTCGGTTAAACGTTGAGTTAAGCCTTACCAAGAATGTTGCCACAGACACGATCACGATAATTTTATCGATAAAATTCGCTGAATTTATTACATTGCTACCGTAGAAACAAGATAGTTAAGAGAGCGTCTGCTTGCTATACGTCGGAAAATGTATTTACTAGTAAGATATATATGAACGAAAACTTTTATACTTGGAGATTTTTATTACAAATGTACAAAGAAGACGTACACGTACATTGTATACAATGTTTACGTGTACAAACGTGTATAATGTTTCATTTTATCGTAAAGTAATCGACTTTCAGCAGATTCGAATGATAACATTATCAGAAATCCATTGAAATTTGACAGGGTTTCTACCTTACATTCTCGGATTTACATGATGTCGGCGAGTTTACCAGTTTACATAATTATACAAAGTCAGTTTTGTAGCCGCCGCTAAACTCGCCAGATAGTAACGAACAAACATGTCCGTTTACAATGTTTAATCGTTACTTTACCGTGTGTTAGGTACAGAGAAATTGTGTTTCCCCCATTAGCAGAGCCGAGTGTGTTGCGAGAAGGGGGATTGTGTACCTAAAGCGCCGTTCGTGCACTCACGATATTTATCAACACATTTGACTGCAAACGACCGTGACGACAAAGTCCGGTGGTTAGATCGATCCAGTGAGAAAGTATCGTATCGCTTATTCTTAAATCACAACCTAAGAAAGCGGAAATGTGCCAATCGAATGTCGCTTGAATGTCGCTCGACTTGGAATCTGCGTGAACACGAGAATTCGTTGCGCGTATATTTCTGTGAAATACGCGTTTCTCACTTGAGCCAAGTTGCTGTACATCGACCTCCTGCTATTTATTAGTCTGGCGCCACGTTGACGAGCGTCGGCGTTGACTACTGTTAATTAAATCCGGACAATTATTTTGCTCGACCCGTCGTAAACCATTCGTAGCACTGTCGCTCTGCGGAGGGCCACGAATTTACCTCATGATCGTCCACGATCGATCGTCGGTCTTCGCGATGCACGTCGACAGATCTCTCTCTCCTTGTTGTCGCCACGATCAAGATTTTAGTCCAGTTTACTTTATTTAACTTCGTAAAAGCAAACACGAATAATGGCTTATTAATTAAAGCTTTTAGAGTGAATTTTAATAAAAAAACTAATTAATAAAACTTCGTACATTTCCTTCAGTGTTCTTTACATATCATGACTTTGCGAGGAAAAAGGAGAAACTTTTTTACGAGAAAAGAATTTTCTTTGTCACTTTTTCTTTTTGTTTTTGTATTATTTCCTGCATATTAATTATTTGCCTAGTTTTTTGTTCCAAATTAGAATGCATCAAATTTTGTCATCTCTGAATTTTCAAATTAATATTCATACCGTTTTCGAAAGCATTTTTTCCAATAATCACGGATATGATTAAGTACTTTTATATGTGGGATAAAATAAAGTTTTAGTCTGATCTAGAAGCTTGCGGTTACGGTAAGTGGATGGGTGAATTAACGACGTCGCCGACTTGATTGAAATTAGAGACGAAGGGCCAGTAATACTAGGAACACGATACCGCTCGCCGCAACGCCAATCTTGCCTGTCTAGTCTGTTACGTCGGACGAAGGATAAAGTAGCACGACATCCGGCGAGTTCGAGCAAAGGTGATGACGGCACGGTTGAAACATCGGTCTGACGGTTACCTAAAATATAGGCTAACAGAGTACAAACTCTCGAAGTCATAGCTGGCAAATAGATCATTAAGAAATTGACAAAGCATCACAAAACGCTTTTTACAATCCAAACAGAATCCGAAAAATATATAACAAATATATTTCTTTTTTCCACATTATACATGTGCAACATGACATTAGTTTACATATTATGATCTATTCTTATTCTTTTTTATTTATTGAAAAATGTAACTTAGATAAACTACATCAATATTTATAAAACTTATTTATGAAATTAAAGCTCAATCTCTTTTTTGTTCTGATAATGCAACATATATAACATGTTGTTAAAACTTACAAAAACTTGAACATTAGTTGCTTTTAAATTGAAGAAAGATTTTTGTATGTGTCTTTTTTAATAATAATTGCTCACATATTTCTAAGATAGGGTTGTATTTTTTCAATTATTTCTACAATATTATGACAATGTCAAGATAATAATCTCGAATAATAATCTCGTGTTTATTCGTAAACAGATTTTTAAAATATTATTTATTTAAATACTAACAATTTAAATACTATTTATCTTTAATTTGAATTTAAATACTAACAAAACGTACTAAATTATATTTGAGCAAATTTGTAATCATAAATTCCGTTTAATATTCCGTATGTGCAGCAAAGCTTTTGATCATATATAATCGCCCATATCTAATCCGTAATGCAGTATATAATCGCAAACAAATCTGTTCATTGATTCGTCGATTTACTGAATTCCAATATGAAATGTGGGACATCAATGTTTATTTTAGCGTCTAAACGTATGACAGCTAATTACGATTAGCTGTCGTTGGTCGCAATACATTTTCGTTGCTATACGAAATCAACGAAACCGTGAGAATTTGCGGTGCAGAGAAAACCCGCCACAAAATCGCGCGAATTACGACGAAAGTAAACTTTTCGTCGCGCTAACGAAGCAGCCAGCATTTTATCGTGTTTAGTTTATCCGTTGTAAAATATCGTCGCTCGGTTATACCGTGAACTTCGTTACCACTGCGACCACCAAGTCGTTCACTTTGGAAAACGGCGGTTGTTCGCGGTCAATTTTTCGCCACTCTCCAGCGAAGGCAATTTCGTCGCAATGTGCACGAGGCGCGGAGACATTGACCGAATTAAGACGTCGCGCATCACCGTAAACACCGTATTCTTTTCGCCACGGATTCTCAGAGCAAAGTTAAATCCTCGAAACCGCGTAACGAGCTTGTTTTGCGAGAATGTCGGACTCTCGACTTGGCAATTAGATTAAGTCCTCGATGAAAGCATTGATTGCCGTCGAGAAATATTTCATATTCTGCTTACAATGTAATTGAACCAATTCGACCACGTATGTGAATGCTAGCCTGGATTATTCGTCTGTTATCGGAATCCTCCCAAATTTAATATTGAAGATTTTTATTGCTTAAAATGTTGGAGCACTTTTTTGGCACGGATCGATAACTCCCGAACTGTTGTTCTATTTTAATCTATTCCAATAATCCATACGTGTCTTAAAATTATATAATGTTAAAAAATCCAATTAAAAATGTACTTTAAGTTAGGGAGTACGATTCGGCACTTTGCCAGAGAAGCAGAACGAACTGGAAACGACACATTAAAATACAGCTTTCTACAGCAAACATCATGGTGAAAATGTTACTTTTCAGTTCCTTTCAGCAGCGTCCGAATACCTAGAAAATTCCAAGCATCCCAAATGCGACCAATTTATGCAACGAACGATCGAGGTAAAGCCTGGCATGCGGCAGGAATGCGTAACTGCAGATGAGGTTCGACTGAATGTTTTAGGCGCTTCTTAAAACTAACGGAGCAAGTAATTAGTTTTTTCGGGGAATGAAAAGTTGGCGAGATAAGGCAAATCGCCAGACGATATTAGACCCTTGACTTATCAACTTTGCTATCGTTTGAAGATACATATACTTTGACAGGCGATAAACTGTCAGGTAAACGAATTTATTTGGAAAGAAAAATACAAGCAATGTATTTTTATACAATGTATACAATAATACAGTAGTAGTAATAACGTAAAGGATATAAAATGCGTAAAATACCGTAAAATAAAATGCGAATTGTATTGAAAAAAATTCATCACGATGTCATCGTAGCCCACTGTCGTACACAGGCTTACGTGTGTGTGAAAATATATTAATTTGAAGATAACAAATATATTTATTTTCTTTCATCTCTCTTATCGCGCGCATAACTCACATCGTTCATCGCTTATCGATGTGTTTAAGGGACGTGAAGGAGAAATCGCGTACGACGAACCCCTCGTGAATTTTTCCGAGCCGCATTCAGCCAATAGCAAAGCAATATAGGAGAAGATGCCATGGCGTATTTATGCTGGATTCCAGGGCGGCTCCTATTCCTGTTATTGGAGAATACCTCCACCTTAAATACGCCGATACGAATACCTCTATCTGCCTGCTGCCTTCGATTGTACATGAGAAAGTACGCGTGTATTGTCGTCAAATAGACAACCGCGTGTTTCCCTCCGGTATGTTAGCGAGCATATTACCGATAACATTATCAAGCCTGACAACGATATCGTCCGCGTCGCGATAACTCGTCGTATAGTGAAGATCCTGAAACGCGTTCACGTCGAACGGGGCGCGGAAACGGAGTTATCGATTTCTTGTGGGCATCCTTCATTAAAATCCGGCGTGAACGATTAATTATTACTAAATGCAGTTGGTGCTAATAGTTGCATACTATTTAATTGCAATGTGTAATTATTTTGTGTAATCATCGTTGTCGTCCATATAACCGAATCCGATTTCCTTTTTTAACTTGCGACGAATTACATGCATTCAGTAACTATAATCGAAACTACCAATGATTTTGCGTAATAATTAGCAGGTTATAGAAAATTATTGTAAATTTCAAGCGTTTACCTCTGAATACTGTCCAATTTCGAATTCCAATAGTTGCACGATTTAACGATACCTGAAGTTAAGTTAATTTTCAGTTAACATCACAGATATTTTATTATTTCCAAACTTATTTTGGTTTATTTATAAAAATGTGTAAACATGTCTCTGGTTTTACTTTTATTTCGTTAAAGCGATACCATATGCGTTCGTAGCACATCTGCGAGTAAGGAACGTCAAAGTCCCAATTCGCTTTTCGTACGTTACAATAATCTCGTTTTGCTTCGCTACGTTTTGCCGGCTCGTTTGACATTCGATGCTTGAAATATTTGTGCCAGCCCATATTCAATGGAGCGCGACACGCGTCAATATGACTTGAATCATATTTCCTGATTTTGTTCTTGCGTTAGAATATCTATCTTCGTTTTGTGTGTGCACACATCGTTACATTCCCACCGTCTAGCTATCGTGGGAATTTTCACAAAGACGCCGTTGGCGGGAATAATATCGTAAAAATTCGTAAAGCGGATTTTTCTTAGTGTCTATATATTGGGATGCAGCATTGCACCTCAAGCATCGTCCGATTTAAGTTTCTGCAGAGTAACACAAAATAAATTCGCATTCATGCTCCGGGAAGAAAGATTTTGTGGTCAATTTGAAATCGACTTACAGATAAAAGGAATAAATAGGTGACTGAATAAACGTGCAAAATAAATTTAAAAAAAAATTAAGTTTATTATATTCAAAAATCTTACAAAATATTTCAAATTATTATTCAAATATAATGTAACGGAGGACGATGTATAATAATGTAATTTATTTATATTTAAAAAAAGCAGTTTTATCTTATTATTAATTTTAGAGTTTTTTTTTAAGATCTAAAAACAAGTTTATACATTTAGGCGGGTATTAATCGATGTGTTCGGACTGATGCACGAACGAAGTGCTACGAATATCAAGATCTTTGCAAACCGTAATTAGACAAAGTTCGAAGTTTCCGAACTTAAATCCTCAGGCTGCTTTCGAGCTGAGACGCGGGCACTATGTTACGTTTAAAGAACTTGGTGACCCGCTCGGTTTGAGTTAGTTCTCTCTTAACGGACGAATTCGCTTCTCGCGAATTTATACAACCCGTATTACTATTCACGCGATTCCCCAATGAAATTTCACAATGCTACTCTGGCAATTCCGAGCGAGGAACATTTTTGCAAATTTACTTCTCCGCGACATCTCTTTGACTTTTTAAGTTTTAATTTAAATTTCAAGACGTAGTTACTAAGTTAAGAGAAAGAAATACTTCCTAATATATTCCTTTTGTTGTAAGTGCATGCCATTAATTTTGTGAGTTTTCACAGATAAATTTTTTGAAAAAATGTAAAGGTCATTTAAAAAAGCTTTTTAAAATTATCAATTCTTATAATTTGTATATATGTATCTGTTGAGAGAGAAGTAATTAAATTTCGAAAATAATGTTTGGCATACCTCTTTGTTATCAATTTCAGTTTTATCGGCGTTCATTGAAAGTATAAAGTTACCTAGTATTTCGCTATCTCAGTTGTTTTTTCGGATTTTAGGAGGTCCGAGCTCTCAGGATGTACGAACTTTAAATCGATCTTGCGGAATAGAAATATATCACGAGTACCGTAACTCTCTTCTTGTTCTACTTAACGATAGTGGATCGATCGCTGAACGGAAAGTATTTTTTGACGTTTTGTTCGATTACTAAGGTCTCTCACTGAGGTCTTGTCGTAATTACATTTCAAAATCGAACCGTTTTATGGAAACATCTCCAAAAAGAGTTTTTTACGAAGTTGTTTGATCGGTAATAATAAATTTGATTTTACGTTCGACGTTACTCGGATCACGAAATAAATTCTGGAAATATTGCAGTGCAGCGAAATCGCGATTCGAATATTTGGTTCGACGACTATTGGGATCATTCTGAATGGTGCTAACCGCGGCGGTATGCAATTACGTATGATTAAACAGCAATATCGTCACCACGACTTGAATTAAACGACAACAAGGTTGATCGGCACGCTATTAACGACGCGACGTACGAGCTCATCGCCGTATTTGCCGATAAATTGTGTTTTCTGAAAAAATAAGAGCAAATCGACCCGTAATGTAACTTTCGATGTACGATTATTATATCCGTTGACATGAGGCGTCGTGCTGTGAACATTGTTAAACGCGTCGTACAAATTTGTAGTAACAGTTGTACCGGATCGGTTGACAGTGCTTTAATTCAATTTCACACTGCGATGGACTGCCCGCTGCTCGTCAATTATATCGACTGCTGTAATACCGAGAAATCCGCTCTGAAATTTCGCGAATTATCTCGCGAATTATCAGCTGCGCGACGTGCGTTCTCGGTATCTGGAGGGGAGACTATATTTGCCGCAATTAAGCGAAAACGTGTTACCGAGCTAATTTGCTCTATGACGCAATTTGTATTCTATTTAGCGATATAGAACGCGTCGGAGAATGGGCAGTTAAACGATTCTGAAACATAAAGCGTCGCGCAATGGCGAGCGTATTTTTACGAGGTTATCACGAATTTTCGGACGCGTTGCAACTCTCTTTTAAATCAGTCGCCATTATTCGCCATTGTTCTCTTGTTTGTCGTGCGTTATTCGCGAGTATAAACGATCACGCTTCGGTACAACTTCCGTTTTGGCATCGAAAAATTAAATCCCTCCGCGGAAGTCGCGTCATCGACTCGTTATCTTCACGAACGAACGACCCGGCGAGAGTCATTTCTTCGCGGAGGGCTCCTTTAACTCGTCTCATATTCCAGCCGAAATGCCGTATTGCAGCTATGCCCCAGATTCGCCCCGTAATTTCGAGTGCGATCGTTAGCGAAAGAGCCTATGGAAGGTGGGTCGTTTGCGTGGTGGTTAACCGCGCTATATCGCGGGACATGCGTACACTCGCAGATACGTACATATTCGAGTGTGCGTTTACCGCTCATTTCCGGGCATCTTAGATTTTCGCTGATTTGTATTTCATCGACGTGAAATTGTCCCATAATCATGCTAATGTCACGATGACATACGAACTCAATTAGTCAGGTACATATGCGATAACCGTGTATGATATTTAATTAAATAAACTCGTGCTCTCTGTAACTTTGTTTTGCATAGTCTAAGAAACTTTGCACGAAAAAGAAAGTCTAGAAAAGAAACTCTTGTCAATGCTTCTTTTGCATGTCTGCTGTTGCATTAATGAGCGACAGTGCATATACTTTGGAAAAAAAACGTCGCGGCAGCAGCGTGACCTTGCAATATGTACCTGCAACTGTGTATGTATGTATGTACATCAGATCTATTTGTACGTTTTGTTTGTACGGTTCGCTTTGCTTGGTTTCTGCAAAGTGGTGCGTGTATTCTTCCATCATTAGCAAGGAGTTTCGCAAGAGGTAAGTTGAAGTAAAGTACACACGTATTATTTGGACGATAGGCCGTCCTCTAATGATCGTTATAACAAACGTATTGAAAGCAGTCCAATTAACGTGACCGTCCACATCTGCAATCCATATCTTTCCCAGAGGTTTATTTTAGTGACAGCAGTATCGATGTATGTATCATCTCAGAAAAAATTTGTTTCAACATAAATTAATTTAATGATGAGATATAATATATAATATGTATATCTTATTATAATGAAATATAATAATTTTATTTAAATGATGAGATATAATATTATATATACAATATAATATGTAGAAGCATAATACAGATACTTTAAGATTATTGTAAGTTGGTGACAGGTAAATATAATTTTTGTAATAGATTAAAATAATTTCTGAGTACATCTTCGTGTAAACCCTTGCTTATATTTCTTTTTATCAAGTTTTTTTTCGGTAGATTAATATTGCAGATATTTTTCTTGATGTATAATATATAATAAAAAAAAGAAAAATCGATGTTGTTATATGGTTCGGGTCTTGATTCGAGTTACGGTGTGATGAGAAGCTGCTACACGTATACGACGCGTCTTGTAATTAACACGACCCAACGGGTTAAAATTATGTCCTGCCGTTTACTTCCATCTCCATGATGCGACCCGCGGCCTTCGCCCTCGCTACATCTCCCAAGTAAGTATTCCCACAAGCGTCTTAACGTAACTCGCTTCACAACGTATGCTTGGACCGCTAACGCCGTGTAATTAAGCGCCCTCGGCGCGACGATAATGGCGTCATAATTACGGAGCCCCCTTGCTTTCCACTTCTGGTCGGTGGTATAACGATGAAAAGATGTTGGGAACTGGATCATGGTCACGCTGTATTTTCAGTGAGAACTGTGAACTAATCGTGAATGATCTTATTACATTGGGATTAATAAGAGAGATGTTTGACTGAAATTGAAACACGATTTGTAATCTGAAAATACGCTAATCTATAACAATAAGACTGACTGTAACTATATAATGAGTTTAACAGGAATTGAATAGATATTTCCGTAATCCGTAAAAATTAATAATAGATAGATAGAGAGATACAAGATTTATTTCGATTCTAGGTCAAGCTGAACAAGGCAATTCGTATATAAATCCGGATACCGGAAATGAAAAGCATCGTGGTTGATACATTTCGATTGCAGTTTGATCTTGCATTCATGATCGATAAGTTTTTCGCGTTGATGAATGGTATTTTTTGCTACTATTCATTGGATATCAAAATCAAAGTGAATGCAATCGCGAACGCGGTACTCAGTTGTTCACGTTTACACGAACCCTTAGCGTTGACTAGGTCATCAAGAGTGATCAATCTAGAGCGCAGATTCGCCGGGGTCTATTATCGGCCAACGTAGAAGTCGAGCCTCTTCAAATGACGTTGCTCTCTGCTCGCTATTGCAGCTTCTCGTATTCATGGAAATTCTAAGGACCCTATAAACCCTGTTTAAGGATCATTTCGATCGAATTAGGTCGGTCCACATACACGCACGCGCACGCACCCATCTGCAGCGTAATGGAATTCCGATACCAATTTGCGTCCGCTTTGCTTCACGTCAGCATAGTGACAGCCGCGACCTCATCGTTGCATCCTTTCTAAATTATTACTAAACCGGGTAAATGATCGACGAAAAGCGCAAAAAATGAGATCTCTCAATTATATTTTTCTTAAACAAAGATGTTTCCAAAATTTAATAAAAATTTATCTCTCTTTCTCTCAGGCAATAAGAAAAAAGTAATTTTCATCACTCGATTTTAAATTTTATATTATTTATTTCCATTATATTTCTATTTGTAAACTCTTCATCCACTTTTTCATAATTTATTTCAACAGATTTCAATATTTTAACATTAGAGGATTAAATTAATTTAATCTTTTTAAAATAAGCAATAATTGCTTAAAAGAAGCGTGTATTATAACATAGGTTTGAAAGTAATTTTCAAATCGTCCAATATCATTCGTTGGAACATTGAGTATTTTAGTCGACTTCCGCACTGTGCTCAGATCTTAAACTTCAGTTATGGAAATTAACTAGCAAAATAAATCGACCTTCGGAAAGAGATGATAGACACGAGATACAGGGAAAAGTTGAAGTATGTGAGAGCTACGCGAAAAATAGAAGCGAAAGGAGGAGGCGGTGCTCGAATAATGATCGATCACACGTTCCGTCCGCCTGTAAAACCGGATGTCGTGCCCTTCCGCAACAACCCGCGACGGACGGTCATTTGTTCAGGCTAGCGCTTATGTACGATCCCGGGGCCGTGTCATGCGGAAGCCTCGATGCTCGTTCGTGCCGATATATCGATGCTATTACATCAACGTCCTCCGTTACAAACAAGTTTTGGCTGTCCTTTTGGACTTTGTGTCGCGCGTGAAATTTAGTATCGATAGCGCGAACCGCATCGCAGTTAGTGGCCATTACATAGTTATAATTATTTGTTTTGTCGTAGTAATTTACCCGCCACAAAAGAATAAGTTACTCAGCCTCGCCGAGCTTTCGCGAAAGCTCATGCCATTCACTTGCTTGCTGCAAATGTCCTAAAATGTAAAATTGGTTTTATCTGGCGAAAGCCACTCTCGCTCGTGTCGTTAAGCATTAAGTGTCGAAAACCGCGAATTTTCTGCACGCTATCCGCTACCATTTCGTTCCATCTCCGCGTCTACAGGGAACGTTAAAGTTTTAATGCGGCAGGGATAAGCTGTCTTCGCTGCACCACGGGTTATCCACTAAATGCTTGAACGACAACCACTGCAATTTTAGTTTGGCCGAGTTGCCGAGTTGCACGCAGTTCTTGTCTTGAAGTCGTCTAAAGGACTTTTGTTTGAATACACAGTGCCGATTAAAAATTTGAAATCATATAAGAAAAATGCAAAAACTGTAAGGTAAATTTTTGCCTGATTGAGATACTATTCATCAGAATTCTAATTATTAAAGGTACTGAAGCTGTACACTCATTATGATTCAATTATATATATATAGGCAAATTTGATTAATTTTTCATTATTATAGGACAGCGAAAATTTGAATTTAAATTCGTAATTAATTAATCAGTCATTCTTCTCTTATGAATAATTTACTAAACAGCATTAATAGCTTTGTATTCATATATTTGTTATTTAATAATTTTATTAATAGTAAACAATATTTTTTTACCGTTCATTTCTCAATCTGTGAGTAAAATCTAAATAAAAATTTTGTAATACATGCGTTTATTGTGCGAGTTATAAATGTATTTCGCAAAGACAATTTCATCGTTTTTCCTTAAGATTTAGAACGAGAAACTGTCTCTGTTGTGTGTACGAGTCGTGCTAGAACTTTGTGTCGGAACTTTACAGCGCACCGAAATGTATACAAATGAGCGGTGCGGTGTCCATCGGAACGATTAATCACTTTCCTTGCGCGGTGCACGACTTCTAAAAACTCGCGCACTTCGCTTGGTGACAAATCGAAAAGGGAATACGAGCGAAACTCGAATCCAATGCCGAATAGTAAAACTTTAGTTTCGGAGTGTGACTCACTCTACTCAGATTAAATCGCATTTATAGACGTTCTTGATGAATTTCGGAGAGATTCCTGGGGAGAATTTCTTCTCAGAGATAATGCTCCGTTAGATAATACAGTTGCGGGGTGAAGGAAACTTTTAGCATGTATAACTATGTTGTTAGTATACGACACTAAACTATCTCGCCAAACTTTGCATCAAAATACGTGTTACTTTATAAAATATCCGTTAGCTTCGTGTTGAGGAAAGTAGAGAGGAAAGTATTGTTTAATACTTAAATTACTTTTTGGTGTATTAAGGATCAAATTACTTTTTCGACTTATTTTTCTACGAAAAGCGCAAGCTACAGGAAAGGATACTTATACATATATGTATAATTTACATAAAGTGTTGAAACGCATAATATATATAAATTTAATCTAAATTAATTGAATATGTCAGCGACGAATCAGTTTTTCGACAGTTTTTGTACATAACAAGTTATCCATAGAGTATCGATCATATAATGTGAGTATGTGAGACTAATCAAGCTCGTAGCATCACTCGCGCAGGGTGATTAGATGCGCTATCCGACCTCAAACAACCCACCGTTCTAACTCAAACACTAATCCCTTAAGGGAACCAAGATGTTAGATTATGTTAAAGGTAATTAATACTGCCTTTCGCTCGCACGCTGTGCAGTTGCTTTCGTAAGAATTTAATGAGACGTACCATTAACGTGAGATTTCGGAGATATCTATTATAACAGACATACAATGCTCTTATACATAAATCAGAAACTCGAACATAATATAGTACAATATTATATTATAATAACATAACATATAATTTAATTAACAAAATATATATATATTTTTTTGCTAAGAGACGACTATTGAATTGATTTTTTTATCGTAGTCCATTTTACGAAATATTCAAATAATTATCGTGAAAAGGAATGTGAAAAATACGATGTCTAAACTATTGTAACGTGTTTAATACGCGGCGGAAAGGGTGAAAGAAAAATGAGCGTCGCTCTTAATTAATGGAGCGTGTTAAACGACGCCATGTTCTATATGAATTGCTTTTGTTCACGGTTTAAATGACGGGCGATGTTAATCATCGCGACGCACATTACGGGAGGGTGAATTGGCGATGTACCCTCTTAATAGGCCACGTGACAGGTGGGGAAAAGTTGTACCGACAACAGTGCCATACAAGTAGTGCAACATGTTACGTAATCTCGAAACAGAGAGTTAACATGCTCGAAGGAACAAGTTAAGTACATTATAATGCGAGCATCTCGGCGTTCGAGTATCGCGTCATTGATAGCATCAGTGCTTTACAGATAATAGCCGTTATGGGACATAACGAAATTTATATTGTTCATTAACGTGTAAGCAAATAATAGCTCCCGTCAAAGAGAAACGTAATTCTACACTTTCTTGAATTTATATAAAAATGGATATTAATGATAACTTGCTTGAATGGAAATGATGTTTTGTTTCGATTATTATTTAAATCATCAGACTAATGAAAATGTCACTTTTGTTAAATATTTTTAATTAATTTATATTTATTGTCACTTTTAAACTGCGTTATTAAATTTCGTTAATATTTATTGAAGGTTTAATCCCGCACGTTTTAATCTTTTTGACTTAGCATATTATTTGCATATTTTAATTACACATTGTTTCGTTGAGATAATATTGCAATTTTAGCGACAGTTTCGAAACGTCAAATTTTCTGGACTATGTGAACCGAGCGAGATTCACATTTCGATCACGCTCGGAAAGGTTTTCGATAGGTCATCAAAGGCTTAGTCTCGAAAGACGAGGTTCGTACTCGCCTTCGATGAGAAAATACAGAAGTGTTAAGGGTTAATCTAGTGCCAACCCTCCGTCACTCGCCACTTAATCCGAAATCTCTTCCCTTTGTTGTGTCGAGCAAATTCTACCGCGAATCACTGAATTTTGCAACTACGAAGTAACTACGATTTCTGCAAAATTCAGTCTCTCTCCATATTTAAACAAATCATTTCGCATAATATTAATGAAATAAATATTTATCTATTAAAAGATCATCAAATTTGGTATCTTTCATATATGTTCATACATGACTTCTCGCTTCACACTTACAATTGAAATCAGAATTTCAGACCGCGTAACATTCAAAGTATTCAACGATCGCTTTAACATCGTGTCACGCACTTTATTACGATGTTAATTAACACTTTAATCCGAACGTAATGTAGTTGGCGCTTTGATTTGGTGCCTTGTTACAAAGTTAATCGAAGTTAAGAGATGAAAATTTCTATCAAAGAGAGTTGCTCGACAAAACGAACAAGGTGGCAGTCTGCGGAGAATATGCTCATCTAGAAATATCGGGGATTCTGTGGGGGGCAATAATGACTTGGATAGCGCACATTCGTAATTAAACGATTTGAATAGTACATAATCAATCAAATTCTCCAACGTTTGTATGAACGTTAATTACTATTCATATTCATTAACATTGTATTAATTAATGTACTTTTTTATGTCCTTTTGCGAAACAAGTTAGGTAATCAACTTTACGCTGCGAACAAACAGACGTATCGAATACGAGATATTTCTCGAGCGAGAATAATGTGTCGTGGTATGCAGATGCAACACCCCAGTGAGATTGCGACCGCGCATTCCAAGTCGCGCGTCTCTTAGTCTCGACAACATACCGAATACATCTTGGTGCAGGAATACGCAAAAGAAACATGAAGAACTACTCTCTCCGTATGTCACTTTCTTTCTTTCGTTCGCTGAAAAATACATCAATTCCTCGTGAAGTAATCTACGCAGCATGACGCGATGTGGTTCATCCGTTTCATCGGCGTGTGAACGAACGCCTGGTTCGATTTAAAAGATTTGCAAGTATGTTTGCGTCGTACCACCGTAACTAGAAACCCCGTAGTAATAGGTTTCTCTTAAAGTGCTCAGAGTAATTTCTTTAAACGCCAAGCACTGGCCTGGAAGGGAGTTTGCTAATGAATTCCTGTCGGGTTCCTCGCCGTTGGCGCCATCGAAGTGTTTACGTCACATCAAGCGCTCCTCTCTCTTTCTCTCTCTCTCTCTTTCTCTCTGTGCGAAAACGCAGCTTTCTTTTCATCAGCCTCTTCTCTAGAATGATCAGAATAATACGTTCTGCAAGCTGTATAAAACATACTTAGGATATTAACGAATACATTAAGATGAATAATATTTTCTAACGCGGAGCATTACGAGAGGTCGGAATTGTTTTCTGATTTCATCAAAATGGTCTCTGTTTACAATAGGGTAGGTCTGTGATCCTGTACACCCTATATCTACTTACACTGACCCTTTCTTTCTCGTGCGACGCCGTATAAAAGCCTCGACGCCGTAAACGCCTCTCTATTTGAAATGCATTGGTCGTAGGCGAGGAGCACGACGACGCTGTTTGCACTGTCAACCGACGGATAATGGATCGGGGTCACCGGACAAACCGCTGTCACGATGGTGGCGGCGGCAGCGGTGGCGGCAGTCTATGAGGGCGACCCGTAGAAAAATGACTATTACTTTGCCGAAGATCAAGTTAATAAAACGATCGGTCAATGTTGCCCGCGGCCATCCCAAGCTGCCATTCCTCTAGATACGCGACATATCGCGATGCTCTCAGATGCCTCGCCGAGAAATGATCGAGCGACATGTAATTTTAAATCGACCATGGATGGTTCGTGGATTTCTAAGTATTATCTGGATACTTCTGTGTCAATTCTCGAATGCTGAACAAGCAAGAACATTTCAGATATAATTTTGCCTCTCGAGTGAAGCTATTCGCCTTAGATTATCTTATTACATTTTTATTCCAGATTATTTTATTTATTTTTTATTATACTGCACATTGCGCACGCCTTCCGTCGAATTGCAGTAGCAAAAACTCGCAAAAACATTTTAAAATGATTTTTTTGTGGATCTTGTTATCCATATTATTTTGGCCAATTTTGAATGTATCGCATTCTCTTCTTCTTTTCTCTAAATATTACCCCAAAAAAATTATTTTACGGGTACCTTGAAAATTATTTTTCTCTGTTTTTCGTAACAATGAAAAAATCGGGCTTGCGTTAGATCTGTCGAATTGTTAATTCCGATATACATGTCGCGCAGCATCGTCGTCGCCTGACAGGAGATTCATGTTCGTCCCAGCTGTTTAATATTCCGCATCTGTAAGCCGCGCGAACAGGCTGCGCTTTTTTATAGTTTTTCTCCCTCTCTCTCTTTCGTTTTTCTCTTTCTCCTATACACGTATGAAATTTTCTATGGCGTCATAGCATGCGACGGAAGGAATACCGAAAGAGCGTTTTATAAAGAACGACATCCCTTTTACCATGCACATTCACGTGGAAGTATAACGGAGGAGGAATATCGTCCGCGCGGTGCATTCCGCAGCCTGGAGAGGCATGACCTCTCTCAGGTAATTTGCGCCCCCATGCACGCGCGCGATTCTGTGAAGATCTGCCGAAGAAATTTATTTGCCGGCACGATAAATCCCCTGCTGCACTTTCCCATCGCGTCTCCTTGATGGTTAAAAGATGGCACGTTTAATGCGCGCTAAGAGCCGACCTTAGCTTTTCTTTTAACGACAACGACGTGGTGTCACATGGGCCCGAGGCATTACATCGACCGATATTAATCGCGTTTGCTAAAGTGGTCTGCGAAATTAATTTAGTTTTCTTCTCTTAGTTTCGTCTGTTCGTTTTTTTAATGTGAATCTTGTCTGAGTGAAAATGTCGATGAAAAACGAGAACACTATCCTGAAGGCCAATATAATAACAATCCGTTTATCTATTCCCTTTGGGATCGTTCTCCATTAAGTTTAGCCTCATCGATCAGCGGCTTATATCGATCTCCATCACTGCTTATTGATATTGATTCCCCACATACGTACATTAGTGGCGGGTTTATGGAATTCTTTCTTCATACTGATAATTCTTTCGTTGTTTTCGAAATAACATCTAGCAACAGAGAAAGCACGATGGCACTTGAAAGTTTCGCTTTTCAACACCGATGTTGAAAAACGGCATCCGGAAATATCTGGATCAATTGCCGCGCCGGTGTTAGGTGAGTTAGAGAACGTGCGCGGTGAACCGGAGAGCGGGCGGACGAGAACGAATTTCCTCGATGACGTACTCGTCGTTATTAAAAATTCTTAGCGTGAGTAATCTCGGTGCCGGCGCCGTGCGGTTGGAGCCAAAAGGAACGCGATACGTAATTTTACCGTAATTACATTTACGGAACCAGCAACACATTGCCGCGGCAGCTGCTTTAGGGAGAACCGTCCTCGGTATATTGGATCTTTCAAGTACGTACTCATCCTACCATCCTATCGTTGGCTGGTTTCTGCGAAACTTTCCGTCGGAGAGCTCAAGGCGATCTTGCCGAGAACGAGCACCGATCGCGGTCGATGTCGTTCTCGTTTTCGTCTTCGCCTTGCCACTCACCTTTAAGTGACGAGATCCTTCCTTCTCGAAAACCTTTTTTCCGCTGCATGGCTTTCGCTCGGGACTTAATCTTTTCTGTAAAGTTATGAAAAGATCGCGCGCTGTAGTATCAGCCACAAGAGCTTCGTAGTGCTTTGTAGTGTTTCGGCAATGAAGTACATTCCCGGTCAAAGAGCGCGACGTGAATTCTGACGTGCAGCATTGTGAGATTAGTCAGACACCAGAATCGTATTGAAAGGAACTTTTCTGATTAATGGAATTTTTTATTGTAAAATGATTATCCACCGATACCTCTGTATCTTACTCTTGTTTCTTATCCACTTCCTGGATTGGATTCCGATCGCGTAAATAAAGAAATTCATTGCAGATTAGTAGCTTTTTAATTGGTTCTCTATAGTTAATAATTTTTATTTCAGTTTTACATTTCAATTAAATCCGTTATAAACCAAGAAACTTTTATATTTTATGTACAAGGAACTGAATTAAAACATAAAAAAAAATACCTATTTGCAATTAATTAAGGAGCAATTTGCTTATGTTCTTGACGTATATTTTGCACCCGGGTTAATTACAGCACACCGTGTATTTTTATAATCTTTATTATAATGCCATCCTGCCTTCGATGCTGAAATATCCGACCTAGACATGATCGAGTGGCGTTATTCGCGCGCATCATCGCGTAAGCCAGCCGTCCATCAGCAGCCTCGGAAAACATTAAACAACCGACGGCTCTCGCGCATCTCATTTGCCGTAAGGATGCGCTCTTGCCTATCTCATTATCCTTTCTATGCTAACGTGAGTGATACGTCATCGCAGTGTGAAATTCATTTCCCTCGGTTAATCTTGGGGTACATAGTTACTCATCACCACATTAATACATTAAATCTTCTACATGATTAAAAAATCATTCATTGTTTCTAACATGATTAATTGATTTAATAACAAAGCTCACGTTATTTATGTCATTCTTTGTAAACAGATCACTTATGTGGTAATATGAGCTGCAAGATGCTTCTGTTATGTGATTAGTGAAAAGTTAAAGGAATAGCAATTAACTCTCTTTCTTTACTTATTTTTTTCGCTACATAACGTTGACATTAGTTAGTTAGTTTTACTGCCACTGACAATTTGTCGATACCTTTAATTTCAAAGATTGGACTTCGCATGTGAGATGCGCACCGCGCATTTTCTTTTTGTTGATCATGTATACGGGTCACCTCGTTATTTTCTGAAATTCAGATGTTTTGGATGGTACGAATGCAATCAATTACTGGAAAAAACGACAGATCATACACATAAAAAAAGCTTGAGAATCAATAAAAACAAAACTTGAGTTCAGTACAATTTTCTAACATATCACATATGATTTGTCTTTTTATAGACAACAGTTTATTTATGCTACCCGAAATGCCAAAAAAAAGTTTATATGCATATTTCTTCTTTTTCATTTTTCTGATCTAAAACGATACTTTATCCTGCGGGTACATATACAGTGTTTTATTTAGGATGAGAAAGAGAGAGGTGCATTTTCGTGTAAACGACACTCACGATTTCCATGGTCGTTACCTATTTCCAGAATTTTTGCATTGTCCACTGTCGGGATTTCGTTGTTAGCCCACGGCGATAAATATTTCGGCGAAATTGCAAATTTCACGATGGTAATTTGATTACGTGAGACTATAAAAGGAACGAATCGCCACAGTAAATCACCACGGTTCCCTTTAATCTCCTTAAGCGCCGCGCAAAGGAATACCGTAAATTCGGTCGCGCATGAAACTTTCAATTTTTGCGCGCATAGATTTGCGTGCGTGTTGTCTGTATCGCTTGCTTTTATGTGTTCGTAGTTGCCTTTATCTCCTTTTTTTCCTTTAGAGCTATCGTGATTCAGTCTTTGACAGCTTTTCTAAATCGAGCTGTCGAGTAAATCGTCCGCGCGTATAGTCCGAAAAGAGAGACGTGGTGAGCGAATTGAGCGGACGTACGGACGAAAAGGACGAGCGGCTCCTATTATCAAATACACGCGTGGGATACAGGGGTAAAAAGAAGGAAAAGCGGGTCGGAGATCCGTGCCGGACACGCCCAGCCGCGTTTGCAACGTTTTCCATCGTTTTGCTCTTCCCTTTTTTTCATTCCCGGAGTGCCGCTGGCGTTTCTTTTTCCAGCGAAATGGAGGTCACGATATCTGCGTTTCCGTCACGTATCGCTTGAATAATATATCCTGATCTAACAGTGGAGTATATGCAGCAAAATATATTTCCCATTTTGTGGCATAGTAATTTCCTTTCATCGAAATGTATGTGTGAGTTGTGTGCGTGTGTGTATCTATTTCGCCCTTTTTTTATATTTTTTATTCGTTACGCGCCTGTATTCTTGTGCCGAAAAAAAGTATTCCGATGTTGATGGTTTCGACAAAGTGCTCGTAGGCATTTAACGCGTTCAACCATCGCTGCGCGTTCCGGGTATTCTTTTTTGTTTTTTGAAATAAAGAAATGCCGTCGTTTGGTGCGCTCGAGGCCCACAAGGAGAGGCTAGAAAATACGAAGCCGCCGTGTGAAGTGCTCGATCGAGTCTACCGAACTTTTGCCGCACATAGATGTGAGACTACTGTTCCGTCAGGACGACGTAACTCTCGACGCGCTCGAGAGTCGAAGTTGAAATATCCTCGGATTCACGAGCGTAAGGTGAGAAAAAACCTCGAAAGTTCCACTGTTAGAAGTTCGTTCGCGCCACTTTGGCACGATAAGAATCATTCCCATGCATTATTCATATCGCAGGGAATGAGAACGATGTATATTGTACTTACGAGAATCAATATGCATACTTGAAATCGCGCTTACATAGAATAGTAAACCCGATGAAAGCGCTGAAAAAATCTCTCACTTGAGATAAAAAGGTTTCGCGACGATGGTAGATCGTGTACAATGTATGTACAATCTTATGAAGGGATTGAAAAATTTTAACATTGATATTTCTCATGGATATATTAATGATATTTTGCTAAATATTGTTTCTTCCGTTCTTCTGAAAAGTAACCTGTTAATCCTGCGGATATACACGAGATGTCTCGTGTTGCTTGCATTTTCTTTCCCGTATATACTACTTGACGTCTTTTTCTTTTTCACAAAGAGAGAAGAATTATATATTTACCAATATTATATATAATGTAAATATCACACAAAGAGGTATTGAACGCTTGCTATTGAATGAAATTATTTGTGGTTGATTCTTATTAATGTTTGTTCTCCTTACTATGATGCATAGAAAATCTATCGTAGATAAACTGACGTTATTACACATCGGTCTTCGTTAGTAACGAAAATGTTATATATATTTTTTTGTTTTGTAAAAAGAGGTTTATAAAAAAATGCAAATAATGTATAATACGTAGAAATGTATAAAACATAATTATATTATGGAGATGAGAATTACGTTAAAAAATCCGACGAAAGAATTAGCATGTTTTTTTCTTTTCTTTTTTTTAATTGAACTATACTATTGCATATCGGACACAGAGGATTAATATCATGTAAAGTAGCAGCTGCGAAAGCTGCGCGCTTTTTGCGATTCAGTCGTAGAACATTTTCATCGAAAATATCAAACGGAGTTGAAATCGACAGCGATGTCGAATTCCGCTGCTTTTGGCCTTGTTTCACGCTTACACTTGCACCGCTCTTCTCATTTGGTATTCACCATTCGGTTCGCTCTGTTAATTGCCTTATATTGGTAAAGTTTCGACTTTAAATTATATCGGAACGAAAAACCTGTTTTCCTTTCTCGCTCTGCGGCTGCGAGATGAAAATACGAGCAGCTGACGAGCAGCGGCTGATGTTCATTTAAAACTTTGTGATTAATACCTTATTTTTTTAACTTTCAGGTGAGTAGCTGGCGAATGTACATGTGTCTTCCAAATCAATGCAATCATCAATGCAAAGTTGCGGGGCGTGCCACATTCGCAATAATTCATCGTACGTATTTGTAATAGTTATTAACCTTGTATATATAGCAGTTCTAATTGGCATAATTACTGTCTATACACGAAGTATCAAATGAGCAACTTCGCTGTCAGCAAATGTCAATAATGGAGACATGCGCTGGCCGCGTTGTAACCGCGGTATTGAACCGTCATTACGATAAGGAATCATGGCAAACAATATCGAAGTCGCGATTTGAATAATTAAGTTAGCGGTATCTCTTCGTTTTTATAAAAGCCATTCACGAATAGTAAACGGAGTGGATTTATACGATGCAAAATATCAACAGCTACCAGAACAGCATAAATGTTTATACTATTATTATATTTACTTTTATAATTTATTATAAATAAGCATGCGGCTAGTATTTATTAATATAATTTGTTGAAGTTTTCAACTTGTTAGAATAATATAACTTATTGTTATAATTTTTGCCATAATTTTTAAAATATTTCATATCTTCGAAATTTAAAATCTTCACCATACGAGATGTTGTTATCGAAATACTTACAGGAGTACGGAGGATCTTGCGACGTTTGAAACGCATAATTAACTTCTTGTAGCTTTAGCGAACTATAGAGTTAGTTGTCTCTAGATGCATTAAACAACAAGCTTCTTGGAATTAACTGTGGATTATTTATCGCGCGCTTCTGCACTTTGAGCACACATATCCGTAAAATATTTGCTATTAATCAAACGGAAGCTGCTGACCTCGTCGAGCGCTACCATGTCGTGTCATGTATGTACACATATTCTAAATAAACATTCGACAGCACCGTTGTTTTTCTCTCTACTTCTCGGTGCAGTTGATTTTACATCTTTCGCATCATCGTCGCGCCAAAATATTATGCTAACGACATTTTCGCGGATAGACTCTCTGAGAGACAATAAAGTCTCTATTTATATTCCTCCAGTACACAACACAAACGCAAAACGGAGTCATCGGTGGGTCTCGCAGGAAAACGTAAAGCGAGCCTCGGGCTCTCCCGGAAAAATGCTAAACATCGCCACGTGAATGGGGTTACGCGAAAACGCGTATCTCGGCGTACGAGCGCGGTTAAGATTATTTATAAGAGAATTCTGATATGTTGCGTAAAAGAAATTTCCCATTTGTATGCCTACACACATCCGATATTAAAGCGAGTTTGTGCCGATCGCTGCATGTACAAGATGTCGATCGAGCAAAGGAATGGCTGCATCACAATTATAATAGACCGAAAAGTCTCTGATAATCATAATATTGTAATTATTATCGGATATTATAATATTACAATTATTAGCCATTTTCCATATTTTTTTTCATGGTTCTTTTTAATCGTCTTTTTTATGTATTTTGCAGATTTAGGTTTAATCCTGAAATCAATATCAAACGATTGTTTGGCAGTTTTATATATTACCAAATATTACCATTTTTCGCAGAACAATTTAATTGTGCCCTTCGTTAACGCTCGCAGGAGCCGTGTTACATTTATTTAAATACGTTTATTTTAATTTTTCAGTAAGCTTTTTTAGCTTTATAATTACATTTTTGAAAATTGGTATACGTTATCAGACGATAACTGATACAGGATTTGCACAATTATTTGCTACCTTTTATCAGAGCGTTTTTGTCAGAGCGTTATGACAAATTTATCATAAACGAACATGTTCTACTATTTTTGTACATCGACCATCATATATAGTCGAGACAGCGTCGTGAATGCATGAATATCATTTAGTTTGCACGGAGGCGTATCATCGAGGTCGATTTCGATATTTCATCCACATTTCTTCTCGCACGATAGTCTGCGCTGTTCGCTCTTCTCTCGCAGTATTTCAATATTTTTCTCAAAGCCGCGCCGGCTCCAATTTATCGTCTCGACGATGTGTGAGCTCCATCGAGGTGTTTTTCGTCGACTGGTATTTTTTCGCCGACTGGCACATTTTTTTGCAAAAGTCCAGATTATACTGAATATGCGCGGTTGATACAGAGTTACTCTATGTAACCAGAGATGCAATTTACATCATTAAAGATGATCCTTTTATTCTTTTAACAAGACAATATTGAATCTCGAATCTTCCATATTAGTCGTATAAAGCATATGTTAATATGTAAATTAGAAAATCTAATTTCATATTTATATATCTACGTTAGTATTGTGAATTAGCTGCAAAATAACTGAAAAATGAATTGTAGGAAATCACATATTTTGTGATAAACATTGCTTAAGTATACCACGAAATTGATGTGTACCGTTGCTTATCACTCTACGCGAATAATCATTCTTACCCTCCCGTAAAAATATCAGCTCATTTTCGAACCTCAGCGTAATATCGCAAATGGGGTCCTTTGGGAGACAAGGACTACTCGTCGTTATCTTCGTCGTAGTCCGAGTCGATCTTTCGGAGAGATCGGTATAATCCATCAGACGAGTATTCGCGAATAAAGAAAATCGTATGATCTGCGAAAGAGATGCTCGAGAGGAAGTGACGATCGCGAACTATCTTTCTCCGGTGGTAAGACGAAGCGATCTTATCTTTCTAGTAACTTCACCTGGGTATTTCTGGTTGATCGGTGGGGGAGCGTCGTTGACGTTGTCGCTGTGGTCGCATCCGGTATCTCGACTTATCTCAACGATTTCCTTTCCCGCTCCGCCCATTCGCGTCTCACACCCGAATCTTCCTGCAGGAGCGAGGAATCTCACGGTGCAGTTATCCAGAAGTATCGAGGTCGACGATCCTTGAGAATAGTTGGACTTGTCGGAGCCACTTTGACGTCTTGGCGAAGGCCGAAGAAATATTAAGGTGGAAAACTATTTGGTTCACGCATTCGTTATATTACATCCGAAATATCGCAGCGTATTGTAAGGCTTGTAATTGCTTGCTTGTGCTTATAATTGTTGAGCTTGTAGCTTTAGTACACACTTTAGTACACAGTCGGAAATGAACGGTCGGATTAGAGAAAGTGTGGGATTAGGTAGGAGACCAAGGATGGAAAAAGGCAGAGTCGGACGAAAGGACAGTCACAAATTGAACTGAGATCCCTTGGGCTTGACGAATATGTTGAGCGGATGGGAGATGAGAACCATACCAGGCTTGTTCGGTGGCTCGATCGAACCGACAGTTCCGGAATAACGGAACGCGAAAAAAAGAAGATAAGGAGTATAACAGCTTTTCTTCGAGAGCCAGAAATGTTCGATAAATGAGGACTCGATATCGGGCAGTCGATAGATTCTATCGATATTATAAATTGTTCAAGATGATATTTATAGAATCATCGATATCTGTTTAATGTTCAAGCTATATTACGATATAATTACCGCTTTTTTCCAATAGCAACATTTATGCTTTGAGAAAATTACTGATAGCACGACGATTTATATTTTACGCAATTTGTATCATCCATTTCCGCTGTAATAACACTTAATTCGCACCGCTATAAAATAATTTGGGCTTTAAGCCAAGATTTTTGTCAGCATTTGTGTGGGCACATCGCCGAGAAGGATACGCTTCCGTAATTTGCTTCGTATTATCCCCGGAGGCGAGGCTAAAAGCTGCCGCAGTTATACGATAAGGAAGTTCGCGCAGTGTCGATTTAACGAGTTCATTTAGTGAGGAAACTCAGCAGGCTGATGTTCACGTGTACGTACAAGTGGCGCTTGTACTGAGACTGTTAATGTTGACAATCGTACTTACCTTGAAAGTTTCATCTTACGGAAATGCAGCGAAAACTGGTAAATAACGATGCTCTTGTTTTACTTGGCGACACTTGTGAAGAAAATATACAATATATATGTATATATAAAATCATTTGTACGCGATGAGATATAAATGCATTTAAACTTACGAGATGCGGGATGAGGTAGCACGACAGGACGAGCAATTTTATACAAGCGGTGCTTGCACATTAATCAATTCTATAAATGAAAAAAAAACGTGTCCTCATTCTTCTCGTATTTAAAGAAACCGAGGTTATTGATCGTGCACGCGGTTTCATTTTGACATGTATCTCACTACACTACATATTAATTAGTCAATTTGTGATTAGGAAATGGATCGGAGCGGAAAGAACAGATCATTACAGAGAAAAATCTTATTTAATTAGTTGATGAAACGACCCAGAAATTCGTAAAACCGAACAACTTACTCTACGAAATTTATTTCATAATATGGTGCCGCGATTCAACAATAGAAGTGAGTGAGACGCGGCGGAGTTTAATTATTGTCAGTTTAATTAAATAAAGCAGCTGTTCGCAGAGCTACGCAGCAAGTCCATTCAATTCAAACCTTGCTATTCTTTTCACTTGCATGTGACGGTTTCATAAATCCCTAAAGACAAAGAAAGTATGAGGAACGCGTCAATTTCAGTGTGGCTTCCTCCTATCTTCCTTCTATCCTTCCTACCTTCCTTTTCGGATAGCAAGTTTCGCAATTCGACGCTACGTTTTGCGTTACTAATTACGGGATACGGATCGTGTTGTAAGCGCGCGGTGTTGTCTGTGCTGTAGAATATACAGGATGCGCCACGTCGGGAACATCGATTCCAACCGACAGGAACTTCATCCGGTCCGCGAGCAATTTCGAAACGTCGAAACTTCGTAACGGCGATATTTAACACTTTGCTCCGACAGTACAAGTTCTGCGATCCCCTATTCGGCCATGTTAACATGGATTACGATAACATTCGCGTGGCTGCGTCAGGAACGATTAAGCTAGCAAAAACTTTTTTTTTATGTATTTTTATACAAAATTTCAGGGAAAAATAATAATAAAGATTGGATCGACTCAATTTAGAATTTACAAAAATATGTCATTTATATTTAACGCAAGACACATTTTAGCGAACAATTCTACATAATTATTTATATGGAATTTTATTAAAACAAATATAGACTCGCGGACCGGATGAATAGATGTTATGCACAAATCAATCAAGATTAATTCTCATCTGTTTAATCTTTGCCATGTAAATGTGAAAAAGTATGCATCGTTAACTCTTCGAATATATAAAAGCGATGGCGTTGCATGTGCACGAGAAGAAATACACTGCGCTTCCTTTATGCGGTTAACGCTTTCTCGTTCTTTCAGCGATTTTTCTTTTCCGCTCGATAAATTGCGGCAGGGCAGATGCCTAATAATTATAAATTATGAGTATTTATGGACCATAGAATCTAGTTACCCATAATGGTGGTGAATTTGCGGTAATTACTGACTACCAACTAGTTTAAAACATAAGTATGTCAGATGCAGACATTCTTCTTATGTTTACATTCTTACGGTTTCAGCTTTTTTAAATAAATGCACTTCTATAATGTGAATAGTTACAAAGAATGTCCTTTTATTAAGATGAATATTAGATGATTAAACATAACAAAATAACGAAATATACAAATATATATACGTAGATATAATAATCTGAATTTAAATTTACTCGTTGTTCTTTTTTTTATTCAATCAAGAAAATATTCATTTTTAATCATAATTCTGATTTTATGATTAACGCTATTTGTTAGATAAACTTTTCCCGCGAAGCATATTTTCTTTGAATTACAAATTCTTTGACCAATTCCTTATCGATTTTCTTTTAGTAAGAATATCGAGGAATGTAGAGAATATCATAAATTATTAATAAAATTTTATTGTATTAATGTGAAGTTTATTCAAAAATACAATTTAATCTTTTTTCTAATTTTTCCTGTAAAGTTTAGTTTTGAGAAAACCCTTTATTTAATTTTTTTTTGATTGGCACAAAAACTGTCTTAACATTCTTAAGAAACATTAATTAAAAAGTCTAAAGAATGCGTAGTAAAAAAAGCACTTTGTTAGAGGAATACCGTACATATCGCATCCTGACATGTAATTTACAATTGTCAAAAAGCACAACCGCCAATTATTTCACTATTGTTTGTGGTTGTATTTCGAGGTAGATTCCGCTGACGTGATTTTTATCCGTGTTGGTTGAATTGCAGGTATTATGTAAATCTGTATTAGCCACGTAGAAGATTCTCGAGACTTATTCTTCCTCTCGCCTTTAATACGACATTAATGTCGAGCCGCATTGTGGTAGTGACGGCTTGAAATTACAACGGCGAAATATCTCCTGAATGCCAAATAATAGCGGTGGATATTCCCGGTATTTTTGTTACGAAGCGCAAGCTAACGATTTAAACTAATCTGTTTTGTATAATCTTGAAAGGTACTTGCCACTGTTTACGTTTCAATTTATATATCTCTTTTCGATGCTGCATAAATAGGAAATTTGTTCTCTTCGACTTATCACACAATTTTGCAAAAATTCACGAGAAATTTGAAAAACTGTTTTCTCTCTCTCTCTCTCTCTCTCTCTCTCTCTCTCTTTCTTTTTCTCTCATTTTCTCGTTCTCTCGGTTTTTTGCGCAACGGGCGTACACATTTATAACAGATAACGCGACGATAAAAGTATCCATCTGGTAATGCAAAATTTTATGTATCGTGACCTTTTTCGTCCTAAATCATCCGTGAACACATCGTCTTTTACTGTATAGCACGCACAAATGTGCGATGCGAATCAATCTGCGCCAGGTTTTGACGTCGGACTGGAGGATCGGACCGGAAGCTCGATAAATCGTCGTCCATTGTACGGCGCGATGGATCTCCGACGATTGTTCCTGGCGTCAGCACATAGAATCTGTTATGGGGTCATTATTCTTTTTATTGGCGCCTTTTCTTGCTAGTATGCGTATCATTCCGCGTTTATGTCCACCATTGTGCGAATTACATATTACAAAATGACAAGTACGTTAAAATATTAATCGCAGAAGTAGGTAAATAATAAAGATTTTATGGTTTTAAAGTTTAACTTCAACAACGATATGTAGTACTTCATATTAACACTAACATTTAATTAAATATAAATATCGTATTAGTGAGTATTTATAATGCCTTTTAATAATTATTGCGATTATTTCTTGCGATTGCTAAAAATATATCTCTTCGCATAGCGATCTAAATTATTAGAAAGTTTTTATTCTTTTTTATTACATATTTTATATTATACATATTTTACATATTATACATATTTTATATTATACATATTTCCATTTGTTAATATTTTCTTAATAAACATTAGAAGAGCTATTCGTTTATTTTCAGCTCATTATATTGTTATTATAGGAACATCGAACACTAGAGTTACGTAAATCTTTTTCCTTTCTTTCTATTGCAATGGAATACCCGCTATTGTTTTTCTATTTCTTTTTGTTTTTCGAGGCATTCGTCGCCTTCTGAATGTAAAAGCCCAAGTTTCGAGCTATTGGTCACCAGATTGAGCGGAAAATGTCTGGCTTACGAGGTTGCTCGTTGCTTCCCCGACTACCGGCCTGGTCAACCCTTTACACTATTTCTTTCTTCTGTGCTTCTTATCGTTTTCTTTTTGGAGTATACTGGGTGTCTCAGTAATTCTATGTATAATAATTTTTAAGTTTTTTGGAACTAATAAAATAATTACTTGAACTGAATCTATTTCTTTAAATTTTTGCATTAAAAATCTTAATGATTAATTTTAATATTAAAATCTCTGGATAAAATAAAATTTATATAAATGTAACTTTTTAAATAAAAATCTTATTTTATTCGTCATTTTTTAAAAATTACCGACATGTTTAAAAAATTGTTATAAATTTTAGCTTTTTCTGAATTTAAATAGCAAGACAAACAGACTGAAATCCTATATGTGTATGTATACCTCTCTAACGGTCTTCGAGAGCATAACAGAAAAGCCGATTGTCCGCCTTTGTTCATAGATTTTTTTTCTCGCAAGGACTTCGTCCAATTAAAGGGAGAGTTCCGCCTCTTGATGTCGAAGTATGCTCGTTTGCCAGAACAGAGCGTCCGTGTCTTTGGCGATTCGCGGTTGAGGGAACAGCCAATTTCTCGAAATCGCACTTGGCTTGCGACGCGATTGCTAAAGCGAATTCCTTTATTCAGATGTTCGCACGCTTTTACATCCGTGTAGAAAATACAATACACTTAATCTTACAATTAATCTTTATGCAATAAAGAGCAAAAAAATCAATTTTCTAAGAATCATTTTTTTAAATAAAAGTTTTCAAATTTCAAAATTTTTGTGTATTATTTATTTGTGAAAATAAATTATGAGAATTTTTTTTTTTCAGATTTTGAGTGAAAAATTTAACGAATCATTTAACGAATTAATGAATTTCACAATCAGTCGAACGCACGATGTGCATCGATTTCGCTCACGTCATATATCGAAAGTTATCAAAGGCAAGTTATATCAAAGTCAAACTGGCAGCCAAGTTAAATTTTTTTACGGTTCTATAAATTTCCACCGAACAATTGGAATTGTTATCGCGAGAAAAATATTTTGGTGACCCAAAAGTTTTCTCCTCGATAAAATGGACCAATGTTTTATCGATTGGATATGTTCCATGATTGCGTTCATATTCAAATAAGACAGTGCAAAATATTTGTTTAAACAGATTTATCAAGCCATATCAGATAAATTTAATTATCATTCGATAGTATTCAAAGTATTAGTTATATTAAATAATATTACATATATAAAATATATATATTTTAAATATTATTTTTAATATTAACATTTCCATCTACATTCAAAAATGAGTTTTGTAAATATATAAATATTTTGTTACAAATTTAAAGATTAAAAGTGCAAAATTGGATTCGATTGGCTCGACCAGTTAATGCTCGCCATTTAGATTTACATTACGCCGGCAAATGCTTCGATAAAATGCAATGCAGGGACGAAATACGTGACTCGTGGGTGTAATGTGAATTGATGGAGAGAATAGATAAGTTCTCAATGATCGGATCTGAATTCATCGCTTTCTCATCTGGAAAGAGTCATCCCTGCAGCAGCTCTCTCCATCAATCGCGGCCAAAAACGCATCGCGCTCGTTCGCATTCCGTACGAACAAACCTGAGGCGACGGATGTTTATGACGGAAATAAAGCCGACGACGTATGTACGTAATTCGACTCTTATTCCGTTATACTGCTTTAGAGAGGGGTGATGGAAGCGCGCACGGCACGACGTGGTTCGACGATACCGGATCACGACGCTCTCGTTTTTCAAAGCCGACGGTTTCGTCCGTCCGCTGTTGGCGCGAGGGATCATCACCGCGAAATGGTCGATGAACCCATTGCGAGAATGCGAATGACCAGTTATATGATCGCTACGGGTCTGCGTTCCTATATACCTCGTTAATATCAGATATTTTCAGAGCTTTCCTAGCATTATATGTAATTATAATGAAATAGATGAAACGAAAGGAGCACGAGTGACGAGTGGAAAAATAATAATTATTTTCGGAAACAGATTTTTATTTTACTTCAGTGCAGTTTTACCTGCTTGTTATATTATGAGATGTGACATCCAACATTTCTATTTTTTACTGGTGTTAAACAGATGATAACAGACATGACAGAACTTTCTGGTTTCTACTGATATAAAATGAATGAAATAAACGAGGAAAAGGATTATTTTTGAAAGTAGGTAATGAAATAAACATCTATTTAAGTTTATTATGAAAATTGTATTATGTCAAATATGTATATTTTCATTCCATTTGTCACATTTTCGAGTGATTGATGTATTGATTGTGCTTAATGCTACTATAACAATTTCATAACGCACCGCTACATCAATTCTCGCTCTTATTCGTGAACCGTAGCTGTAAATATCGCGCGCCCTATTCATTATCTAAAATCTTACGTGATTAACGTGACGGGATCACACAGATAAGACATAGTCGCGTGGAAAGTCTCCCGCGCGCTCTTTGTCCCGTTTTCTCTTTACTCCGGAATCAGGCTGGTCGACCGGCGCTAATGAACATTAACCATGAATAATTAGATACGACCGCGCTAATTGCCCATTATTAATCATCGCCGCGCAATCGCCAGGATCAAACATTGATCGCGACGATTGCGCTTCCGCCCGTTTGCGCGGGATTCGGATTCGGTTCAATTATAACGAAGGCCATTCAGCGCGGCTTCCGGGTTCGCGCAAAGACGAGCTTAACCGCATTTCGACCGGAAGGCTGCGGCCGTGCGCGTGAGCGACCGTACGTGATCCTGGGGGCGGAAAACGTGAATAATTTATCGCAAGGAATCGGAACAGCTGTGGCTATACTGGACGATGGTAACGACGATGACGACAACGACAACGACGACGACGGAGACAGCGATGGCTCCGGATGCAAGGATAGCAATCGTGCCAATGGCTCCTTCCACCGTTCGCCGGGCAATGTACCATCGATTTCGGTTATTTATATCGAAATGTAGCGGTTCAGCTAATATTGCACGGTCTGCTGCAGCAATGGAAAAAGAGCAACCGGCCGATCGAGCGCGAAACTGAACCGGCACCCCTACTCATGAAACTTTAATGTCAGATTTTCTCGCGCGCGCACTGGATTAACTTGTTCCGCCTTCACCAACTTCGATATCCTCGTCGCAATATCAGTACACGGATATACGCGGCTGACATGCCTACGACACATTTCAGTTCTAACAACGATTAATTATTGTGTCATGATTATCAAGCGTCGTACTTCTCCCCAAAAGTGATTTGAGAAATAAATTAACTTATACGAATCATTCATTTTGACGAAGATAAATAATATTATAATGTAAGAAGATAAATTATAATATTGTATCATTTCCTTAATATACATAAATCATTCTTTTAATTAAAAAAAGGCTACCTGTTAAATATAATACATTATACATTACAATATATTTGGAAGAAAATTGTTATTCCAAAAAATTGTTATTCCAAAAAATTGTTATTATTGTTGGTGAGACAAGTATAGAATAATCCGTTTTAGATTAAGGGAAAGACTAAATAAAAAGTGCGGACAAACACGAATGTAACTTGTTTTGATAAATCACGAGTACGAATGAGCTCAAATTGACATCGGAATATTCTTATCTCTTATTCTTATCTCGAAATATTCTTATTTCGATACCTCAAAGAGAAAGAGACTGTTACAGTTTATACATTTATACTGCCATAAATATTCGTTTGCGATCGTTCATCCTTATTATCTTCGTTTGGATTTGTTTTAAGAATGCGTTTTTATATTTGCCGTATCGCGTTTAAATTCTTTTGTATATTTAATTAATTTATGATGACTTTTATTTTCTTTGGAAAAATCCAAAAGACTGCTTTACAATCGGTTCGATGAACTCACGAAACAAGAATTTTCCCTTGCGTGTGAGTCGATACGCTTTTCCCTTCCGTACGTCGAAGGAGTTTCTGTTCCATAGTACTACATTCACCGCTATTACCTCGCACGCGACCGATGTTAGGCCACACCGAGTTTTCTCTTGGTTTTCAATATGCACGAGAGCACATTAAGTGCCAATGAATGTAAGGCACTTTGCTCGAGTCACTAATTTTTTTTCTGAATAAAACGTTTCGAAAGAACAAGGCAGATAGCAATACAGAATGATTCCGATAAAATACTATATATTTACCAAGCGAGGTATAATGTGAGATAGTATAAGATTTTTACAAATCTAAAAAACCGGAAAATCAGGGAAACTAATAAAAATCTCTGGCACTTCATACTATTGGTGAATAAAAATGAAGCAAGGAATTTCTAAGGTAATCGACAGTATTTTTACGGTTTGTTAATTATTACACGTTGTGTCTAAAAAAGCTTATGAAAAAAAAATTAAAATTCTCTCTTCTTAGTCTAAGATTTTTAATATTTTAATTTAGATATTTCAGTTTCAGGAATGAAAACTAAGAAAAGAATTAATGTACAATGAATATTATATATTCTGTAAAAGAGAATCATTATATCTCCTTCATTGAGAATGATTTTTACCAAAAGTGATCGATTGTTGCTGCGTAGAGATGCCTCAAGCGTCGCATACTTTTGACAATAAGCGGATGCACCAAATGCAGCGTTGCACCGGCAAGTGAAGCGATCGGAATGTAATTCAGCGCGAGAGCGAAAGCGTAAGCTTCGTCTGGTATTCGCGATACTTTGACTGGGCGCTTTTCGCGTCGAAAATATCCGATGTATTTTGTCGCTGGTCCATCGCAGAAATCTGGATTGGCTCTAATGCCTCTGTAATACCGGCCATCGCTTTTTACGCGTCGCTCCGACGACACGAGTCCCCCGTATTTTATTTTGTCGAGGTTTTTATCGAGCCCGGAGGGAAGCTGACATTAAACTTTTCTGATCAAAAAAAGACTCAAAATCTCATTTTTTGAGAAATCGCTTCTGCTCTTTCTCTTTCTTTTTTCAGTCTGAAATGCAGTACTTATTGTTAATAGTACGTCTATAACATTATTAAAAGAGGATAAGATTATCGGATAACTAGAAATACTTTTTTACATATGAATTGGTCACAAATAATTATCCTAGAGTCATTTAAAATGCTGAATATTCACATTTAATTAGTAGTCGATAAATGATAATTATTAAATTACCATTAAATTATCATTAAAGATTCTTATACAATTTTATTTATCAGTTGCTTTTGATTCTGATTATTCCACGAGCATTGGAAAAATAATTTTGTTCATAAACTTATATCTCGCTGAAGCGCCAAATGTAATATAACTTAAGGAGAACTATTTTTGTGTCTGACCAGAGAACGGCAAGAAAAAGGAACTGCTTATTACGTCTGCAATCTCTTAAAGGATGAGTGAAGGATTTACTGTTAGTGTGTAGGAGACCGCATTTCGTATCCTCAACTCATCTCAACAAAAGAAACACCGTATGATTGCCGACTCGAACCCGTTGCGATAGTAGTCATTTACTCTTTGATACGAGTCGATGTTCGCGAGTATGATGACGTGAAGCATATTCTTCTAAAAAGAAAACATTGCACGATCTAGAGATATAAAAGAGGTGTTTTTACGATTGTTTGTAGATATTCTCACATATGAATCGTTGGGTCAATTTAGAAATTTTATTTGAAAAATCGAGGTATTATTATGTAAAAAGAAATTGATTCTAATAGAAATTTAGCAATTCTACAATTAATTATTGACAATTAAGCTACCAACTATCATAAAAATTTAATTCTTTTTTTCGATTTTCAACAAGTTAATTTTAATACTAAACTGAAATTAAATATCACAAAAGTTAACCCTTTCACTACGGGCGATTTCTCCGCCGCGGTACTCCCGCTGAACGAGCCGCCACGCCAGAAATGTGCACGGTGCGGACATTCGGACGAATGCAACCAAACTGATTTGACGACTTTCATGATTGAGCAATCTCGTGAGAAACAAATGACAAAAACAAAAGACTGATGCTACAGTTCCAAGGAAAGATACTCGATGTGCAATAACTCCAATCGCTCGTCATATGTACAATACGCGGCATCTTATGCAAAGCGACTATAGTCGCCCGTAGTATGTCAGTGGCATTTTATGGAGAGCGACTATAGTCGATAGCCCGTAGTAACGAAAGGGTTAAAGATGAATGTTAAAGAATTATGGGGAAAGAAGAGGTCACATAAAATTTTCTTTAGGAGAATTAGAGAAGGAGAACTAGATTTTAAATTGTTCAAAGAATCCGTAAATGAAGAAAAGATCCTGTATGCTTCGTATGTCTGCTTCGTTGGCAGTATCGCGAGAAAATTCCTGATAGTCTTCCTGTTGAAAAGAGAAACCGCAGTCCATTTTCGATGTTTCATATCTCCTGCGGGGCGCAAGTAAAACGAAGAAACAGTGGACGGACCCGACGCGAGTCGACTGATCCTATCAAAAAATTGCTTCGCTACTGGCGCCCGAATGTCTCGAGTGTTCCTCGTACTCTCTGCTGATAGTTACACACTCCAATATCCTCTATGTGTACTGTTCCCTCACGATCGATGGCTTTTCTTCGTGCTATTTTTTCCATTTTTTTCATGTCCTGTCTGTGAGAATAGCTTTCGCTAATTAGTTTTTGCTCGACTATCATATCTGCTATATATAATATTCCGGAAAGAACTCAAATGCGTAATTCCCTTCGCTCCTTGGTAATCAGTCTTAATAGAAAATGAAATATAATAGGGCATTACATTCGCTGAGTCTTGACACTAATGAACAGTTTTTTTTTTAAGTTTACAGTATTTTCGACAAATAATTACGTAGAAAACTAATAAAGAAAACACACCTGTGAGAGAAAGAAACCAAATTTATAAATAATAAATAAATCGATTTTTTAAATAAGAAGTCATGATCGTATTAGTACATCCATTTTTTCAAATTAGCAACGTTCTTGAACTTATTACTAAAAAATTACATCCGAGCAGGCTATGAAGCTAAGTCCTGGCATGTCTCTTTCGTTACGACCGCTTTGTTGAACGTGCAGTGCCGCCAAGATTTTTCATCGCGCAGATGGAGGTCGCAAGCTCGTCGCCGGTGTAAGCCGCGTAACGACAAGTCACTCCGTCGAGCAGACAATTCAATCTTCGCGAATTGGCGGCACAAGGAGGTGCAGCTACCCACCGAAGAGAGCATTATTCTTCGTTCTCCACCTGTTCCTTCTCCCGGTTGAAATTCGTCCAGGAACGCCAGGAACGCCAGAGGTAGTAACAAACCGCTTCTCCGCGTTGACGTCCACCGCGAAAAAAAGCTGCCATAACTTGCCACGGAACTTCCGGGCGTCTCAGACATTTTCACTTGTTCCTCCCCACCAAGCTGAAAACTTCTGTCACTGGAAATGTTACTCCGCTCGCGCTTTCCGAACCGACAAAATTTCATTCCACCCTCGTCGAGGATAACGTGCGGTTGCGAAAAACGCTTTTGCAAGAAGTGTCATCTTCAAAGTACGAATCTGCTTGCGAGTGTCTTGCGACACATCCTGATTATCTCGCACTGGATTTAATATTTTTATCTCCTTTCTTTCAGTCGAGAAATTTCATTCCAAGATAAAAAATCCGCAATGAAAAATGTCTCGCTCGCTCTCCCTCTTTTTCTTTTTCTCATACTTGTTAAGAAAAATCAAGCCGTTAGCCGAAGGCAGAAGCACTCGACGGGTCCCAGTAAATTATAAGATCTCTTCAAAGTGATATTGCTTCGTCCTCTATTTAATTCAAACTAGAAGCATACTGCGTAATCTCGAGACGTATAAGCATACATTAAATCCTTCTCAGACATTCGAATGTTTTTGAAAATGTTCGCGAGTGCATCTCGTTAGGTAGATTCGTCTTTGCACACGTGGATTTTCCGCGACCGATCCATTTTCATTCGTACCCCAGGCTGCGCGCTCGACGGCGGACATTCTTATCTCGGGTACAAGAGATATCGACACGGCATGTCTCTGTCCGCGACATCGTTCGCCTCTCGTAATTCTTCCAAAAGCTTTCCCTTCCATTTCCCTCGGTGGGTAACCTATCTCCCCGATTTGTCAGTAAGAGACGGGAGAGAGATCGCACTCAGCGACAGCCTTAGAATTTCCTTTTCTTTCTGCTGTCTTTGCGAGTTACTACCTCACAATTGACGCAGTTAAACAAGAAATCGAGTCAGTTTTCTGATTTTAGCTAACTATTTAACAATTCTTCTCAGGGAAATAAAAACTCTGTAGACTCTTAATAAGATGTGTATATTGCAACGTAAGGATCAAATATAATATCAAATTTTATTTTATTTCTAACTTATAACAAGTTACATTAATGAATATGAATAAAAATACTTAAAAATTAAGCAATCAAAACCGGTTCTAAACAATAAATAAACAATAGCCGATTCCAATCAGATCTTAGTGCAGAATAATTTTGTTCGTGTAAATTTCTATATATATTTCACGCTCCTTGTGAATTAACGTACTGTTACAAACAGACAAACGAAATCTTTGCAAAACTAGAAATATACCACCGAACACATATTAAATTTAATATTCACGATACTACAAGTGTATCTTATTAAAAAATTCTTCTCCATCCCCAACGCGAAGAATATAAAAAATATTTATGTCTTCTTGGCAATTAATAAAACTAGATTGGACTTGGATTCAGTTGAAATCGATTGCTTTCTCTTCTTTCGTGTAATACAATTTTCGTATAATACGCTGGGTTTATAACTAATATATTCTGATGTATTAATATCATGAAGGAGGACAATGGCTGACTCAACCGTTCAATCCACCAACGGACTTTGTCGGTATTGCTTGCGTTTAATAATTAAATTAGATCCAATCGATACGGACAGACCTGCAGTTTTATTCGATTGACAGAATAAAGTTCATCGCTTTGTTACCGTCGCTTTGTCTACTAGTGCCTAAGTAGATTAAACATTAAACAGCCAGCTATCAGAGGTCTTTCGGCAGCCCAATATCAAGTGTCACGCGTCTGATTAAAACTTTCATGAGCCTACGTATAGCACGGCGTGCAAGTACTTTCACATATTCATGAAGTTTCAAGTCGAACTCGGTTCTAGGATATTTCTAGCTTCCTCCCATGGTTTGTATGCAAACGCTGACCACTCACAGCCGACGAACTTGTTCCCATAAAAAATCATCAGGTTCCACGGACGGATGGCAGAGCGACCTATTTCAAGCGCGCATGGTCACTCCGATGCAAATTGACTTAACCCGCTTAAAAGCACGTTATTGGCACTGGGTGTCGTCAGTGTCAGGGCCCGCGGGGCAATCACATTGCCAAATATGCAATGGGATACATCTGAGAACGTACAAATCTATAAGCGCTCGTCTTTTTGTCGTCTTGATACACGAGTAAAACTAATTAACTAATTTCAATTTTGTTTCTTTGCAAGAATCATGCTTGACAAAAAATGCTTTTGCAACATACGATATAGTAGATGAGAGAAAAATATTTTTTACATCGTCAAAACTGTTTTTGATTTAGTGCAACGCATCGCAATTAGCTACTCAATAATATATTAGCGCAATAGTACATCTCACTCAATATTATTTTCATAATCAAAAATGCTTTTGTTTTGAAATATTATATTTCCTCGATTTTGTGCATGCTACAGTAAACGCGATTTTGATACTGTACGAAAACAATAAACAATAATGTCGCAAATTTTGATAATTAATGACCTATAATAGTATAAAGAATAGTATAGCATTGGATATGTCCAAAAGTCCCTCTGGTGTCCATATTTACTGAAAAGATAATCTAACGGTCATTAGGTATATCCGTGTATCACAAATGACATATTAGGTCAACAAAATAGATAATGTTGTAATAATGGACAACTATTATCATATATCATCGATAATTACAGACATCACAAAATTAGTAGTATCATCAATCATTACAGGCATCATATCAGTATGAAAATTATCTTATACATATAATTAACCGAGATGTATAACTAAAATTTCATATATTTAGGTTTAAAATTATGTTGTAAAACACATGGCTAAAAATCAAATAATTACAAGATGATTTTTTCTGAAAATATTTAATCAAAGTACTCATTTAAGAATTAGATCATTACTTTGAAGTCAATATGATATACTGTTTTCTTTATTTGGGTCTTGTTTTGTTTGTGTGTGTGTGTGTGTGTGTGTGTGTGTGTGTGTGTGTGTGTGTGTGTGTGTGTGTGTGTGTGTGTGTAATATAATAATAATTATACTTTGACATATATAAAATTTTCTGACTTCAAATAAAATATTTTAATAAAATATTTCAATAAAATATTTTATATTCCGTCGCTATCATGTATAATTAATAATACTATCAATAATTATCGCACATGCAATAATTATTACAATGATGTGATATTTTGCTATTTACCTGGAGGTTTCATGACGCTTTAATTCTTAAATTCCTTACATCTTTATTAATTATTCGCCACCATTTCTGTTTGCACGTATAAATATTATTCAATTATTGGTATATATTTTCTTTACATACAACAGAAATGTCAAATTGTTTATTAGCGACGTGCGTAATTACAGCCAAGTCTATTATGTACTGAATTAACAATATTTTTATCGCAATGTTTGTTCTCATTCGCTATGTAATTAGATAAATTGCATCAATCAGAGTATTGGAAAGATTATCTGTTAATGCAGAAAATAATGATTTCCGTGAAATGCAGAAAGCAAAAGAGAATAAAAGGTAGTATGAAAGAAGCAATATATCATTAAGACAAACAGACGTTAAAATAAATGATGTGATATTACAAAAAGATAGATTTACAACGCATATGACGCGGCATTTTCATAAAAGTGCGTAAAGTCGGCGTTGAGGGATAGATAAAAAAGATTACCACTGTTTCCTCTACCAGAAAATAATTCTGGAAATATAATTATTACTCAGGGTCAGTTCGTGAAACTTTATCATTTTTTTCTTTACCATTCTAAGCGTGCGCGAAGTGGTTCAACGGTGTTTTCTTTCGATATAGCTCAAGAAAGGACGGAGGAAAGTCGAAGATAAGTGCGAAAACACTTGGATCTTAACGAAGCTGTCTTTGCCGTATGAACTTATTACTGTAATTTTCCAGTTGCGAAGGTATTTGTCGTCTTATCTTATAGTTCAAGATGATCGATAAGCGGTAATTTAGTAGTAATTTATATGTAATAGAAAATGTGATCTGTCATCGTCGCGTATCATATCGCGTCGGATCAGAATCGCGTGTGTGACATTTGATAATTATCTCTGATTTTTTTCGACTCTTTCTACAGTTCTTATCGTCGCGCACGCGATAAGAATTTAACGTGCGTGATGCTGCAACTTTGTGTATCTCTGTATCGATTGAAACGCGAGCGCGTTATGTATCTAACGGCAGCGCTCATATGCTTTATCTTTTAATTGAATCTTGGGCTGTTTACTGCGCCTGATTTATTCGCGTGTACGCGAAAGAATGAAAGTCGAGACGAGTCATCGAGTTTCCAGCAGCCGTCACTGTAATATTTTGCAGTCATCCCCGGTTGTTTATTCACGTCGACGTATTCTCTGCAAATTATTCCGCGGCAGTATCACACGCCACGTTCGTCGTCATGCGTCGAATATTCTCAGCCGTCATTCTTCTTTAAATGCACACGCACACACACATACACACACGAACGTTACGTTTATTTATTAAATATATCCTTTGATCGAAACATCGATGGCCGACCGCGAGCGTAATTTTGATGCCGGGACATGAGCCCACAATAATTTCGTCTTTATCGTTAAATGATGTTCTGTTTGTTGCGTGAGGTTGCTTTGTGTACAGCCAGTTTTGTTTAATATGGTCAGCGTGGTTAATTTCACCATCGAGTATTTTGAGCATCAGCACCACACAATGTAACAACGGCACGATTACTCCGTCAAAACTATCACAGATAACAACCCAATTTTCCTCAATTTATTTGCGTTATAACATGCAGAATGTTCTGTGTTTCCCATCATTTCCTCTTCCTTTTATTTGCAAATCCGTTAATTAAGTTCAAGTTTAATTTTCGTGATGTGAAGCGATTTAAAATCTACGAAATTTCACAAATTAAGGGCTGCTTCAGGGCTGCAAATGAAAAGCAAAATATTGCTCTCCATTTAATCTCAAATGAATTTTAACACAGGCTTAATTGGAGCGGATTATCAAGTTCTTCTTACGAAAATATTTAAATTCGAACATTGAAAAGCTGTATAAAAAGAAATATGACATCCGATTAAATTTTCTCCGAGAAAAAATTGCAGGATTCGTTAGAAAATGAAGTTTTACTACTATAAGGACTTTGTGGGACACTACATAATTTCTAGCGATGACTCGAAGAACTTAATTGGCGCGCACATTTCACGAACGACGCGCCCTTTTGCTGTTATCTACCACACCTCCACGATTATTCGTGCATATTCGCAAATGCGGCCGTGTCCACTTCGACAGGTTACACAGCGTATGTATGTACGTACACCAACCAGTAAAACTCACCGATGAAAGTTTTGACAAGCAGGTGGATAGCACGGCCTAGTTTATTTTCCAGGTATACCATGGGGAATAGACGTTAACTCGTTACACGTTTTCGCTCGAAAACGAACAACACGTCGGCGACCTACGATCGTACTGTTGACACGATGCGTCTCCTCGATTCTTTCCAAGGCATGTTATTTCTTGCAGTACCCGCCGAGAGTAGTGCATCCTTTCGCAGTGTAAACGAAAAGGAGCATATCGGCAAATCTTTCGTCATGTTCGATTCAAGTGGTCCCATCTGGTATTGTCTGTTTCACAACAAAGTGGAAAACTCGAGAAAATAGAAATATAGGTTATTGTTATTTTTATTCACATGATACACATAAAATGTATATAACGAGAAATATTTAAGATAAACTAAAGATCGACCAATTAAAAGTTTACTTTTTTTACAATGTCAATAATAAAATTCTTAGCAAGTTCCGACAAAGTCAAAAGTATAAATGTCTAACTTTATTGTATTTCACTCGCGTAAACGTATCTTTCAGATCAACTAATTATGTAGTAACAGGAAAAGGTATTGCGCGTGACAATTGAGTAAATTATAGAGCATAGGATTGATTGCCAAAACGTACAGTGACGTTGTAAATTGTGACACGTATAAATTTTGCCATTGTCACGAAAGCTTTCACAGAGGTGTACGTCGTGTAGTGTCGTCGAATTACAAAAATGACGCTGCCATTGTGAATTTGTGCAGCCGTGAATATTGTCAGTGTTTCGGAAGCTTTTGAAAGAGGACATGCCGCTATTTCCGCGGCATGTCCCGGGATTATGGAGATTGACGGGTGATATTAATTCGGTACATTTTTAGTCACGACACGACACGACACGACACGGCACGATCTCTGAAAGGATCAAAAGTCGCGTGCGAAAAATCGATGCAAAGTGTGGCAGGATGCAGAGCGCACGGATGGCGATAGAAGCTACATAAAGGAGAAACGACGTCAGTGTCGAACTTACGGTACAACTTTTAGATATTTATCAGGACGAACGCATATCGGCGGGATGCAATCACTTCACTGCAGAAGTTATAGGGTCGTAACTTGCCGTCTTATGCAATTTTGAGTTATGCCTCTATTTACGTTCGCACATTATGTAACCCAGCCGGGCGATATGGTTTATACGCCGCGCGTTTACGATATCACGCTCGAAGAAAGATTATACTTCGGCTTTGCTACGTACCGGAGATCGCACGCCTAATAGCTCAGCCCCGAAGATTATGCGCTCTTAAAAGCTTGCGATATTTTTCACATCATCCATTAATCGCCTCCGTGTTTTGCACGCCCGCGTTCTAGCGAATCCAGCGAAGACTCTGGAAGTCCCATGTATAGGGATGTTCTTTTGAAATCAAAGAATATGGATAATAATATTTTATCTTAATATTTTATCTTTCGTTTAATCGCTAATTATATTGTAAGATGAATTTACCTTCAAATTATATTTGTAGTTTATATTAATGCATGTGAAGAGTATTGAAAAGATGTATAATACTTTGCTAAATTAAATGAAGATGGATATTTGATATATATTTCATATATATGTAAATCATATATATAAAATCTGTTTAAAATTCATTTAATTGCTACTTAAGAAATATTCTGCTTACAATAAAAAATATGTGAAAATCTGTAGAATAAAAGAATTAATCTTAAAGAGGGCAAACCAGACCAGAGAAAGCAAACACAGAAAAAGTGTTCTTTTCGGCGGCCATTCTCACTATCCACGTTTGTCGCGGTTTTGCAATAGTATGAGAACCGACAAAAAATTTACTCACAATGAAAGGGAGAAAGAATGAGAAGACAGGAAACTGGAACACCTTCCTTCAAAGTGAGAAACGTTAGCATCGTCCGCGCGCATCGTCGAAAATAAAAGAAGATTGTTCTTTGGACACACATTTGTAAGACGCACGTCTTCCGTAGGTTTTTGACTGAAATTTTTACGTCACGTGAAATTAGAATGTTCTGATTCAGCATGAATCGATATATTTTCAATCGGATTTCGAGGATTCTGTAGTAGGAAGTTCCATCGAGAGACGAAAATGTTGTTTCGTTACAATAAAGTTTATTTGTGTGTGTGTGTGTGTGTGTGTGTGTGTGTGTGTGTGTGTGTGTGTGTGTGTGTGTGTGTGTGTGTGTGTTACATGTGTGTGTGATTGCGCGTGCGCGCGCGCGCGCGCCAATGCGATGAAATATTTACATATAATTGAGCTCACATGGAATGGCCTGTAATATTCGGTGAGGGATTCGCTGGAGACTCGCATTGACAGCATTCGGAACAATAAAGATTATGTTCGACGAATGGTCGTTGAACCGAAATTACGAATTCCCTTGTACGGTCACCGCTTGTGGAGAGATGGCAGGTCGTTGCATCTCCAAACAATTATTACAGTTCGATCGTTTGCTTCGACAGCCCGATGGCGCATTCTACAATTTGGAATTGCAAACGGGTTTGGGAATAGCTTTAAACTTCATTGTAGATTATAGATGAAGTTAGATGACACTATTATTCATGAATTCAGTATTGAAGTTTCGATTAAGTTCACGACTAGGATAATGCATTCTTCATGTGCTGCATGTGGTTCGACGGAAATGTTTTATTAAAATAATATTTTTAGAAATAGCTATAAAAGTAAAAAAGAATATAATATAGTTATTTTATGAATCCATCCATCGCAAGATTTCTAAATATATAATGTACTTAAATGTAGTATACATATATTGTATATATTTCCTTTTCATCATTTATTAAATTAAGTAAATTAAAAGGATTATCGACAGTAATTAATAACAGAACTTAACTAATAACTAATAACTATTACCTAATAACAGATCTAAATCGAGGTAATACTAAAATAACTTTTCGGAAAAGCTATGTAAAATGATTTATATCAGAGATTAATATTTCGCTTTATATCGTTAACCGAATTCACCTAAAGTGAAAGACGAGCAAAGAAGATAAGAGCGAAGGGTAGATATTGGAGCTTTTGAGCAAACAATGTAATAACTTAGCAACCAAGCCGCTGATTACGGCTGGTGGTTTTAACGTAAATCGGAAGGCTCCGACCATATTCTTATCTGTGTGCACGGATGTCTCAGTTTTTACGTGAAACATTTTATGTATTTACATAGCATATCGGAAGATAATTAAAATTGCGCGCGACATCGCCATAATATTTTAACGCAAATTTTAATAAATACGATGCGCTTTGCGTACATTTACGTAATATTTCTCATTACGCGAGCGTGCGATGTGATTAATATTATTTATGTATATTTATTGAAATATTATAGCCGCTCTCTCTCTCCCTCTCTTTCTCTTATCAATTTTCATCGGGCCACTCGTATAATGCATAACGCATCATCATCCCGACCTTTGAGCATGTTATTTCCAATAATGATTCGTAAAATCGATCGCTTCAATTTTATGTAATATATTTTCGAGCAACCGCCGGTATCACCTCCCGCGCGAAAACCACAAATATGTGATTACATGAGAAGAATATCCTCGATGTTTCGCTGGGATCTAGCATGCCTCGTCGCCATTTACGTCGGCGATTTACGGCTGCGAAATAGGTGTGTTTACTAAGCGCTCGTGTCCTGGCCTAGCCAAGGCGATTATGGAGCAAGCACGCTTAAGAGATAATACCAGGTTAAGGTGCTGAGAATCTTGGAAAATTGGATTCTCCGAAAATGCTTCGTATACTGTGACTACAGCCTGGCACTTTATCATGAACAAGAACTTGCATATTGTCTGTGTTATGTGGATTGCGATGTGCGTCACGCGTATATAGTATGCGTCTAAATTTATTGACAATATTCACAATATAATTTAAGAATTAAATTTTAATGGCTCACTCTGTTTGTTACAATTAATCGTATGATTCTCCAGAAAAAAATTATACCATAAACACAAAGTTTTAACGTTTTGTGGAAAAATAGATAAAATATATAACAATGAAATTAAAAATTTATTTATCTTAAAATTACAAAAGGTATAATGATTTACATACATAAGTGGTGCTTGCAATTAATCAAGGATATAGGATTATCAAATAATAAAATGGATTTTGATGGTATGTGTCAAAAAATGATTCAAAAACATTTACTTACTTAAATATTTATAATAATACAAGCCGTACTATGATTCTTTAATTTTATAAAATCGAGCGGTTCTGTAATTGAATTTCAATCAAAAATCCTCGCTTGTCAGCAGATAAAATTGAATAATTCCTTGAAGTATTATGCTGTCGAGTATTTTCTCCAAGGCATCCTGTATACGTGGTATCATATTCCTCGATGGTCACGTGAGCACATCTCCCTTGTGAAACTATATGAGTATGTACTCGGCGCATGTACTCGATGCATGTGCGGAAGATCGAGTTTCTGTTGCCAGCGCCGTTGCAGTTTAGAAGGATCGCTTTCTTTAGAGAAGTCCAACATGCTTGATACGATTTGCACGTACGAGATTGGATATCCCATGAAAGTAACGTATCGATCAGGGCACGTGCATCTTTTAACGGCCGACAGAAATGCTATTTTTCGACATCCGAATCTCGGCAAGACTTCATTGCTTAATCTTCCTCTGTTTTCTCTCCCACTCTTCCTCCATCCTCTTTCCATCTCTTTCTGGATTACTAGATTAAATTGGATTGTTCTTTAAAAAGGAAATTTCAATTCTCTTCTGTCTTCAAAAGCGTACGTCTTTCAGCTATTAAGAAAGTGAGCAAAATGCTTTGAAAGAGAAATGCAATATTTTATCTTTAATATGCTTCTATTCCGATTTTTTTGATTGTGTTACTAGAATTGCTACGAGAGACTCAAGAGGATCTGTTCTTAGATTAATCCATTTGAAAGCGCAGGAATTAATTGCTTAACGCTTATAGCTTAAACGACCACGTTAAGGGAGACTGAATCAGATCGAATGATTATATTGCTAAGATGACTAATGAGAAACTGTAGATTAGTATGTATCACCTGTATACACGATTCATCGATATACGCGCATGCTAATGCGTTCCTGCATGTAACCAGTACGCATTGTAATGATGTGACTTCAAAATCCCTTATACTGATATTACACAACTGCCAGCGTGCATACAAACTGCCATAGTGGCATAACATATGATCCTTTGTTTCTAAATAGTCGAACAAAATTCCTCAAAATTCACCATCTTTTTTCAACTCTTTCGTTCCGTCGTTGATCTTTGCATTCTTCGATATGCCTAGTCTCCTCGTGCATTGTAGTATCTTTCGAGAAGCCTGATATATTCGCTAATAGATATTTAGCGAGCGTTTTGCAACAAATTTCAGAAACAAAGATGTTCGCGATGACTTTGCAAGAAACATAACGTGACAAAATGACAAGATTAAATAGATATTTAATATTAAAATTGCTGCTAAATATTCGATAACTGTTTGTCATGAAATGAATCCTATGATTTTATGAGACACTCCACATATAAAATTCTCCCTATTTTTCTCGCTGGCACGTGGTGTGGGTGAGATTCCGTCACACCATCAAAGTTTGTTGAGGACATCTGCTTCGAGAAAATCGAAAAATCATGTCGATTTTCCGATGTTGCTGCTTCTATCTTTCCGATCAGTAGCAGTAAATCCTGTGACGTGATAAAGCTCACGCCAACAGTTCTAATTGTTTTTCCATGAATTTACGTGCGCGCGCTCCAGTGAAACTTGTATACAAAGCACGCATCCGCGAAAAATGAAGCCCCATAGACAAACTGAACTCTATTGAAGTATTCATTTACGAGAAATAGAATTTTGCGAGGGTCCTAGAATGAAAAGAACGTGTTGTGTCATTAGCGACGTCGCGTCTAATTATGAATTTGTATCACGGCGTTGATATTACATGGTGAGATAAAAATAAATTGTACTAATTGTTGCCGTAAATATTTAATATCATCGCATGCGACGAGTGTCGTGCATTTTAAAATCGCGTGTGCAAGTTGAACCGTCGTCAGGGATATAAAACGTGCATATGCGCTGTAATGCATGCATTTACATACAAACTGTGGCATGGTCGAGCAAATTCTTGCGCCTCGCTATGCCTTTCATTGGCAACTTTTTTCAAGCTGGATGTGCAACTCAACAAAAGAAGAGAATCGATAGGAACATGGTCTATTAACGTCTCGAATACACCTACGAATATACCTACCAATTTTTTTTCACGCGAGATACGAAACGCGAATACAGTTAAAAAAAGTATACAACTGTTGCCAAATATAAATTTTGTTTAGCGAAATATACGACAATCAGATTTTATTCGACATTTTAGATTTTTCAATAAAGAGATTGAATAAAGCTCGGAATCACTTCTTATTCGAAGGATAAGATGAAATATTTTACGACGACACGAAATCGAAACCAGGCTTAATAAAGCAAACTGTCGAATTATTTTGTTTTTGCACGCATGCAACGGGTGATGTGAACAGAGATGAGATAGCCTCCGCATTTGCCACAGCCCGATTACGCACGTATCATTCGTTCGCACGGGAATAGTGCTCTCGCGTCCGTGTGTCATGTGTGCATAATATAGCTGCAACGGGTGACGGCCCCGGGGCACGAAACCGCGGTGCTGCGGCGGTAAAGCCGTAGCCTACTATAGGATGCAAATGTATATTGGCATTATGTTGTTGAAAATTGCGCGACGTCGCTGATAATCCGACATGCGAATCGACAGTGCGCTTCCAACTCCTTCGAGACACGGAATTTGCGAATGAATGATTCCCGATCATTGTCGCGGTTGTATCTCTCATGCGTTTTTACGAAATTGAAATAACGAACATTCTTAGGTTTGTTTTGTTAAATGTTGTTTTATTTTCATGTTACGTTCAAGCAACAGTAAGAGCAATTCTCGTGCGCGTTACGGATAAATAACATTTATAGAGTTAAATATCTTTTATAGATTATATTTTGGACAAAGAGTGGAAGTCCTCAAAATTTAACGAATGTTTTTGTTGATTTAATGAATATTTTTCTCAAAAATATACATCGAATATTTTGTGAACTATGAATTGTACTATTTGTTGGAGCGAATATTTATGCACGTTTCGATTTCAATCCTCGTTTAATAACATCTATTGTTGACAATTTTACGCAATTAGTCGTTTGCTCGGTTTTCTGAAAATCAAATTTTTCATTCAATTTATTTGCATTTTTTCTAAAAAAAAGTTGTCAGTTATCTTCAAATTCCAGCCATCACTCTTTATTCGACCAATGTTTTTATTATTTTGCGCATTTTTCACATTTAGCAAATTAATTGAGGCACGGGACAAAACGCTCACTCCAGGGTAATGTAGTGCATAAGTTAATAATAAAAATATACAAGAAATTCTGACGAGAGAGATGAGCGGTCTCTTTGTTCCGAGCGGAGCGATAAATTGCGAATAACGTTCGATGCATGGCACGCGCGACATTTCAAAGGCCCTGGCTTTACCGTAAAGTGCAATGGCTGCGGGGGTGGCTTTGGCCATCTATTAAATCCTGCGCGCTCACTGATTCGGGCATTAAAACTTTAGGTCATCGAACAACGTACGCCTATGGCAATCTAGCTTGAAAGGGGTCGCTATGCGAGGCATGAAAAGGGATAACTGTTGTATAATCATCAGTCGAACGGGGAGAGGACAGCTTGGCTCCATCCCTGGTCAATTTGATTTAATTGAATTCTAGTCACGTTCCCATCATTCTCCGTCATCAGCATCGGTAAACTAAGCTTTTTACGATCCATTTAACAAATCACCACGACAGTGTTTGTATCGAGATTATTTTGCAACATCGTTCACGCTATTGGTGTGATCGTTAAATTTTTCGCTCGTTTTGGGTGAATTTAATAATCTCCTATTTCTCAAATTATATACGTTTGTGATTTTAGAAGTCGCAGAAGTATGTATAAATTTTACACTTTTTGATCCCGCCATACATACTGGAAAATCATCCGAGAGCTTGTACGCGCTCGTCGTAATACGTCGTATCGTACTTGATCCGGCTTGATGTCATTGCGTTCAAGATTGGTCCGTGGCGTGAAATAGAGAGCGGTAACAGAGCCTGTTAAATGTCATTTAAATACCACACTATTGCCCGAGCACTGCTCATGGTCATTCACCGTACGCCTGGGCGATAGTACGAAGCGCAGACTACCGTGAAATTACTAGTGTAGTAGCGAAAGCTTCGCATCATATTTCAATTTTTCTACGTGAACGGTACGATGCATATGAGTCAGCTGCATGCATTACGTCATGTGTGTAAAAATAAATGCAGTCATACCGACTTTTTCATCGGCTATCTTATCTTTCGTGTATTCGTGTATTCATTCTTGTGTATTCATTCTTATCTTATTTTTGCTGTAATCACGATAAAGCGACGCATATCGATGAAGCATTTAGCGCGGCTAACATTAATAAGATTTTTTTCGCTGTTCCGTATAAAATCTGACTCGCGTTTGCGCGTTGCATGTGATATCGCAGTCGCTAAATTCGTTTCACCGTAAAAGCGTAATAAAAGAGTGCGATCTCATAAAGGGTTTCCAGCTCATTCGTACGCGATAACGCTCGGGTGTAATTAAGCCATTGCATCCCACTGCCTGATTAAAAGGATTAAAATACACCCCTCCATTTTGCGCTGCGTTATATTAATAGTAATCTACGAATGTCCCATCCGACATTACACGATTTGACAGGAGTTATCTCGCACGGCTTTAATGGAATTTGTTGATTAATATCCCTAGAATTAATACGGAAATATCGCGCTCGCTAAATTGCTTCGCTATTGCGCGATCGAGTTTTTGTTATTGCATTCGGCGACTATCAGCGTTGCAAATTCGATCGCGCTATGCGTTTCAAGTGCATTTGTCATTACCCGCTCGTTTGTAGGACAGTTTTTAAAAGTGGTTTCGATTTATTTTTAGATAGAACGGCTATTTTACTCTACTGCTTCAATTTTTCATATAAGCTTTTTTACGGGAATACAAAAAAAGGAATTATGTCACAAATAAATGCGGTAGATATTATACAGCAAGATATTAATTGTTTCATAGAATTATTCATTTATGGAATTATTAATTAACTATTCATATATTGTAAATTACCGTTTCACAGAGAATAACCAAAGATGGTTATTACACGTATAATAACGATATTATTTACATTTATAGAATTGATAATAAATGCGACATATCTATTGATCTGCGGTATATTATAGGTTTTGTAATATCACTTTATGTAATTTACTTCAGAATCAAATATAGAACAAATTATACTGAATTAAGATACTGAAATCCAATTAAATACATAAATGAAGGAGAAAGTCATTTTTGTACTGTGCGGTGTATTTCAGTTATTTCACTTATATTCTAAACACCTAACCATCATGGTTGCATTTGATCCCCTTTCAGGTATATTCTCTGTTATTACTTTTGTATTTTTTATTTACCATTGTCCGGATTTTTTAAATCTCCTTCGTCTCTTAAAAAATATCCATGAGAAATAAATAAATCTATCTCTCGCTCGATTTTATAATTGAAGAAACAGCTACACGTTTTCCTATCTCATTACTTTTTTGTGTCTTACATATTATCTCATTGCATACTAGCAAAAATAAAATAAAAGAGACAGATTTTTTTAAGTCACTGACAGTGGTCACATTGTAAAAAAAATATTTAAACATAAATATTTGTTTTGTTATTGAAAAATCGCACGAGGCAATGTTCTTTTTAACAGCAGAATATCGGAAAGCGGGAGATAAAGCATTTCGTTATTCGAGGAGGACTCGATCGCTCGGACGGCAAAATAACAGACCCCGGCTGGCATGAGATTTTATGGGTATAGACGAGTACTCGATACGATCCATACTCCGCTGTACACATATGCATTCAAAAAGTGCTGCCCATACTGGAAGTTGCAACGCGTTACCGAATGCGGAGGCATATTTTCAAACAAACCTTTTTTATAGACCGGTTTGTACTGGTGAGTAATAAAACACTTCGGTACTTCCACGGGATGGTTTGGGTCGTTTGATCCTGCGTATGTATTGTATAGATTCACCCTCGAATCGTTCAGTTAAATTCGCGTAACATCCTTAGAGAGCCGAAAAAATGCGATGTTGTATGAATAAAAAAAAGATTTATTTCATAAATATATGTTCTTCAAAGTAAAAAAATCGACTATCTAATCAAATGACACTAGCTGTTTCGATCGATATATGTTTTCGTGTAATTAATATATTTGTTATAATTACAACGCGCAAACTAAGTACACGTGTTAATATGTATTTACTATGTTATACATCCATGCGCAAAAGGAAATTGAGGACAAGGTTGTCGATTCGTAAGATAAATTAAAGAAATAAAACGAATTTCTTCGTCAACGTGTTAAAAGCTCTGTATTGTATTTCTTATTTAAGCGGTCGAAGCGAGAAGCACGATGAGTGTGAAAACTCCGGACGGACGTGGAGGAGCGTCTTAAAAAAATCTTCGGAGAAAAGTACGGAAAGGTAGAGTTTTCATGTGGTTTTCCGGGCACTCTCTCTTCTTTCCTGTCTGTTAGTCTACCGTCTTTACTCTTCCACCACGGAGAATGGTTTGCTTTTTCCACGTCACGGAATCGCCGCCGCAGAAAACGGTGTGCAGACCTGCAGTTGTTGAATCTTTTGTGTTTGTACATTATCACAGGAAGAAAAGGGAATGTAGATGCATAAAATAGAGATAATTTACTTTAAATTATAAAATTATAACTATAAATCTGGAATTTTACATGATATAATTTATTCTTTAAAAGTCAACATAAATTGATAAAATAAAAGTAAGTCTATGGATATACAGTATATATGTGATATACACACACATCATGTGCTAAATGTGTATAGCATACAGTTATGAGTTATTTTATTTTTATATGACTGTAAAATTTCTGTCTTGGACAACTCATTTGTCTTCATTAATATGTAACAGCAAACTTACTATATATGATTAAAGTAAATTGAACTATGAATTAAATTGAACTGAATGAGTATACCGATCTTCTTGCTTTAACGCGTACATCCATGCATTTCCAAAAACAACATATGATTTTTTTGCATTTCAACACTGTTCCCCCCTCTCTCTCTTTCTCTTTATACTCTTGAAAGTGTAGATATCCATGCATCAGGCAATTATCCGGATTTATTAGTTCACAAAAGCATCGTTACGCCTGTTGCCGTCTATTCATTACTGACTCGAACGGGTTTGTAATATATTCCCGTTACTCATAATAGAACGGCAATCATGTGCGCAAATAATAGTGGGAATCGCTCACATGTAATTTGTATTAAAGTCTTCAAATCCGGCAGTTTATAAATTAAAAATAATGGTGATGCGTTATATATTTTTTAACTTATTTTACATACATAATCTTTTTCTATATGTAGCGCATTTGAGTTATTAGCGCATCTTTTACTTAACGATTATAAGATGTAGTTCTTTGCAGACGACAGTTATCTTTCAGATAGAAAAACATTTACATTACTCTTTCACTCAGCAATGGATAGGACGAGAAGATGTACTTCCAACGGTACTTTTGTCCTTGAGTCACGATTGGGTTTATTTGACAAGAATAGCGTTCCTCTTCTCGTATCTCTTGGCACCAACCATTCGAGTCCCTTGGTCATTGGTTAAAAATCCGGAACTGTTTGTCTTCGAACATAGTGACCTCGAGGTTTACGAAACTAACAAAACTAACAAAAACTAACAAAAAAAAGTTTGCGTTCTGAACAGATAGAATAGTAACTCCGAATCGGTTTCGCGCCGTTGAGTGAATTTCCGACCGTCCGTCAACTGTTATCGAACGTTAGTAATCGCGGTAAGAATCGAGCGAATCGAGTTTTAAGTTGCCGTTTGTAAGGGACACGCAAATACATTCCGGATTAAATCGAGGACGAGGTCAAGGGTGAGTTCCAACGAAGCTGTCTTTAAAATGCAACTGCGGACTTAGGTGGTACCACCACTGTCTTTTGTGTGTAATCCGTTCCTACCTGGGATCGCACGTAATCTCGATTGCCGATCTAAATTATCTCGCTAATTTTGCCTGGTATCGATTGTACACAAATCAGGATTTCTCTTATCCTCCAAGGTATCTTAATTGCGCTTTGAATTTAGACGCGACTTTCCTCAGAAATACGAGATTACGTCTTTTTGTTACTTAATAGTAATTAAAATTATTATTAAAAATTAACATAGAATATATTTTTAAATAACTTGCATTTTAAAAAATAATATAATTACACACAATAATAATAATATATAAACGGACTAAACGTGAAAATATTATCTGTGTCATGTTTTTAATTGCAATTTAATATTTATCTCTAGAGTTCTAGTAAGAAATATTTTCCATAAGAAATATGTAAATTCAATATGTAAATTTAGTTTCTTGAATGCGTATTATATGTACTTAAAATTAACTATGCGTAAAATATGTAGAACCACGTGTGGTTCGAAATAAAATCTATATTGTTAGATTAGAAACATTACAATCCAAAAGAACGACCACACATGAAAAGACGTGAATCCATTAAGGGATAAGAGACGACGATCATTGAGAAGTTAACCCTGATAGCATTATAATGATAGCTTATGATGTAATATCTGGTTTTTGTTGTTCGGAAGAGATTCATGTTTTTCGCTTATTATTATTATTACGAAAATATCAAAAGTATGCGAAATTGGCTTTTATTATTTTGTAGCATTTTCTCTCGCAAATACGACCATTCTGTGGAAACTGTTATCGTATTATTATTGTATTTATCGCGATATTCGCACGTATTTCCGTTATGAGTCAAAATCAATTTACCCTTTCCATTTGAAAAACGTGAAGTTTTCTATTTATACGTGATAAAACCGATTCGAGACCACAGTCCATTTATGTAAAATGAGAAATTAAAGTGCGTGTCTCGCGTAAAAAATTACAGAAATAGAATTACGTCCGCATTATCATCGTGAATCGATTCAATGTCGATTCGACGAGCTGGTTGATTCAGCTTTGATATATTCGAGAGCTGTATTTCACTCGATAATACAAAACAGGCGGTAACAAATCTCATCAATATGGGATACTCGGAGAAAATAATCTGTACTGAAACAATTAATCTGACTTTCAATCAATTTTAAACAAGAAATTGTTCATAAAAAAACATGTTTGTACACGTTATTTATATGAGATAATTGATAATCTTGAATGTTCAGAAATAAATCGAATTTTTTCCTTAAAGAAAGACGTCTCGCACAAATTCGTTATGGATTCATATCATGTTACTTTAAATTGATTTTCTTCATCGTTGCTAATAGACAATCTAAGCGATTCGTCCTTTGCAAGTAACCCTTGACGGTGCACCCGCCTCCCGTGTTGCCTCTCCTTCAACGATTTTGGAAATTAATCGCGTTGCTCGGACCTCAAACCACGTAAATCGGCTTACGTACGTTCGGAATTTCTGCGGCCGCGCGTACCTCGCGCTCCTGCGTGATCAACACCAACTATGTTCTCAACGCGGTGTTAGGTGTTGGTGTAAATGTGTGAACGCGTGCGTGTGTGTTTGCACGATGTGGTATATACGCGGACGGACGCCGTTGTACTTCGGGAGCTTTTAGTCGTTTCATACCGATTCGCAGCTTAATTACATGGAGGAGAGCCGTTCAGATGAAACTCAACCAAGGCGAAACTGTGTGCGCGAAACTGCCTGAACATCCTATCCGACGTTAATGATGCTACTGACCGCTCCTCTGCCGGTCCACTATCGTATTGCAGGGTTCCAATCCCCAGTCACAAATTACGGGACGAAACTAGGTACGTGCCCGGTTTTTCTCAAGATCTGTAAGGACTCTTGGAGTTACGAGAAGAAGAAGCTCTGGGAATTACCACGTGCTCGCGTAATCACGACGAATGAACATTAACGAATTGGTGAGCGCGTATGGACGAGTATCTCGTAACCGTGGCGGTTTTCCAAGGGAGCTCCTAGGACGTCTTCAATTAAAAGTCGTGGATCTCTTCCATAACTCGATCAATTTCAAGTTACTCGACACCTATTATTTACGGCAAAGACCGGCAAACTCGATGAAGCTCATGCTTGTAGCAACTATACTCGGAATATATAACGTTTCGGCTTATAGTAACTGCGCTCAGGTATAGAGTATCAGCATTGAAGCTTGATATATCGAGGATGAGGAGAGTCGGTAAACTGGCCTTCAATTTTTGGCGCTACCACCAAACACGATCGGCCCCGATCGATCGGCGCTCATTCTCTAACCGTAAATTGAATTCCACGGATTACGTAGGTATATCGTCCGATGGAAATCCGTACGTGATGCACGATAAATCCTGCGGCCAGACCGAAAACATAGTAAATATTCGGGCATATCGATTCTCTGTATCGACGATACAAGCGGGGAGTGCACGCGCGATGGGTTTTGCGTCTCGAGGCCGTCTCGAGACCACGAAAGCATGGTATATCGAGCGATCGGTCAGCTGGTGTAATGGTCCGTTCGTGTGCAGGTGTTCTCGATGATGTCACGTAGACTGGACAGCAGCGACCCCGACCAGCGTTGTAGTGGCGACGACGGTCGGACCGCTGGGTATGTCGGTTTGCATGCAAAACAAGAGCCTTTATCCTAACCGCAATTAATGAAAGACTCTGTACTTAGCAAACGTTAAATGCCGACATTGCGCGCGCGCGCGTTTTGATAGTCGGATAGCGCGCAACGGCGGTTCTCATTAAAAGCGGTTTTAATCAAAACACCAGCGACGTGGATAAGAGGCTTTGCCTCTGCCATTTGTTACGCGAAACTACAATGTCCTAGTCGCGCTCTGTATTTCTATTGTAATTTTAATGCGATCGTTCACATTCACGCGCATTGTACATGCGCAAAAATAAGATCAGAGTATCTTTTATGTCGTTAATTAACTCCCCCTGTTTCGTGTATCGCTACGCAACCTCCTTTCGTGCATCGCTTTGCACGCTATATATAAATATGTTTATTAAATTAATAACTTCCGTAAACTTCAGCGAAATTACATCGTAGGATAATATCGCTGCCTGATATTCAGATACCGGCAGGCATGCTCGAATCAGCAAACAATGTAATAGAAAATTCGATATTTGAGAAATTCCGGTATCTGAATATTTCGGATCAAAACTCTCGCATTCGGATCTATCCCAAATATCCGATCCGAGCTAATATTTACAAGGTTGTTTGAGTGGTCGGTCGAGACGCTAAGAATTTTCGGATCGTGTCGTTACTGCAGGCCCACGAGGCGAAAGCTTCCACGCCCACCTTACCATGGAGTAGCCGGGGCTAAATTGAGTAGCGCGACGCGCGCCTTGTGCAGTACCGCATAATGCGGCCTGACCCGGCCGGGACCTCGCGTGTAAAAGCCATAACTAACCTACAAATATCCCTGGGAAAGTTCTGTCCTGACCTCCGGTACCGTTCACGAGCCTAGCCGACGTAAACCGCATTGCCATTAAATGCCAGAAGCCCGCAGGCTGGACACTGAATGGTTAGTGCTGGGAGTGAGGTCAGGGGCTCCTCTCCCTCCCCCATCTCACTCTGTTGCCACATGCAGCTCCTAAATATTTGATGATTCCCCGATGGTCAATTATTAACCGCCCTTTTACCGTAATTGCCGCGAACGGATTTATGCATTGACGAGAGGAAGCGCGAACGACAACGAATCTTGCTGCCAAGGGTCGATTCGAAAGTTGGCAAAACAACGAGATGGAGAACGATCGTATTCAGCTTGAATGATGAATTGGCTTTTTGTTCGCTTTAGGTGTTATCTTTTGTCGAAGAGTTCTTGCGTATATATTGGAAGAAATACGATTACTCTCGGGTCGAATATTCATTATTATTATTAATTATTCAACTCTTTAAGTACCGCAAATATTTTCTTTTTAAACTCTATGACTTTTATATAGATTTCCGTACTTATTATTTACATATAAACTCTTATATTCTGACGTAATGTACCATTTTATCAGAACTTTTATAGACGATGTTACGAACTGTAAATATTTCTTTCTGTTTTAGGTAAGTGATCTCAATATGGAGACAGTGCAAGCGATATTTATTTTTCACAGACGTTGATACAACGGGGATGATAATGAAGATTATGTAAGAGCGGATACATATGTAAGTGAATTGTTACTCTTATGAAATTCATCTCAGAATGTCGTAGCTAGGATTGATACTAGGAGGAAACGCTTTTCTATATACGTAGCACAGAATTAATTAAGGAAAACGGTACTGTGATATTGCAACTAATTATGAAAGACAAATAGACGTAGGCGTGTCGATACGCGTGATTTTACGCTGCAGTGTGGCGGATGATGGAATCCGTCAGACAAGTAACAGTTAGTAAATCTAAGGCAGTTGTGCGTTATGTATTATCCGCGCAAAACTGCGAAAGGATCTTACACCCGCGAGCTAATTAGGCAGACGAATCACGTACGGCGCGTAGCGCATATCTCGTCGCTGTCAACGATATTCCGTGAAATGTGGCAGATTAACTCGCGGAGTCCTTGTAGAAACGGCAGCATCGTAGCAGTACGTCAGTACGACGGTGGGAAAGCAAGGGAAGTGAGAGAGATGTGACCTAGTTCGCCTATCAGATCTACGAGGGTGGATGCTGCAGATACACGGCGCGATATAGCAGACATCGGGCCACACTTGGCACTCAATGTTGTAGTACGACGGGGCGCGCGAGACGCCGTTATTAGTATTCAGTTTGTTTCGCGGCAGCAGATGCAGTTAACCTCAGGTCACGAAACCACGTTACGACCGACGAGGCGGCTCGTCGGCACTGATATATCCCGCGATATTTCCGTTGAATCTCGCACTAACATCCGCGCGACATAAAATTGTCCCGACTAATTATTACGGGTGAAAGCGAGCGCGAATCTGACCGACCTCGCGACGTGCTTCTAAATTCTGTTTCCAACACGTCGCAGCAAATGACGATCGAGCCTTTCGTCGACGAGGATCCGTAAAATAAAGTGTTTCTTTTCTTTCTTCTTTTTTTTAATGTGGACAAAGGATCACTGGATCAGAGGTTTTTGGGATCAATCTTTACACTTCCACCGCAGCGATTCTGATTAGTATGCGGCCGTGCGGTGTTGCATCAGGTGCCATCCAGAGGTTTGTTGCCACGGTTATTGGCCCACAATGCGCATAAACGTATGTCCGCTATGCTAAAACCAATAACTAATTACGGGTTCCCGCATTCATTACCCAAGCGCGTGAAAACAGCGTTCCCTGTGGCCAGCCGTGTCGTAATGACTGTCCGGGTGCGGCTATCGAATTCGCTTTCATTGTACAAGAACACGTATGTTAATTAGCAAATGTCGATCCTTACCTTCATACGTTCGTCGATTCCTAGAAAAGATTCGATGCGTCGTCATACATTTGGGTAATAAAAGTGCTTTTTTTCTCGCCGTTTCCGCAATTCTTATTTTCTCTAGAGTGCATTCCCTACCGTTCTTTTTATGCAAGATTACATTTGCAGCTGAAGAAGAGAGCTGCATTATGTATTCATGAGTTATAAGAGTTCGACGGTTGCTGTTTAAGCTTCCATTTGCCTTTTAGTCGTGCATTTAGCTACGACGTGCAAAATTAATTAAAGAAAGTTTTTAGCGTGCTGTGTGCGTCTTAAAAGGATGAGAGAATTTAGTCGACGCAGCGGTTCAAGTCAACCTTTGCTTTCGCGCGTCAATCAATCGATAACGAATGTGCCGCACATGAGCAATGTTGATTTAACCTAAGGTAAGAGAAAGAGAGAGATTATGAATCGACTGCCCTGCAAAAAGTACGAGCATGAAATGGGAGGAAAACACCCTTCTCCCCGTTGAATATTCATCGATTCCAGAAAGGGATTCTAGAAGAACTCACGGCAGGAGCGAGCCTCGTCCGATCGATCGTCGCGAGCACGGCGCGAGCGCGAACATTTGACGTTCCCGCGGACGTATTATATATTTCTTGAAACGTGGCTCCGGAAGATGTTATCCTGCGGATAGATGCGAGCTATGAATAAATTTCTTTTAGTGCTTTCACTCGGAATTCGGTATACCAGGCCCATATTTGTATATGTCGGCTGTAGTCGTTCCCGAATTTTCACGACTGGCAGACTTTATGGATGTCGCGGCGCGTTTTTAGGACATGAATTTTCGGCGAAAACTATTATGAGCGTTAGAGGGTGGGGGAAGGGCGAGGGGATACCGGGCGAGGGTGTTTCTGCTTTATATTAGCGGTGCTGTATTTTCCTGCGACACCAGATACAGTTACAGGAATTTTAGTTATTCTCTGTCGCGTGTGTGAAATAATTTCACGCGTTACGCGGTGAAATTTGTTTCGCCAAGTGTTTCATATGTACGCCTGTAAAACAGATGGATAGCTAATTGCTGATAGGAAGCTATAGATAGCTGACTAGTTTTCTTTTTCACTGTAAGATGTAATTTGGTGATATGTACAACTTTACCTAAAGTTACCTACGATACGTTCTCTTTCAGCAGAATAACATCAAGTAAGTCGCCTAATGTTATTCTACGTTAAAATATTCCACTGCTAGTCAACGTAACACATTTTTACGCAAATGCGCCAGGTCTGCCGGGAATTCCGGTTAAAAAGACCTGCTATTTGCGAACGCATAAAACGATTTCTTAATTCCATTAAAACTGCAAATCGGAAGGAATTTTCGGAACTTTTAAACCCACTAACCTTGTAGACTCTCTCCTCCGGAGTGGAACACGCGGCAAACATCGCATTTCTCTAGCTCATAATTGCATGAATTTTTAAATTGCATCGATAAAATTATTCAGTCACTGATGCTATCTCACAGGATTTATATAGAAAAATGTCATAGAAATTCTGAGTGTTCAGCTGATGCATTATACATTAAATATCTCATATCTCGTGTTACGATTCAGTAAATATCTCATGTTACTATTCAGTATTTTACAGCATATGAAATATAGCAACGTCCGATGTAATTTCAACTTAATAGCGCCGCAAATCGCTATAATATAGTCACGGAGATGCGAATATCTCTAATATAATCTAATAAATAGAGATACCCACACGAGAGAACAGAATTAGTAAGTAGAAACTATGTGACACCTTGTAATATCCATAGAAACATACATTGCATTCAATATTTTTCTTGCTTATTTAAACTAACTCTTTCTATACTACGATTTTTCTTTTTTGTCCGATCAATAATCTCGACTGCTTCATCACGTTCATCAGATAAAAATATTCCTTCGTTTCTCGATGCTTCATTCACCAGGCAGCAACCTTACGCTCTTCAAGAGAATCTATAATATCGCCGCCAAAACGAAAGTCTTCTCGATTCAGCCCGTCTCTCCTCCCTACGTCACCCTCCACGTATTTCGTTCACGCTCCGTAAAACTTCAATGTCCACGTGCAGAATCACGATCAGAAGCAGGAAGCACCCGATCGTCCGTTCGCCTGAAAGCAATGTTTCCCGAAGATGGAGTTTGCCCGTAGTTTCACCGTGCGACGAAGTACAAAGCAACGCGACAGATTTCGAAAGTTACTCGCGAATTCTTTAGCGCAGAGATTAGAGAGCTGTGGTGGTCAATTACCCGCGGATTAAATGGGTCATTGCCGGTCGATAATGTTCCACGGATCTCTGCGAAACTTCCTCAATTGCACGCTCTATTCCTTGGCGAAATTATAGTTTTATAACAATCTCATTTTTTTCTTCAATTTACGAACGGTAGAAAATAAAATTTATTATCGTATCGTAACATATATTCTAGTCTATATTAATACTATTACTATATGTATCTCTTAGAATTTATAAAATTCAAAAGTAAAAAGATAAGAATAAAATAAAAATTGCTTATAAAAAAGAATAAGTAAAAACTGAAATGAAATAGGGTTCCCGTCTCTTAACGTCAAGACATGTTCGCGCGATAGGAAAATCTTCTCATAACTGTGAAAGAACACGAGTATCATATCGCAAAAGCAGAGAAGCGAAGGAACGGCTTACGTTACGGCATGTTTTAACTTATCCTCGATCCTTCGGTTGGAGGTCACGTGATTTGATCGTTAGATCGACGGTTAGGACGCCCAGAGCCAAATTAGAAAGCGGAGTAATTGCGGACCATTTGCACGCTACCGACCAGTAACTGACCGAAATAACGTGGCTAGTATCCACGGCTAGAGCAGCGCACAACCCCGTGCACCTCGAATCAGTGCTCGCTTTCCCGATTTGCGTAACGTATTAAGTGCTCGTCTTCTGTCTAGTGCGGCCGGAGAGAAAAATTTCGAGTGGTCGCCCGCGGAAATTGCCCGCGGCGTGCCGTGACGTCCGACAAATGTACACGCCGGAGTTTTACGCGGAAAACACTGATGCGAATAAAAAATCGCTGCCTTTTTGTCACTATTTTCTAGAGACGTCTGCCATTTTTCAAGTAGAAATCTGCGTGCGCGGGCGGCCATTCGCACGTAGAAATTGTTTCTCCGAAAGCCGTCGCAATCGCGTTTTCTGACTCCGCTCGCCCGGTAAACGCCGGGTTCGATGTTGTGTGTACCTTTTGGACTCTAACTGAATTACTTCCGTAATTCAAATAGTAGAAAACGGGGGAAACAAAACTCAATGGTACGATAAATCGTCTGCGTCCTCGTCAGTGACCTATATTTTGCTCGGTATATCCACCCTGAGAATACTCTCCGCTCTCTGATAAGTTGACGAATAAAAGAAAATCGTAGTACATGCGCGATCTCGTGTCTCGATAAGAAAATCGAGTACATCAGTAGTTGTGAAGTCGACTTGAGATTTTTTTCCAAATTATTTTCTCTGTTTTTCTGTACAGCTCCGCGCCTGTTACCGAGATTAATTACGACGATTTTTACACACTTCAACGTGACACGCGACGGATAAACCGAGTTATTTAAGAAATTTAACCGAGACGTGAATTTATTCCGTGTACATTTTTGTGTGTCGCTTGCAAATGCTGCGATGTACTTGAGTTTGCTTATGTATGTAGCATGCACGCTGGTATATCGAATGTATCCAAGAGCTAAGTTGAGCTAGTCCTAAATGCACCCAGATATCGTATAAACGTCTCATACGTCTGTCAGGATGAGACGTTGGTTCAATATGCGCGTCGAGTTCGCGTGCGCGCGTGAGCGAAACGGCTTTGCCGATATATTTCCCCGTATTTTTCTCTATTTTTCCCGGACGCCGAGATCCGAGCGACCGAACGTACACGGAAGACAGAGCTAGCGTCGTAAAATCCGAGCGAACCGTCCAATTCCGTTAAAAGTGAGTCCGATGGAAAATTGTCGACTGACTTGCCGTCGCGAAAAAGCTGCACACGGTGACGAAAGCAAGGAAGCTGCTCATGCTTGCCGTACACCATTCTCTTTCTCCTTCTTTCTTTCTCTCTGCTCGGATTAGAAGATTAAATTTGAGTCCGGTCGATCGCGCGCAGGTCGATGGCCCACTCGATCGAGTACAATCGAGTCTCGCTCGTCCGATTACACGCTGCGACGACAACGTACAATTTCGCATCGAAAGATTAGCTTCTTTCCGGATATCCGGTAAATATTAGAGTTACATTTGGCTCTTGATACGTCGTTAATTCGGATGGCTGAATCGATCGATGATCGTATACTACTATCCGATAGAAATAAACGGATTATTTTGGCTGGAAACAAAGCTTCGCAACGACGTGTAAGAATCGTGAAATCTAAAGCCGGATTCCAGTTCCAGAGAGGTGGAGCGCTCGTTAAGCCGTGACTCTCGAAATTCTTATGATTACAATTGCGATGGTTATACATCACGCATCTAACAACTTTCGGAAATTTTATTAATTGCACATAATTGTGTTAATAACTTTTTATTTAATACGATTGTTAGGTGACTGATAGACACACTATATATTGTATTTCTCTCTCTTTATAGCTATTTCGTATGTTCAAGAAAAGAAAAGAAAAAATATCCCTCGATATTGCGTTTTACGATAAACATGTCAATTATATGTGAACTGTAAATAAAATCTGAAACACGAGAAAACTTTACTTTTACAATGCTTTAATGGAAATAATGTAACGTCACGCCTGTCCGAACTGACCGATGAAATGCAAATTATGTTAAGGCATGAATCAAGATTTGCAGGTACAGCAGGGCTATAACGATATCGAGTGCCACGTCGCGATTGAATCCAATCTAGGTATGATACCTGATGTTACACGAAAAATAAACTAACATTGCACGAAATTTGTTATTTGAAATCACTTCGGTATATTTGAATTCTATACAGATTCATGGTGTGTGTGTGTGTTTTTAGTTTCGACAGAAAAAAAATAAATAAATCGTAGCAATCGTAGGGTGCCAAACAAGCCAGTGACCAAGCGAGGTCGAATGGATATGCATCTCCAGAGTTAGCGATGCACCTGGTCGTCGGAGATGCAGCACATCGTGTCGCCCGTTAAATTTCCTGTCTCCCTTTCCAGTCTCTGGTGTTCGCGTGGTCGAGCACGTCGACTTGTACGAGGTGGTAGCATTTAAATTCGCGAGTGGTCGTGATTGCGCTCAAGCGCATACCAGCCCTCTCGATCGCGGGAGCTTGATTTTGCTGATTCAATTGTTCCTCTTTCCTCGCTTCTCTTTTTCCCCTTCTTTCTCTCTCTCTTTTTTTCTCAAAAGAGAGACTCTGCTACTCCTTTATGCCGATCTCCGGTTCCTCTCCGCGCCACTTTCTTCTTTTCCTTGCACTCTTTGCATTTCCTGGCCGGCCTCTTGAGTCGCCCCTCTTTGGTACGCCCTATCGACTTGGAAACTTCGACGATTTCCTATTGTCAACTGATTTGACATCTCGTCCTGTGGCGCGATGGAACTCTTTAATCCTCGATTCCTGGTTCGCTCCACTACGTAAGATATCTACTTTTGTTATTTAGGTCACAGAAACTTCCCGTCGAAGATGATTTCACGGAAGACAATTGAAAAGACAGAAAAATCAAGTTCTTACTATTGTAGATTCATGTTTTGAAAATTCTATTGTAGATGAGTATTATCCCTCTTTATATATCGTGCGCGTCTGATATTATTAATTTAACTTAACAGCAACTGAACTCAATTTGATTCGATAAATGTACTTCGGATAGTCCAATAACAAATTATGATCATTTTAATTTAATAACAACCAAACTCAATTCGGATTCGATAAATGTATATACTTCCGATAGTCTAGCAACAAATTATCATTATTCCAATTCATAACGAGGAAATGTAATCATACTCTGATGCTGTAAACTTATTATTCAACTCGATAATATTATACCATTGTTTTAAATCATAAATGTAATCATACTCTGATGCTGTAAACTTATTATTCAACTCGATAATATTATACCATTGTTTTAATGATGTGTGTGTGTGTGTGTGTCTGTCCGTCCGTCTAGCTGCTGTGTGTGTGCGTGGTGTCTGTTGTCTGTGTGTACACCATAGCAAAATTTTAAAGATTTTGGTCTTAAATTAAAATTTTTACGCGACCATTATGCAAAGATGATTACAGTAAAGTAAAGAGAAGACTAATATAGGCACGAGCAATTCTTTCGCAACACACTAAAGCCGAATCAAGTAAATGAACGCGAATGAATAATTCGCCACAATAATCGCGAATGCTTAACGCGAATATAATGATACCTGTAAGTTGAAACTTGATGTTAGACGCGTTGTATGTCACGATCATGTACACGCATCGTTTTACGTGTGACATATCGCATCACTTAAACACATGTATGTACACGAGTGCATGCGTGCGTGCGATATGTTCGGTCAGCTTTCCTGCCGGCAATTCGATATTTCTTGTCGCAAATAATAGCGCGGGCGGCCTTGTTTATTTACTGCGCGTTTTATCTCAATGGCTCGTGAACTCGCACACGTGCGGAGAGTTAAATGCACCTCCGTCCGATGCCGCACGAATTGCACAGCCAACTAGGAGAGGCCGCGCGTGCGCGCACGAAATCATGTACACGCAAAGAACAGGTTGAGGTTTATTGCCAATAACGAAGCGAGGCAAGAGTGCTCTTTCGAGTGGCGTCCGTGTTAAGCTAAAATTATGTGCTTTTGATGTTCGGTTTGCGTTTTTCCCCCTTCTCTCTCATTCCGATAAGTTCGTATAAGCATACGAACGCAGAATTATATCGGTTGGGAATACAAACAATCTCTTATAGAAGGAATTTCGCATAATCACAAGTGGAATATTATCACGCGATGTTTTTTCGTCAACAGCTCACGAGCAATATTATTTTCCACGAATGAGATCTGTTTTTCGCGCGATTTTCGTGATTTTTACGAGGTGCGCTTAATTGATTCGAAAATGTTCTCACACATACACACACACAATTCACAGAGCGCGATAATGACCGGCGTGGATACGTTATGAAATATTGCCGCGGCTGCAATTTAGTACTTTATCATACGAACGACTTGTTCCCGGCCCTATCGATCCGTCGCTTATCGCACCGATGTCCTCTTTGTGCTCATATTCACAATGTAAGTACATTAATATTCCTGCACTTGAACGAGAGCTTATGCGGACGCAATTTTTGCATGGGAGTGAGAACTTCTGTCGATAATGAATATGATAACGAGCTCTCCTCGAAAGCATTATTGATGAGAATTTTATAAATTCGATACGTCACTCCTATTGTTTCTTTAGCATATAGACGAGCTGTGATACGGAATTTCGTTACATTAGACGGTCGTGCAAATGTATTAAGAGCAAGATTTATATTGCAAAATTACATTAAAATCAGCTGTGTCGAAAAAATATTTTCAAGTTCCTCCGAATGTAATGTTTAACATGTATTTGTGTTAGCCAGTTAAACCAAATTAATAGTTTTTTATTTTTGTTACTAGAATTTACTTATTTTTCGCACAGCTATACGATAATTTTATCGCCATGTATTTACGTGACAGGATTACATTTATAGGGTTTTACGACTGCCGTGGTTCATGGTTATAGTTCACTGTGTTATAAACTCGAGATATGTCTTCAAACGGTGACTTTTACGTTTCTTTCTATCTACAAAACTCGACTATCTTAAAATGATTAAATATAAGTGTTTCTAATTTAAATTACATAGGGGATTATAAATGAAAAATAACTTTGTCATTTTTTTATATATCTATTTTTAAACTTTTAAACTCGATTTATGATCTAAAAAGCTATCTATGTCTCGGTATTCTTATTAAGAGAAAGTCAACTTGCTAAAAAAATCCACACGTAAAGGAGACTGCAGGCAATCTGCGACACTCTATGTACACACACACACACACACACGTACGTATGTGTCGTGCGGTTCTATAAAGCCTTCAGTTTCCCCGTCCCTTTCGACCGTACGTATAGCTAGTACGAGAGTACGTGTATTTTTTTGTAGGAGCGCTGCTCCCACAAGCGCAGAAGTGTACACGCGACGAATGTTAAAAAGCCGTTTAAGCGTACCACGCAAGACACGCGAGTTTCGACATACTCGTCGTCCGCAAATGCGAATGAAAAAAGAAAGCTGCAAGCTATGAAAATCCGTAGTGCGACATGACAGAATGATCTCCAGCTCTGAAGAGATTTAAGTAAATCAAATCGAATAATACGGAGGATAAGAGGGCTCTTCAGCAAGAATAACGGAGCACTCTCTCATCCTTAATATCGCGCAACACTCAAGCCGAGATTCTGTCGCGAAAGTTAATTTATTTATGTATATTTGACGGTTGAATTTCCGCAATCGATCAGTTTAGCGGCGACGTAATCAGACGCATAATTTATTTAGCGAAACAAATTGCGACGAGAGGGAAAGTGTACTACTTTCAATTTTTGCGACTTTACGAGCTTCATACGGGGATTAATTGTTCGCACGACATATATTGTATGGAAAACATGAAAGGCACATTTATTTTATTAATTAGATTCGCGGATGTTTTTGCTCGATAGAAAAGTACACACGCGGCACACAGGAAAATAAATCGGTCTATCCTAACAATAAGCGTGATTACACAGAGCTATAGCATACATCGTGCGGAATGTTATTTTTTCACATCAACGATCCAGCGTTCTCGCGGCAGCTGAAAAAAAGTGTTTGCGAATAATATGAAAATCACAAAAAAATATCAGTGCAAATATTAATGTTATCATACATGCATGAAACGATATCGTATTCAATACGGAAGTTGATAATTGTCGGTCGAGAAATCACAAGAAATTGTACAACAAAAAATTTTAGATAACAATTAAAATCTTTATTTTGATACACATACATAGAATACTTGTCAGAAAAATAAAAATATACAGTAAAATAATATAATGAAAAACGCAGCAGTATAATATAATGTAAGATAGTTACCGAGAAAAAACAGGAACAAATTTTTTATGGAATAGCAAGAACTTTGTCCGTTATAATTTTCCATTTTATAACAAAATAATATTATACCATGGTAAGTCTTTCTTATATCGAAAGAAGGATAAAGGATTGTGCGCGGTCGCGATCGGGCAAGCGATAGTCGCGAATATGCATTTCCAGCATTCGCAAAAACTATCGATTCCGCCCGTGAGCAAGAGAGCGCCGCCTTCGATATGAAACTATGTGCGGCACACTTGGACGAGACAGCATGCAAAATAGCGTGAGTGGAAGGAACACTTAAATTATGCGACCTGTCGGCAACAGTCTTTTATAAGCTCTCGCTATAATAAATATTAAGTCCCTTTGAAAACAAGACAAAGTATTTTCACTTCCAGCGTGGTCGCCATTGTGCTGGAGAGCGCGCTTTATAGAAAATATTTCTATAAACGTGCACCAGAGAAAGAGAAAGAGAGCGCTCGGCCGTCGGCGCAGATAGAATTAATGTCGAGATTGTTCGAAACTCCACGATTTTACTCCAGCAAGTATTTTCTGCGGGATGTAACACCGAGATGAAAGATCCCATTAGCGAAATCAAATTTTCCGCCACGTTGCGACGTGACGTTTTCCAGAAAATTTCACTCGCATGATCCACATTAATTTGATCCACATCGGAATCCATTTTTAATGAGAATTTAATCAAATTACAACTATTTTTCATGATTTGTTGATATTTAATGTTAATTATGTCAATGTGCTCGATAATTTGTAAATTAAAATTCGACTTCAAAATTTTCAAGACGGCAACGTAAATCTCTTAGCGAATTTGCAATTGAATATTGAGGAAATAATTTTGTTAATATAGGTTTTAAGGCACCTTGTTCCTCTACATCGTTTATCAATTAAATTACATTAATACAGCGCTCCCAGTGGAGCTGAAAATCAGCGCTTGAATCGTTGGATAATTTCTAGATATGCACAATATTCGTCTCGAGTAATAAATAGTAGTATTGATAATCAATCAAAGAAACCGTCATCTATTTATTTTTGTATTTACACAATCTTTTTTTATTTTATTTCAACCGCAAAGCAATGTTGAACATGCACCTCAATTAAACAAAAATTTACAACATATCTATCTATCAACAACAAATAAAATAAAACAAATAAAAATTATTGATTGCTGTGTATAATAATAAACGATTCTTTATATAGTGCAATGCGAATATTGAATTGTAAAATTTATGTGTGACTAGAGAGTGTAATAATTTTATACACAGCGATATAAATTCATATTTGATTGTTATGTAAATGGGAAAGTTAGTGAACACATGTAAACATTTTATTTTTGGTCTTTTACTTGCGACTGGAACTGGGAATAAACAAATATAGTACGAAACCATAGTTTGCACTTGTTAGCGTCTCGGCGTCTGTCGAAAGGGGTGTAATCGGATATATGGTAATCTGACCGCACGCAGGCTTCTTTTTTCTTTAACACTTCTCGGTCTATTATACTTTTCATTTTCTTCACTGTAACTTTCTTAAATATCAAATGAATACGAAAAAAACGCAAATCTTGTAAACCCCTTGATTTCGCATCATAATCGAGAAATGACCAAATATTTAATTGTAAGAAGAATTTTCTATTGAAGAGAAAATAAAGAATTGTGTATGCTTTCTAAAATAGATAAGCATCCATAACCCTTGCAAAAAATTTAATGTTTAGAGAATGTTGCGTATTTTAAATATCATACTTTTGTAATAAATCTGTTGATGAATATTAAGATGATTTCTTTCACGAAAGGATTTATTATAACCAGTTCCGACAAACTATGATTGATGGAAACTGAGGAGCGACGCTTTTATTTACATTTATTTGCATTACATTTATTTCTGGAATTACGTTGCTGTACTTAACGATTTATAGAAAAACTGATTTAGCACACACATTTTACTTCTCTTTTCGTTTTATTCCTCTATCTAAAGCCGAACTTAAATAACGCGTGGCTCGGTGAGCCTATCAACAAATTAATGTTAAAAAAAAGAAAGAATTCGTAAACTTATTGAAAAGAATAAGAATGGTCAAGCCACGCGTCGTTTAAGTCCAGTTTAACAGCGCATGAATTGCCATCGTATCCTCGCATGGATGCTTTGAATAGTCTACTCCGTTCTTCGATCCCGATCACGGAAGAATTCGCATAGCCGTCTTTTGTCGTTCAAAGAAAATGCGCGAAAGGCATAGCCGATATCCGATCGGCTGTGCTTCTCGCTCACCTCGCTTTTCCTTCTTACGGCGAATGACCGTGTCATCGTTCGATGCTCTCTATTTTCTCTTTCTAATCGATTGAACAATGTCACAAAGCTGTAGCTTAAGAAAATTAGATTTATTTCGTAATTACCTCGTGTTTTGTTATATATATTATTACTATCACTTATTTTTTATATTTTATTTTATATCTTAAGGGCATATATTTTAGTATCGAAAAATGTGCTAACGAGAAATTTATTCTTTTAAAACAAACATTTCCATCCATTTCGAAAACAGAGTGATCTGATTGTTATTTACAGCGTTAACCAATGTGCAATGTTGTCGACGCGTATTTGCATGGAAACAACATATTTACGATGCCGACGGATGCGAAATCGGACAGAACTGTATTCCGATACGTAGTCTTAGAGACCCAATTACACGTGTGACGATCAACACGGCCGCTGTAACAGCGCGATTACGAGGGAATGTGGTACGTGCTGGGCCAAGATAACAGACGCTCGTGAATCTATCGACAGGTCAGGCACGATGAATATCGGCATCCAATAATGGACCGGCGCCGTTGTTTGCCTCAAAGTGACAAAAGAAAGAAACCGAGTTTGTGTACGGAGTGTAATCCACTCGAAGCACTTGATCGAACGGACACTCCGGGCTGATAATGAGAAAATTGCCATTAATCAAACAAACTGAAAGAGCGTCCTTTAATTTCCTTCTTTGCAAAATATGCGGACAATATTAACGAGCTGTCCCGCATTATAGTTTTCCTCGCGATATAGAGCGCAATTTTTCGAGTACGTTTCGTTCGATCCTCAATCGTACAATCGTGTTATCATGTAAAGCAGTTTGCAATTTTGCGGATGATGTCAGCACGCAAGCTGTGCTTTACCAAAAGTCACGCGCAATTAACGTATAATTCACGATGCAGTTTTCCAATTTTGCTCGCGAGAAAGTTGCACGGCGGTGCAACTCGCGTGAAAATGACGCTCGGAATCCGTACAATTTGTATCGTAATTTAGTAGCTATGACGGTACATTCATCATTTGGTCGGCTAAATCATTTGGTTACTGAAATAGCAATGGCTCGTATTTGAAACGGTTAATGTGTATGCGGGATGTCTCTAAACTCTAAATTGTTGCGTCAATCCCGCTGTGTAAAACATTGTAATATTTCTCAGGAAAAAAAGAAAAGGAAAATTATAAAAATAATCGCAAAAATTAAAAAATAGTATGATTACTCGTCTCATTAAATATTTTTTACTTATTCCGCCATACTTATATATATATCGATTGTATTAAATATATAAATTATTATTTGATGTAGTGAGAAGTAAATATATAATTTTTTATAAGACACAAAATTAAAGTTTCGTAATACAAAAAATATATTAATTTATAAGTAATTACTTTGTCTTTTTCTTAACTTTTGTGAGCAAGTGAATTTAAGGCAAGGAAAAAATCAAAAGAGTATTCGATTTTTAACGGCATGAATGATCTTTATTATCGTTTTTAATAAAAATACCTGTACGTATTATTTAATGATACTTAAACACACATACACACACCGTTCGTTTCGGTTCATGATGACAAAGTGCGGCGTACAACTTTATTATTGTTGTGGTAGGATGCGTATTCTTCGGCAGTACTTTAGACGAGAATATAGAGTACGAAGCCGCGCGTGCATCGATAAATCGGACCGGGAAAACTATCGAGAGAATTTAATGAGCCGTACCGGCTTTACTACCCCGCTCGGCTTTATTACCACTCCGTAATTTAACGTGCATCGATTTCTTGTTGCAAAGAACTACGTACGATAATTCGTTAAACTTGGCTGCTTCTTGGTAATAAGAGTGTGTCCGAATCCGTTATCGTCTTTCTTTCATTTGCCTCTAATTGATGCAAACATTATGGAAGCAATCGGATTAGTTTCTTATTCCTCCTGAGATTTGCAATCATCTTGATAATTACTGTATTAATTATTATATACAGAAACTCATTACCTTTATAAATTACATTTTTTCATCGAGTTCATATATCATGTATGATAAAAAGTATCGAATTATGCAAGATTTAAAAGTTATTAAATTTTACTTTTTTTTATTTTAATTTTTTTAGAGTGGAGTTATCTATTTATGAAAAAAGGTATTGAGAATTATAGTAAAATGTAATTATTGTTGCATTTATGTATTATATTAACGCGAAAATGTTTTTTATTACTTTTTTATTATTTTTGCGGTGTAACGTATTTCGTGCATATATATATTTTCGAATATTTGCTTTATAAACATTGTTTATAAACATTTCAATACATAAATTCGTGAAACGATACAATGTTATTTCAGCTGGCGCTTCAATTAAGTCCCTTATATTATCGCGATGAAAATCTAAGCGGAACTTCACGTACCAGCTTATAAGAGTTCTCAGTGAGCTTACTGCTTGGCTGTATGATGAAGTAGGTGACCGGGAAACTTTCCGACTACATATGCAAGGCCCACACCCCGGCGATGTCCAAGCACAGCCGCATCGCGGCCGGTTCGCGAGACCTCGGAATAAATTGACCGACGTCGCCAATGGTGGTTGTTTATTTTCGAAATTAAATTGAATTGGCCCATAACTTGCCGGTCTATTAGCCCTGGGGACCAGGCTAGTTTGCTCGTAAATCTCCGGAGTATCGGACCGGTGGCACATACGCATACAACTACTACGCCACACGTGTGCGTGCGCGTTTGGATGAGCGTGTGTTTGCGTGTGTGTTCGCCGACGGCAGGGTGTCGTGGAGGTGTGTGGGTGTTCGATTCGTCCCCGACAATGCGTCCGGAAGCTCCCAGGAAATACATGGGCGTGGTGCCGAGATAAATGTACTCTCGCATTTGCATACTTCTCGCCCTCACGGTGCCCGTATCCTCCCGACGGCGTTCGGTTCTCCGCTCAAGATTCTATCCGCACTTGTCTGCCTTCTTCCTTCTTCCCATCTTTCTTCTTCTCTCCCTTATTCCCTTCCATCTTCCCGTTCTTTCCGCTGGCTCATGTATCTCGTCGATCATATAATCGGAGATCCGAATATCGGACAGACGTATACGCGACCGGAAGTAAGAACGACGACACATCCGCGGACAAATGCGATGTCCAGAGTGTCAGTCGTCATTTTTACGTTTTCACGAAGGAGATCATTTATCGAGGTGAAACGATCCGGTTTGCTTCGGAAAAGCGTCTTCTTATGAAATCCTGAGCTTTCGGGAGCGCCGATCGTATATACGAAGAATCGGTGTTAACAAAAATCGATCGTGTGCGAAAAATTAACACGAAGATTTCTTCAAACGATGATATTGTACAATTGATTATTGTACAAGAAAATTATAACTGAATGTTCTGAGTGATTGAAATAGTTCAACGAACGATCGAAGCAACTGTTAAATCACTATAGACAGTGGGAAGTCCTTCGCTCGCGAGACAAATACGAGAATCGAAGGTAAACCGCTACAGTATTCCCGCGAGATACTCCTTTCGGAATGCGGGTGATGGGATGGATTTATTCATCCTGCTCGACTACTCGCTTGATTATCGGAACGAATCGAATAATTTCTGTCGTTCTCCTAAATGTATTTATCGGGAATACCCCGATAGTTTATCGAAATAAATGTGCGCATATCTATTTATTTATTTGTATATTTATTTGAGTGACATTACATATTTAATAATTCTAAAGTAAATAGTAATAATAACAAAGAAATCATAATATGTCTGGATTACTCTAATTTATGTCCTTATAGTGAACTCAGACAGAATTCTCATAGCATGCTTGTATTAGCGATGTACGAGATAAATTTATTTGTTAAATTTTCTTATTTATTCCTTATTTGTCTCCGATTGTTAAAATAGGTCAGTATTGTCAAAACATCTGATCCTTTCTTGAAACTGTTTTGTATCAATGGGGATCGATAATATCAGTTTGTATAAATATTTTGGTTAGATATCGAGATCGATGTTTCGGAATAAAATCGTTCGGGTGAAAATTCTCTGAATAAAGGACATTCATATATTGTTGATATTGAATAAGGATGTTTGTCTTTTTGATATAGATATACAATAGATATATTCGATCGAAAAGACAGATCGTGTACGGTAATTTACCTATCATATGTATATAAAACATATAAAAAAAATTAACATATATTTTGTTTTTTTCTCTGCAATAATCTGAAATAATTAAAACCTATTTTTCTTCTTCTTGAAAATTGATTCAATTACAGATAATTGCTTCTTATTATCAGTAATTGTTTATCATTAATTTCCGAATTAATCTTCGGAATATGTTTCGCACATCAATGAAAAATAACTTTAATAAAACATATTAATACGAATATATTGAAGAAGAAAGGATACGATATATGAAAAATTCGCGATTTGTGTTATTATTTTATGATATTTTGCCAATTATCTAATTATCTATTATTAACCAATTGGTGAAAATAAGAAATACTGACTTTTGATTAGTTTCAAGAAGATAACAGAAAAATGACAAACAATTGTTTACGAGAATCATTTTTTCTCGAATCGTTACAGAGTGGCAACGTTCTTATCCTCGAGTTCAATAGAAGACTATCAAGGAACTTGGTGGTGGACACAACGCTCTATTCGAACTCGTAACTACAGTCCGATTAAAGTGTTCCCGTTTTGTACTTCGTTCTTTTCCAGCTTGCCTCTGTTACTCCTTACCCCGATTTTCTCTAACCCTTTCACCGTTTTTCTTTGTGTTTTCCTGCCTATCCTCTCTTCGTCTCTCTTTCTATATCTTTCCATCGCAGGATACGTACCCCGCCTGTTTTTCCCAATATCTATTCGGCGAGTTCGACGATTGTTAAACTCGCTCCGGGCGGCCCTCGAAAAGTTTTCGTGCTAGTCGATGTATACCATATCGCATTCTTTGGTCTTAACGATCAAACTTATCCTGGATGACACTTCGACAACTATGCGGAAGACGACAAGCGTTAACGTTGGCGATGGGTGGCTTCTCGAACGGCATTATTCGCTCAAAACAATCAATGAAGCATTTTCCACTGTTAGAATGTTTAATCGGTTGTATGATCGAAAGATAACGAGTTATGAATGCTCTCAGTCAGATAATAAAACTTTCCCGACTTGAATCAATGAAAATAGTACTTACAATTAAATTGTATAAAATATCTTTCGAACTATATGTATAAAATCAAAATCGCGCGATTTCTGTAATCTCCAAAATCTTATTTTATCCAAAATTTTTAATTTTCTCTCTTCGCTTTATTCATTACATATTTTTGCTTATTTTAAATAAATAATTTTTGGAAGAAGAAAATTTATAGAACAATTTTTTATAGAACAAAAATTTTAATGTGTATTATCATTGCACAAATCTCATTTCGTTGTCAAGCAATTCGTTACTTCGTTATGAAGAAATTTGCAATTATCATTTATGTTCTTCTCAAATACAAAACAAGATTTTGAATTATAAAAATAATAAATCCAAATTACATAAATTTATTTTGTTTTATAAGAAAAATGTGTCTGATGCAAACATAACAATAAAATATTGCTGCATCACATTTTATGTGTCAGCAATGCAAACTATTTATAAGTGAAAACTAATAAAGCAATATATATTAAAAACGCAAATTTTAGATTAAAATAAAATTGTAATTATACATTAACATTAACGTATCGTACACACATCGTTTATTGAAATAGTAGTTTACCGTAAATTCACTTCAAAAACTTTAAAATTTTTAATAGATAAATATATAAGTTGATGTAGATAATTATATTTAAGATATATATTTAAGATATTTTCATGAACACTTTTAATCATTCTTAAAATAACATACGTATTCATAATTTTTATTAATGTCATATCAGGTTTTTTGAAATATACTTTTGAGATATTAAGATTTTCAATGGTGACTAAATATAAAATATTATGAAACATGTATTATTTATCATATAATATATATATTTCTAATCTATAACTTTTTTCATAACAAGAGTACGCAAAAGTTACGCAACTATGCTGCAACACAATTCGTAGAAAACAATAAATGTAATACTATCTATAAAACATGAAGTGGATTTTTATCTTATATATATAAAATATATCTTATATAAAATAATATTTTCATATATTTATTAATCGGAATATGTGGTATAATTACGAATGTCATAAAATGTGACCTGTAGTATTTTGTGCTGTTCTCTGGATCGCTAGTTAATATTTTTTACACTAATACAGAAGAAAATTTGACTGTGCCTGAACCTCGGGCGTAAGTTAGCTTCGCGATAAACGCTGCCACTAGCTTAGAAAAATATATGGAAATGACAAGGTTATTCTGAGCGTACGGGCGCTTCTTTGAAAGGCAGATCCGGACTTGCACGGACGAAAGAATAATTTCACCAATGGGCACGGGGCACTGTCGCAATACCATGCCTGTTTTGAGTGTCGCGCATACATATAAGCGGGATTCAGTTTCAACCCTCTCCTTATCCGCGTTGTTTCATTTCCGTGATATACGTTAAATCTGCTAACTGTGTTCGGCTATTTAACTGAACGGTTTATTTTAAATTTAACAAAAGTTATATTCGAATATATAAGAATATACAGAAATATTATATAAAATGTATGTGCGTGTTTGTACATATAGAGAGAATAAAGTTGATTTATTCTTTCCTTTTGTTTCAAATGCATTCGTAAGATTAAACAATACTTTTCTTTTATGATTATGTTACTGCTTATAACTAAATTGTTTAAGAGACAGTTGAAAGCAAACATAATAAGATAATGTAATACATAACGTAAACAAAGAACTGTAACTGTGATCATAGGCAATATTATTTCGTGACATTATGTTTTTTTTGTGATATAATTTGAAATCACATCTCAACACTTTGCGTGAATTTTTATGCAATGTGGTTAATTAATATAAAAATAATTTAAAGAAATATTCTGATAATTTAATCGCCGCACAGAATAAAAATTCACACAGAGTTATAATATATCGACACGAACACCCTTTGTGTTATAGCTCTAAGCCCTTTACTCTCTTCGTTTGATTAATCGTAGCCTTAAAATATCATTCTCTTATATGATATATTCGACATATACTTCACAGTTTTACTAATATTAATCGATATATAGGTCTATACTTTATTAGAGTTATTTCACATGACTATAAAATATGTTTTAAGCAACCAAGATCTCTCAGATGTAATAACATATCAGCTAGTATCTTAGATATCTCGTCATTGTACTCCAATCGCTTCGCAACTTCCAACACGCCTAAATGTAACTGTTGTTCTCTTATCGTCTTTATATTATGATAGCCCAATAATATCGGTAAATAAAAGGACGCGATAACAAAACCGAAAAGACCACCTCTTCTGTAATCGTCCAGCAAAGCTTCATATGAATATTTTTCCGTGTCCCAAACACCAGCTTCCAACAAATATTCTTTCAATGCGTCGTGATAGGCTCGCATTATCTCGAAGAACTTGTCCTTTCTCATTTCATTCGAGCAGCACAGACAAAGATACGTGGAAAGATCGACGACAGGAGTCGAGTATCTAAGAAGGCCAAAATCGATCAACATTGCACGATATTGTCCATTGTCTTCCGTTTTGAAGAGAATATTGTCTAGTGTAAAATCGCCGTGACATAACGTAGACAAGGGTTCCAGCGGTTCTACTGTCTTCATCATCACTTCGTCAAACGCTTTCGAGAGTAAGGCTTCCATTTTATTGCAGAAAATTGCATCATAACCGTGACTACGAAGATATTTTATCGCTCGTGTCGTATTAACATTGCAAAGGATTTCGTAAGAGTTTTCCAGCGTTTTAAAATACCGAACTTCTTGAAGTCGCGTTACGATATCGAAGAACTTCTCCCGCTGTAGCTTCTTCATGGTGTACCCTTTACCGTGAAATCGTCCGATCTCGCGCATCGCCGCCAATGTATATTCTAAAGATGCATTACAATTATACGAACAAGGATAATACCCTCGTTTATTGACGTTCTCTAAAGCAATCACCGAATCAACTCCCGGCTGATTATTGACGTAGAGGCATCTCGCGTGGTTTTCATCCGGTCGAGCATACATTTGATAGAACAAAATCTCGTTGTGAAATTGAAGATCGATGCGACTTATCATAGTATAAGTTTCTAGAGGTTTCTTCAATATTATGGGAAATTCTTCGTTCTGTTTCTTTGTTTTGTTTTCAGACTGTAGCAGCACATAATATATGGTAGATATAATCTTGGTGGTAGAATCACATATCTTGTACTGAACTTTATCGACGTCCAAACCAAGACTTTCAATAATCTTCGATATTACATCTTTGATCCAATTTGGAAAATCTTCGTCGTGTGACATTTTATTCACTCTACAAGCGAATCTAACCCTCGTCGTGCTCGAATATAAACACTATGTGTTGATCCAGAGTGACTTCTGCCAGACTGATCATCACAAGCTTTATATGATAAGATAAACGATTATCAAGATATCACCAATGCCAGTTTATTGTCGGTTATTGTGTTTGCATGTTATTTTCTAATCACTGGCGAAGAAAAGATTTTTCATATTTATATGATAAAACCAAGTATGAAGAGTGGGAGAGAGCATGATACCTACTACGTCGTAATATTGCAAAAGTGGTCGAGCAATACGTGTCAACACAATGATATACAAATGTGTGTAATGCAAAATAATGTCTGTTATTACTATATCATAATCGTTTTGGAGATAAAAAAATTTTTTTAACACAAAAAATATTCCGGATTGCTCAGAATTCAAATTTATTTTAAATGTTAAAAGAAGTAAAAAAGACTTTTGAAATAAAATAATAAATAAAGAACAATAATTAAGATATTAATAAAAATAATCAAGATAAGATTAAGATTAAAAAATTAAAAAAGGAAAAGTTTAAAATAATATTAATTATCAAGTTATAAATTTTTCATAAATACTCGATTTACTTGTGTGCTAAAGAGTTGTGGACTATCGGGAATAACGTTAAATTTGTCGTGTGCCATCAGGTAGTGAGCTATCGCATCGTGCGCTAACGGAACCCTCCCTTCAGTTTTCGATAATCTTATCTTGATACTTTTTGCACAGAATAATGAAATCAAGCAATTGGTGTAAAGAAAACACATGGTTGATTAAAAAAAAAAATGTTGCAAAGTACTTGTGTTTAGCAACATATTTTTTTTTTTCAAATCAATCATGTGTTTTCTTTACACCAATTGCTTGATTTCATTATTCTGTGCAAAAAGTATCAAGATAAGCTTATTGAAAATTGAATGTTTCTCAAGATATTTTGTATTTTATGTCAAAATACTGTATCTTTCAACCCTCGTAACTCAAAGCTCTCGAGATAAGCTACAAGAATATGCAATAATATATTGCGTGTCCCATTAAAAAAATTCAAGATGACCTTGGTCTGACCTTGGCGACATCATGCAAAGTCAAAATGATAAGATCAGTAAATAGACCTTTTTCAACCTTACAACTTTTGTCTGAAACATTTCTTTCTAAAATACGTAGTTTCCGAGATATTTAAGGGTTTCCATACTTTTGCCTCACCCTGTATATACATATATGTATATTAACAAAAATTAAAAATAAAAGGATAAGTAGGAAAGGAAGCAAAATGAATAAATAATAAAAACAACAAATACATAATTATTGAATAAAACAAGAATATTTTTAAAATATTTTTGAGATAAACAATTTATTACAAAAACATATTTATTATTTAAAGACCTGTTACATCGATTTATAATTTGTATATGTATTCATTATATTTATTTACAATTTATACAAACGTTTTTATATTCACATTACATATTGTTGTAACATTTAATTAACGATTTAAATTTATAATCTATATTCTTTATAATTATTAATGAATGATAATCTGACTTTATATGTTATGAAATAAATTGTTCCAAGATCTTTCAAATGTAACAACATGTCAGCTAATATCTTGGACATCTCATCTCCGCCCAATTGTTTGTTCCGTTTTGCTCCTTCGATGTATCCTTCTTTTGTAAGCTGTTCCATATCGTCGATGGCGTATCCCATTAATATTGGTAAAAAGTGGGATGCAATAACGAAACCAAAAAGACCACCTCTTTTAAAATCGTCCAGCAAAACGTCGTATGAGTATTTCTCGATGACATAAATGCCAGCTTCTAATAGATATTCTTTCAATGCGTCGTGATAAGCTCGCATTATTTCGGAGAACTTATCTTTCATAACTTTATTTGAACAGAGACAGAGATATGTGGAGAGATCGATAACGGGCGTCGCGTATCTCAAAAACGCAAAGTCGATTAGCATCGCTCGATATCGTCCATCGTCTTCCACCTTGAAGAGAGTATTGCTCAATGTAAAGTCGCCGTAACACAACGTGGACAATGGCTCTCGCGACTTCACCATCTTCATCATCACGTTAACAAACGCATTCGAGAGTAAAGCTTCCATTTTATCGCAGAAAGTTACATCGTAACCATGATTGCGAAGATATTCTATCGCTCGCGGTGCAATTATATCGATGAAATTTTTGATTGCAAATGTCATGTCATATCTAGGTTCTTGAAGCTGCTCTACAATAGCAAAAAATTTTTCCCGTTGCAGCTCCTTCATCACGTATCCTTTACCATGAAATCGTCCAATCTCATGTATTGCCGCCAATGTATATTCGAAAGGAGCATTATACTTACACAGACAAGAATAATATCCTCGTTTGTTGACGTTCTCCAGAGCGATCACCGAATCAATGGGCGGACGTTCATCGATGTAGAGGCATTTCGCAAAGTTCGTTTCGTTAGGTTGGGCATACATCCGATAGAATACAATTTCGTTGTGGAATTGTATATCGCTGTTAGTCATCAGTCTAAAAGATTCTATCTGTGAGGGTCTCTTTAATACTATAGAAAATTCTTCATTCTGACCTTTTGTTTTATCTTTAAACTTTATGCATATATAAGAAATAACAGACATAACATTGGCGGCTTGTTCAGATAACTCGTATCGAGCTTCGTCGATGTTCTGTCCGAGATTTTCAATAATTTTCATTATTACTGCTTTATTCCATTTCTCAAAGTCTTTAGTGTAAGACATTTTATTATAGCAATAAAACGTGTAAATCGTTAGAGTGAAAAAGATACAAATGCAAGCACACACTAGTTCGGCTCAGACTCGTTATCTTGAACACACTGTGAGCGTTTTCCAACAAGAGGCTTCGTATATGGAATACAATCGTTTTATTGACTCCACTTATAATCTCCCCACTCTCTTTGAAGAAGAGAGTGGGGAGATTATAAGTGGGGTCAATATCTCAGAGTGATACACAGTATCGTATGATTATCATACCTTGTTGTTTATCGAATATTAATAATAATTTCACCAGGATGAAATAATTCCACGTATTACACTGTGTCAACTGTCTCTTGCTGTAAAACGCCTGACTCATACGATACTGTCACTCTGAGATATCATATCTTCAGAGAGAATGGGGGGAGATCATGTGGAATTGGTCAGTTAAAATAATTGTATTGCATTATATAGGATGTTCTAAAATTAGTCATAAGAAAAAATAATTAATTTTTATACATAGTAAATTAATCACAGATAAATAAGATGAAGTTTCAAAGTAATTTCTTTGTCATACGCAAAAT